>OZ010588.1:8482962-8550462 GCA_963932145.1 Acanthosepion lycidas
CGCTTTTGAACTCCATCAGAACTTTAAGACTGGGCAGATATGGTAGCAGCATTCCATTTTCGGTTTGATCTGGCTCTTGTAAGCATAAGTACTAAATAATGACCGTATTAAGCAGGAAATCCTGACCCGTTTTTTATCGTAATCTTTTTTAAAGTAGTACTTCAATGCTTACGATAAAATAACCAGAAGTTTCTTACCAATGTTCATCCTAATAACTAAGAACCTCTCAAGGTAGAGGGCTACTGAAGGAATTTGTTATATGAACGGTAAGATTAAGAGGTAAGAAGTATTTGGATATATAGAAAAGATAACAGTTAAGCCTAGACTTGAAGAGATTAAGTATGTTGTGGTCTGGAGAGCATCTCCGCGGGAGTCTGTTTCACAAAATAACAGTTCTTGGGAAGCTTCAGAGGTGCTGCTGAAGTAACATTTTTTTTAATGAGTGAATTTTTCAGCAAAATTGATGTTTATTTTTAAGCGTTTGTTATTAAAATAAAGCTATTTTAGTAAAAGAAAAATAAGACAATGTGTTGAAGTCAGCTGATATTGGCCTTAGAAAATGCTCTAATACCTATTTCATAGGGCCACAAATTTCCCCTGCAATTAGGCAAACCCCAACTGTACGAACAACAGAATCTATTCATATCCAGTATTTTGGCTATTGAATCCTCGAATCTAGTTTTACTGCTTTCGAAGGTGGGGGGTCTCCATAACCTCAGAGCCCAAAAAATGTAGGTTTGACATAGAACTTACGTAGCAGGTTTGTGTGAATGGATAACAGAACAGGGAGAAAAAAAGAAGAGATCGTTAAAGGTTAAAAGTTACTTAGAACAACAAGAAATAGGAGTTTTTGTGGAAAGCCATGATTGCGAATGTCCAAAAAGGACACGGGGAGTTCAGGGAGGGCATCTAACATTATTAAGAGTGGGTATGTTACTACGATAAGAGTAGATCCCAATCTCTTGACAATTCGAAAACACTTCTTTTTTTTTCTTTTTTTTTTTTTTAAATATGGCCACGTTTTTTGTTTTGTTTTTTGTTTTTTTCATTCGATGTCCGAACAAAACACAGAACAAGATTTGGGTTTTTTTAACTCCGAATTATGACACAGATCTCTGCCTGCCTCAAATATTTAATACTGTATATTCCAATTCATGGTGTAATTATATATTTTCAAAAGCCGCTTAAGAAATACTTGAGACATTATTGGGATAATAATTCAACCTTTTAAGAGAAGGATAGAATCGAAAATACAGCTTATACGCCGAATCTATTCCATATTCAATTATAATTAATATTTCGAATTGTAACTTATACTTACTGGAAGGTATGTTAATGTTTGTTTTTTTTTTGGGGGGGGGCTTTTTGGTCTTTAGCCGAGAAGTCAAAGTTCAAACAGTCCCGTAATGATCAAGGTTTTATGTTTTGATTTTTGTTATTTATTAAATGAATCTGTCTATATTTGAGAGATGAGGGATTATGTACATTATTTATATTATTCGGACTATTGTCCTCATCTTTGTCGCCATATTTATTACAACGTTTTGGCCTTTCAGTATCTGTCTATATTTCTGAGATGAGGTAATATGTACACCATTTACATTATTCGAACTATTGTCCTCATCTTTGTCGACATATTTATCACCCTTCAGTATCTGTCTATATTTCTGAGATGAGGTATTATGTACATTATTTATATTATTCGGACTATTGTCCTCATCTTTGTCGCCATATTTATTACAACGTTTTGGCCTTTCAGTATCTGTCTATATTTCTGAGATGAGGTAATATGTACACCATTTACATTATTCGAACTATTGTCCTCATCTTTGTCGACATATTTATCACCCTTCAGTATCTGTCTATATTTCTGAGATGAGGTATTATGTACATTATTTATATTATTCGGACTATTGTCCTCATCTTTGTCGCCATATTTATTACAACGTTTTGGCCTTTCAGTATCTGTCTATATTTCTGAGATGAGTTAATATGTACACCATTTACATTATTCGAACTATTGTCCTCATCTTTGTCGACATATTTATCACCCTTCAGTATTTGTCTATATTTCTGAGATGAGGTATTATGTACATTATTTATATTATTCAGACTATTGTCCTCATCTTCGTCGCCATATTAATCACAATGTTTCAGCCGTTCTACGCTCCGGCCTTCTTCCGGTGGTTCGAATGTCGAACTGAACCCTTTATTTCGCTCTCTTGGTTAGACTGTTCTAGTTCCACGTGCCATATTTAATGGATATCAGTTATCAGTTAATCTGCTAATTCCCCTCTCCAAGTTCTCCACTGCTTAACCAGGTATTGAACTCACACTCTTTGGGTCCTGTCAATGGATCTAACTAACGCCTTTATCACAGTGGATAAACGTTCTAATAAATATGGCGACAAAGACGAGGACAATAGTCCGAATAATGTAAATAGTGTTTTAAATGATCTATTTAGAGATCCCTTAAATGATCTACAAATTGCATTGTTTAAACAGGTTTTGCTAAATGCGACCGAAAAGTTTAATTCTTTATTCAATTTTTGCAATTTTCGAATAAAATTTTCTATATCGGGATCAAAATTGTGGATAAACGATGTTCATGATTTCCTCTGACTAGTTCAGGTGCTTTCAACAGTCTCATTCATTATCAAGAAATGGGTGTTGTCAGTGGATACATCGTTGTATTTGAACCGATTCAAATTACAGAATTGTCAAAAATGAAGTAATGCATACTATCAGGGTTAAAATCATTTTTGTACATATTTCTGCAAAGCTAATGAAACCAATGTCTCCAACACTACAAGTAGTAATAGACAATAAAGGCGGGCACACCAAATATTGAATTTATATATATATATATTTTTTTTTTTCATGTGTGAACTCATTTTTCAAGAGTATCATATTAATATTTTCGGCAAGAGATTTTCAATGGTGTAGAGTTTGGTCATAGATAAGATATCATAATATCGGATTGGATTGCGCAAATCTTGCACTGGAAGGAATCAAATGCTGATATTTGGGGCTGAGAAGCGAAAAAATTTACTATAAAAAATAGTAATTCCGGTGGAGATAGATAGATAGATAGATAGATAGATAGATAGATAGATAGATAGATAGATAGATAATGAACACTCTGTGATAGATAGATAGATAGATAGATAGATAGATAGATAGATAGATAGATAGATAGATAGATAGATAATGAACACTGTGATAGATAGATAGATATTAACAGACATAGATTTTGGTTGAGAGTGCGAGCTAAATAGTAATACTGTGATAAATAAGATGTAATTCAAATAGATTGTAAGCGATTAACAGAATTGAATGTAAATATCGTCAACATCTCCAAATATTTCTAATTGCAAAATAGAATCTGCGTATGAGTTCAATATTTCTGTAATTATTTTGACAAGTGAGGAGAAGAGTTTTTCAAAAATGTCGGCACATAATAATCTGCAGAGGATCAGAGATTTTCAAATGAGATTGCTTCTTCAAATTTGGTTTCATTCCAAACTTGCAAGAATTTTTTTTTTCTCGTCTTCAGGAAAGTCTTTTTAAGATCGCATCTTTCACGAAGTGCTGAAAATCTCTCAATCAGGTACTTGTAAAATCTCCACTTGAGACACAGGAACTGAACATTTCGCTCCAAGTTTTGATGGCAAGTTTAAACAGAGAAGCAGCGGTCGTTCGGTTGCCGAGCGACCTTGGCTTCTTACAGACGCGATATCGAAGATATCTGAGTTAAAGCCAAAAGACGGGTACTGAGCCAAGAATTCTTGAACGGTTATTGTTCTAGAATTTTTGTCGACAATGTGTGCTTGGGTAGGGGAGTAGGACAATAATTAGGAGTATCGTCCCAAATCGCGTTGAGAGGGGGAAAGGGATGAAGGAAACAAAACAAAACGCCAAAAAGATGAGAGGAAAGAAAATATTATGTAAGCTGTACACACGACAAAGACAGTGTATAAATGACGAAAGTGGAAGAGATAGAGAGAGAGAGAGCGTGTGTAGGAGATGGAAAGGTATATACTGAATTATAATATATATATATATATATATATATATATATATATATATATATATATATATATATATATATATATAATTTATCACTTAGTTGATTGATTCAGCACTTCGACTCCAGAGTTCCGTAGAGGAGCCTTTGTTTAATCGTTCTGTTCACTCGTCAGGATGCATCGGTAATTCTCTGATTATATATATATATATATATATATATATATATATATATATAGAGAGAGAGAGAGAGAGAGAGAGATAGATAGATAGATAGATAGATAGATAGATAGATAGATAGATATGAAGAAATATAGTTTTAAGGTGTTCTATATTCATAGGATAAAGTGCTCAATATCAGAGAAAAAGCCTATGTAAATATAAATATAAAAGTGAACATAGAAGTCAACACTCAGAGGCTACAGGTTGTTTCATGCTAGACGCAATCGTCAGATTCGCAACCTGACGATTGCGTCCAGCATGAAACTGTCTGTCGCCTCTGAATATTGACTTCAATGTTCATATATATATATATATATATATATATATATATATATATATATATATATATATATGTTGGTCACACCACAAACTCGTTTTCATGGCGCTTTGACTCTACATTAAATGATAACTCTAACATTTTTAGACATTTAAAACAACATTCTTGGCCGCATACACAATTCAGGAATTTCTTTGTTGACAACACAACTATACGTAAACATGAAAACAATAAACAAAAATTAAAAATTCTTGAAGCTTTATACATAAAACAGTTGAAACCTAACCTGAACAAAATAAACTAAGAAATCTCCTTAAATGCCTATAATTTATAACAGAAGCCATTGGTTTATACCAACGGATTCCCATACTTAATACTTCTCGTTTTTCACTCTCACGTGGTCATGTGTAACGTCATGAGCTGCGAAGTGATTTTCGCTTCCGCGTCTCGTATATACGAGTTTGTCGTTACTTGGAAATTTTCATGCAGCAAGGGCGGACTATCATTATTGTTTCGTCCGTGTGTTGTTTGATTTATTGAAATTGTCATCTCTGATAATGGCTTGTGTAAGCCGAAAGCTTAGATTGGATTTAAACATGTATCAATATGGTGTTTTCCTTTCATCTTTCAATGATAATGTGATTAAGCTTATCAGACAATATGAAAGGAACTTACCTAAAATAAATAGACAAAACTTGTCTATATTATTTAATATAGACATGCATTAATGAAAAATTGCTGCCTAAATATATACAATATATATATATGTGTGTGTGTGTGCGTATGTGTGCATCATACCGAAAACTCTGAGTATAATAGATAGATAGATAGATAGATAGATAGATAGATAGATAGATAGATAGATAGCGTTGGTATATACAGACTATAATAAACAATTAAAAGCAGAGATTAACAAAGCGATACTTGAACTAAGATACAGACATAAATCTATTGCACCATAAATATGTGTAGAATCCAAATTTTAAGAAAATGCATTGCAGATGAGTTTACAAGATGACACAATCGGTGAAAATTAAAAAAAACAAAACAAAAAAAAAAAAAAAAAAAAAAAACGACTCGTCTTAAAAGTGTCCTGATATACTGAGTCCAGGAGCATTCTTGTATGATTAGAGTTCAGTTCCGAGTTTCAAATAAGGAATATTTGGAGACTGAAAATAATCAGTAAGGTAAAGATCGAACTTTTGGTTTCAAAAGAAAATTCCTAACCTTCATCTTGCAATTGATTCTTCTCCAGAAATTCTTATAATTTGAATGTTAATAAAAAAAATTACCTGCGATTTTCAGTGTGAAGAATGACACTTACCTGAAACAAAATAAAAACAGAAAAATTAGACATTGAGAAAATAATAAATATGGATGATAGATAGATATGAACAGACTGAGATAGATAGATAGATAGATAGATAGATATGAACAGACTGAGATAGATAGATAGATAGATAGATAGATAGATAGATAGATAGATATGAACAGACTGAGATAGATAGATAGATAGATAGATAGATAGATAGATAGATATGAACAGACTGAGATAGATAGATAGATAGATAGATAGATAGATAGATAGATAGATAAATAGATAGATAGATAGATAGATAGATATGAACAGACAGATAGATAGATAGATAGATAGATAGATAGATAGATAGATAGATGTCGCTATATATTCGTCATCGCTTTAGTTTTTTTTTTTTTTTTTTTTTTTTTACCCCGCCTCCAGTGTGTGTATAATGTTGTCCCAGCACACCACCCCACTCCACACCTCACTTTTGCTGTCTGTCTGTCTGTCTCTCTATATTTTCTTGCATCATCCCGCGTACAGAGATAAATTCTCAGGCGTGGGGAAATGCGACAGATGTAAACAAGAGTTCTCGGAGGGAGGGTGGTTTCAGGGTGTGCTGGGCGCCGGCTGCATACGTCACAGTATTATGTAGGTTAAACCAACAAAATCGCGTACAAAAACACATGCACCTATAAACATGCATATTATTATTATTATTATTAGTAGTAGTAGTAGTAGTAGTAGTAGTAGTAGTAGTAGTAGTATTAAATATGTGGGCACAAGCAAATGCCTAGATAAGCAAAACTGATTTAAAAGTTGCACAGCTACCCGCGTCCAAATGAGTGCATCAAAAGTGGTTGATACAAGGTGGGAAAGAACCCGTAATATTCATTCTGAATACTCTCTATTCGGATACGTGTATTCATAATCGAATTATCCGCTTATCAGATCATTTTTTGAACTGAATTATCTCCCTTAATACCTTTTTTCCAGGCAACGTTTTTTTTTTTTTTACTCTATTATAGATATTATATTCTACGATGTAATATTAAATTTGTAAATAAGAATCAACAAAAAAAATGTTTTCTTCCATTTACTCAGTTTCTTACGCGCAAAAAATAACCTCAGATTAAAATGCAATAACTAGAAATATTTTCTGGGTGAAACCCTTAAAAAAAATCTCAAAATATACACTGCAAACACCCATAATTTATTAGATAGCATCGGTAAACTATAATTCTGTAAATATACCTATATTGCTAAAGTCGCCGCTTGGAAGGGAAGAATAATTTTCTCACCTGTTATAAATCTAAGAATTTTTTTAAATTTATAAACATTATTTTTAATTTTATTCCTCAAAAATATCTAAAACTCTGAAATTGTTTATTGCTATCGATCTTTTGCGATAACAATGCTACGGAGGGTAAGAAGTTCATGATGGACTTGTTCAGTTTGTAAAATATAACAAAATAAGTATGTATTTTTGGTTCAGCCCCAAATCTAAAGTTAGTTTACGAACCCTTATGATTTTCTTGGAAAAAAAAACGACGCTGATAAACGGGATAATCCATTTTAGGCTTAAATAATCGTGATAATCCGGTCGTGCGTTAAATATCCAGGATAATATTAGGTTGGTGCAAAAATAATGACATAATAATGTCGTTTTTTGATGTATTTCTAACGTCAAAAAACGACATTATTACGTCATTATTTTTGCACCAACCTAATACTTTAAGGAGTTTATGTTATTAATAACTTCTTTCACACTTGAGTGATGGAGAAAAGCTTAAAAGTACAATAAAAAAAACGATGTTTCCACCTGAAATTATTTAAATCAGTAGAAAAATCTGACGTTATTTAGACCTCCAACGCTCTTTCAATCTAAAGGAAACTGACTTTATTTAGACCTCCAACTATCTTTCAACTTGAACAAATCTGACGTTATTTAGACCTCCAACATTCTTTCAATCTGAAGCAACCTGATTTTATTTAGACCTCCAACTATATTTCAACTTGAACAAATCTGACGTTATTTAGACCTTCAACGACCTTTCAATCTGAAGGAATCAAAGACTAAACAAACTCAACAGTAAATGTTTCTCAAACCCTAACCCTTGGCTATACCATTCCTATTTTTAACCTTAATTCGAACACTAAAGCAAGCCTCATTGACGTACAAACAAAGCTAACACAAAGCTAAATGTAACATTTAGGGTGGAGTTTGACAAGAGAAACTTTTTCTCAGTTTTCCAACTACTCACTGATGTTATCAGTATCCCTTAATTAGTTCTAATTAGTCTTAAGACATGAGATTAACATATAGTAAAAATTAATTAGCGCTCAATTAAACATTGTTTGTAGAAGAAATTTCTGAATGTGCAAAGATTTTTCACAAATTCACAAAATTATCTGAAAATGTAAACAAACTCCATTTCTTTAACCGGCTTATAATTATATATCTTTTAAGAATCTTATTTTATGTCCTGTACTCCTTCAGGATATAGGTGATCATGGTTCTTCACAGCTTCCTACTCTTTCTAAGTTCAAAGCAATGTTTCTTCCCTTTCCATCTCCCCCTATCCTTGTTCTACCATCCATTTACACGAGCTCGTTAGATGGCTTAGACGATATTTCCTCGTCTTGCCTTCAATATACCTTGCGAGTGTCTAATTCTCCAAATACTCTTTCCTCATTATGTACCCTAGTAATTTTAAAACATAACATTTCCACGTCGAAAGAGGGAAAGATACAATACGCCAAAAACTATGGAAGGACCTGAAATTTTAAAACCTGAGTTAAGAAACAAACAGGACCAATGGAAGGGGAATTATATGTGATTGTAATGGAGATGCTACCAAGAGAAAAATGTTGATAGTTAAAATAAAATTCAAATCAAAACAGAAACCATAGCTGGATTGTTGTCAAGCTCGAAGATCAAAAATCAAATCTTCGGAGCCATTGAGTATATATGACGGACACCTCTCTCACCTTTTAACCGACCGGGAGCTTAACCCTCTATTGCGTCTCTATTCTCATTCGTGTCGGTGCGCATAAAACCTGGAAAAGGCCCGCTGCACGCTCACAAGGAAACGTTTGAAATAAAAACTCGATCTCTGTTTCTAATATACTCAGATATTTATTTCAGGGATTCACTTGCACAATCTAGGTGGATAGAAAGATGACACTTGGGACAACTTCTTCCATGTCATTCTAACAGCTTTTTCCTTCAACCAGAAAGAACTTCAGCTGTCTCCGACCAACATGACGCGCGACTGGAAGAACAGTCTGTCCCCGCCCAAAACGCGGTTCAGAACTACCTTCAACCCCAAATGTCACTGTTACTATAGACCCGCGGCTGAAAATCCACAACGTCCGGTTTGTTGTCACTTGACCCCCAAAGTTTTCATTTATCCATTTATTATTTCATTCTCATTTGGTTAAGTGAAAATGCTTTTGAAAATCTCATTTCACAGACTTTATCGCTGGTCATAAAAACACAAAACACTTAAGACTGTGTTAAAAGAATTTACCACCCTCTTTTATGTGTGTGTGTGTCCCCGTCAGAGTGTCACGTCGTAGAATCAAGTCAGACATTAAAATACCTACATTGATTAAGCAATAAGTCTAGTATGTTGAAAATGTCCTTTCTGACCTTTTCAAAATGTTGACAAGAGGTGGTTCAGTTTAACGCCTAGCAGAAAGTTATTTAGGGAAGGCATGAACTTCAAAATTCCTCCAAGCACTTATACGCCAAGATCGGATACGGAGTTCTGTTGCTCGCAAGTTTGGTCCATGGTATTTTCATCATCCTTCTGTAGAACCACATTTCTGTTGCTTCAAGTCTCTTCTTCAATTTGAGGAAATTGTCCAGCATTCATGGCCATATAGGAGGACAGATATTGCATAACAGTTCAGAGCACTTTTCTTTCTTTCTAATGAAGCTTCTTACTACTTTGTTTAGCTTTTATAAGTTCAGTCTAGAAACTTCCTTCCTTTCTTAAAACCCTATCGAAATATTTAAATTGTTATGCTTGTTTGGCTTTGATATTCAGTTTGTAATTTGTATGTTGGGCTGTTACTTTAATTAACACCCATGCATTCTGTCTTCTGGCAATTGATAGTTAGTCTTTTCTTCTTGCTTTCCTTCACTACCTTTCGTATAGTTTCCTTTCTGCGTCTGCTATCAAAACTGTGCAATCTACATGTTTTATTTTGTTAAGATTGTGGCCACCATTAATAAATCCTGGTAGGACTTCTAGTTCTGTATTTGTCTCTATTTCTGAGATGAGGTACTATGTACACTATTTACATTATTTGGACTATTGTCATCTTTGTTGCTATATTTATCACAACATTTCAGGCTCCGGCCTTCTTCAGGTGGTTGGAATGTCGAACTGAACCCTTTATTTCGCTCGCTGGGGTAGACTGTTCTAGTTCCACGAGTTCCATGTTTAATGGATGTCAGTTATCAGTTATCAGTTATCTCCTGTTGATTCACCTCTCCAAGTTCGCCACTGCCTTAACCAAGTATTGAACTCACAACTCTTTGGGTCATTGGATCAAACCAACGCCTTTACCCACTGTGCCATGTGGCCTTAAGAACATCCGTATATGAATTTCTGAGACTTATAAAATTAATGTCTTCAGCAACCATTTTTAAAAGTAATCATATTGCAATTTTTGCTGTTATCTGAAGAAGGCCGGAGCATACAACGGCCGAAATATTGTAGTAAATACTGAACCCACAACTCTTTCGGTCCTGTCACTGGATCTAACCAAATCCTTTATCCACTGTGCCCTTAAGTTTAACATATTCAATGGAACTAGAACAGTCTATCTCAGTGAGCGAAATAAAGGGTGAAACGTTGTGACTTCTAATTCTCTCAGAATTGCCTCATTGTATAGATTGAATAAGTCTGGTGAGACGACACATCCTTGAAGTTCAATGTAGTACTGTCCTTCCTTTCTTAAAACCTTACCGAGATATTTAAATTGTTATGCGTGTTTGATTTTGATATCCAGTTTGTAATTTGTATGTTGGGCTGTTCCTTTAAATAACACCCATGCATTCTGTCTTCTGGCAATTGATAGTTAGTCCTTTTTTCTTGCTTTCCTTCACTAAGTTCTTGTAGTTTCATTTCTGTGTCTGCCATCAAAACTAATGTCAGCTGCATATCTTATGCTGTTCAGATTGTGGCCACCAATAATGAATTTTGGTAAGACTTGTAGTTTTCTCAGAACCGTCTCATTTTCAGTCCGGTGAGAAGACCCATCCTTGTCTTACATTCGTTTCTGTTTTTGTACATTTACCGGATATTTAAATTGTTGTACTTGTTTGAGTTTTGTATCCCTAGTTTCTAATTTATATGTTGATCTGTCCCTTTAATGCATTCTGTCTTGCTATTGGTTTGGTTTGGTTTGGTTTGATTTACGGTATATCAACCTCAATGGGTTATATAATGCAGACAATTTTTATTGTTGGCACTACTTTTTTTTCAAAAATTTATTGCTGGTAATGATATTTTTACAAAGTATTCCTGGTATTAAAACCTATTTTTACACTTTCATAGCACTTCGACACCAGTCCGGGGGTCAAGTACCTTCCCATAGCTGGAACCCCAAAAGGTGCCACCACTCCGGACCAAGGTTGACCCTGGAACACCAGCAATCAAGAGGTGGCTTCACTCTCCCCAAAACATCCCGATCAGAGGCTCTGCTGCCGGATGTAGTTCATCGTTTCACGCGGTGTCTTGCTATTGATGTTTGGTCCTTTCTTCTCGCTTTCCTTCACTAATTTTTGTAGAAGTTCTTATTAACACATCCTTGTCTTACATCCCTATCTGTTTTTGCATATATACTAAATTCATTTTTTATCCCTACGTAGTGTAGGGTCTGGATTATTCTAATATCTTTCCCAAAATAAAAAGCTTAATTTCACTTGGTTCAATATTTCCTTTGGGTATCTGCTCTTTAGTACTTTATTCGTTCTTGTTGGAGTTTGTTGCAAATTGTCAATACATATCCAGTCGTGTATGTTTCCTGACTTGGTATTTATAACAGTGAGTCTTCGTTTTTGATGTGTGTGTCCTAAATGGGGTCTGGTTAGGATATCATCACACTCTAATCTTTCTGCAGCTCGGATGCCATCCCTATTGTGATCGAATAGTTGAATTTAAGAAAGATTGGCTTGAAGATATCCTTTCCAGAGGAGCGGCCTTCTCTTCTCTGATCAGAGAGATTAAAATTGGAGGATAACCAGCAGCGGTTTGCCAGAGGCGTTTTCCCACTCCAAGAAAGTTAAAATTTCGTATTAACAAGTAAAGTCAAAAAATGAGGGCTATAATTTAGTCATTTTGCAAATGCATTGGTCACATTTTCTACCTGACAAAATGTTTAAAAGTAAAAACCTCAAAAAAGACTATAAAAAAACGAGAAATAAAAAGTAATATATTAACAATTTCTTTACACTATTTACATTATTCGGACTATTGTTGTCATCTTTGTGGCCATATTTATCACAAAGTTTCGGCCGTTGTACGCTTGGCCTTCTTCAGGTGGTTGGAATGTCGAACTGAGCCCTTTATTTCGCTTGCTGGAGTAGACTGTTCTAGTTCCACGTGCCATGTCTGATGGATGTCATTTCTCAGTTATCTCCTGTTAATTCCCCTCTCCAGGTTCACTCTGCCATGTGTCCTTAATGACACATGGCACAGTGGATAAAGGTGTTAGTAAGATCCAGTGACAGGACCCAAATAGTGTGAGTTCAATACCTGGTTAAGGCAGTGGAGAACTTGGAGAGGTGAATTAACAGGAGATAACTAATAACTGACATCCATTAGACATAGCAGAAAAAAAAAGGCTGGGCCTTACAACGGCCGAAACGTCTCATCTCAGAAATATCGACAGATACTGAAAGGCCGAAACGTTGTAATAAATATGACAACACAGATGAGGACAATAGTCCGAATAATGTAAATAATGTACATAATACCTAATCTCAGAAATATAGACAGATACTGAAGGGCCGGAACGTTGTGATAAATATGGCGACAAAGATGAGGACAATAGTCCGAATAATGTAAATAGTGTACATAATACCTCATCTCAGAAATATAGACAGATAATGACAATTTCTTATTAGTTAGTAATTAGATATTCCATTGTTATGGTGACACAAAACACGCACGCTTATAGTAATGACTTATGCTACCAGGATAACGGAATATCTTATTTTCTGAAGTAGGAGAGATGAGCCTGTGTGACCGATAATATATAAAGTCCATATTTTATATACTTTTGCCAAATATCGTCACACCTTGAAAGTAAGTTGTTGTTATCATTATCTTTATTTATTTAATGATTAGATGGCTGGAGGTATAACCGGTTGGAAGTGTGACCGGTTGGAGGTATGACCGGTTGGAGGTAAAACCGGTTGGAGGTATGACCTGTCGAGAAGCAGACAAGAATGAATCAGACAACTGACGGGAAAATGAATTTTTTAAAAATTCACTTGGTGCCGTATTTGCATATCTGAGAGAGATAGAGAAAGAAGGAAAAAGGATAGAAAAAGTGAAAGAAAGAGAGAAGGGAAAAGAAAGAAAGAGAGTGAAAGAAGGAGAGTGAAAGAAAGAGAGAAGAGAAAAGAAAGAAAGAAGGACAGTGAAATAAAGAGAGAAGTGAAAAGGAAGGAAGAAAGAAAGAAAGAAAGAAAGAAAGAGAGTGAAAGAATGAGAGTGAAAGAGAGAGAGGAGAGAAATGGAACAAAGAAAGAGAGTGAAAGAAAGAGTGAAGAGAAAAGAAGGAAAGAAGGAAAGTGAAAGAGAGAAGAGAAAAGAAAGAAAGAAAGAAAGAGAGTGAAAGAAGGAGAGTGAAAGAAAGAGAGAAAAGAAAAGAAAGAAGGAGAGTGAAAGAAGCAGAGTGAAATAAAGAGAGAAGAAAGAAAGAAAGAAAGAAAGAAAGAAAGAAAGAAAGAAAGAAAGAAAGAAAGTGAAAGAAGGAGCGTGAAAAAAATAAAGAAGAGAAATGTAAGAAAGAAGGAGAGTGAAAGAAAGAAAGAAAGAAAGAGAGTGAAAGAAGGAGAGTGAAAGAAAGAGAGAAAAGGAAAAAGGAGGGTGAAAGAAAGAAAGAAAGAAAGAAAGAAAGAGAGTGAAAGAAGGAGAGTGAAAGAAAGAGAGAGAAAGAAAGAAGGAGAGTGAAAGAAAGAGAGAAGAGAAAAGAAAGAGTGAAAGAAAGAGAGAAAAGAAAGAAAGAAAGAAAGATAGTGAACCCTATTGTACTAAGTACGGTTTTTTATTCATATTTTTTTTTGTGAATGACAAGTATCCCTTTTATTAATTCATGCTTCATGCACACTAAACATTTTTCTTTAATCCTAATGTCCTTGACAAATTAAAGACGACCCTTTGAACTATAACATTAACGCCTATCAAGAATATTATCTACTTCCGTTATTCTCAGATTCGTTTAAGTATCAAAAGTCTTTTCATCACCTTTTCCCACCTTTAAAATATCGAACTTCTAAGTTAGTGATTGACATCTTTCCATAAAAGAAACGCTGTTTGTTAAGCTTAGCATAAAGTCAGAGTCGGTAATTCTTCGTACACAATACCCCCACACACCCTCACGTTTATTGTCAGGGGTCTTGGAATTCATCTCGAAATCGCCTGTCTTTTACAATCTGAAAATTAGGTTGGTGCAAAAATAATGTCGTTTTCTCACATCGTAACATATGTGAGAAAACGACATTATTTTTGCACCAACCTAACACTTTTTGATTCTAATGTTACAGGTGAATCGAAATTCTTGTGACCGCATATATATCTGAGATAGTGGCCATGTTTGAAAGAAATTTTTTGGAAATATGTTTTTAATCCCTAAAATATGGATTAATTTCACTATTTATAAACTTCCCCTTTTTAAAATGGATTCCCCCAAAGATTCACATATAAATTCACGCAGGCGTACAAGATCTCGCATGAACGCGAATTCCCCTTACACAACTCACGTTCGTAGGTGAGAAAAGATATTATAGGTGAAAGAAAAGAAAAAGATGTCATGGGTAAAAGACACACACTGACTTCTCTGTCTGCTCGCCTGCCTGTGTGTCTTCGTGTCTGACTCACAAAAACTTGGAACCACCTCAGGAGGACTGGGGTGTACAGAGTGGGAGTCAATGGGGTAGAGAGAAAAGAAATGAGGGACGGGGTGATTGATAGTGGTAGTAATGACAAAGTCGAAAACTGGCAGCTATAAGTGACGTCACTTCACGCGAGTGTGTAACACAATATTTAGCCATATTTATGAATGTGTTTTTCATATGCGTATGTGGCACATGCGCAGAGTGTGCAAATAAACATTGACAGAGACATATAATCTCTTACATATACTAGTTTGTATTTACATACCTACAGAACATATACATCAATAAATGCATATGATCATTCGTTTGCGTGATTTCTTTGGTATGTGTATGTGTCCATGAACAAACTATATATATATATATATATATATATATATATATATATATATATATATATATATATATATGTTTGAATAAAAAAACAGACCACTTTAAGGTTCCATGTAATAAATTATTTCACCACAGTCCTTTTAAAGGGCTCTGGATCATCAGATTTTACTTCCAAAGGTTGAAATGAAAAATGAACAGAAATTTACACATTTTTGACGGGCCGTATTAAGCATATGTAAATTAACGAAGTGAGGAAGTGAGTGGGGAGAGAAGACATGAGTGAGTTAGATGTACCATTTCAATTCTTTATCCCTAACCCAAGATGATCCAGAGCCCTTTAAAAGGGCTGTGGTGAAATAATTTATTACATGGAACCTTAAAGTGGTCTGTTTTTTATTCAAACATATTTGCTCTGAATTTATATTGAGCTCTCCGGATATCATCCTCCTTGGGTCTACCCATACGGATTACCTAGTTTTGCATAAACTATATATATATATATATATATATATATATATATATATATATCATGAAACGGACAAAGTCCGACAGTTATTTTTAACGCCTTATAAAATAACGTATAAGCATAAAAAAATCTATTCAAAATCTATATTCATGTAAATCTAAACTCGGTGGTTGAAAAAAAACTTGGATAGAACAATTTTCAAATAAATTGGCATTCGAGGAAAAATGGATAAAAAAAAATGAAAGCACCAGAAACCTCAGAAAAGGGCGAAAGAAATCGTCGAGTACCTTAAACTCTAGTACAAAGAAGAAAAAATAACCAGCGACTAATAAATTAAAATGAAGAGTGCTCAATACTCTAAGTAGAGCAAAAGTAAAATAAATAAATCCTAATGAGCCAGGTACTATCTGGCTAGGTGTTACCACATAGGATCATCAGTTCAACCTCATGATAGCATGTGGTGAAACCTCGGTAGGTAGTACCTGGCTCATTATGTTTTATTTATCATTATATATATATATATATATATATATATATATATATATATATATATATATTGTTTGTTATGTGTCTAATTTTAGTTGACATATCTATGTATCTAATACACTTTAACGTGTATTACAAACTTAATGAAAGTGACTATACTGTGTATATATCTATGCCTGCCTAGGTAAAATCACAGCTTAACTTTTGGTTGGATATTTCTTATGGATATTTCCGCATCAATATCAATGTGTTTATAGCTGTACAAGGGTGGAAGTTGTTTTTCCTTGATATTGTGTATACATAAGTATAAATATATGTAACTTCTATGTATGCCCGTTCATGTGTTTGCTATGTACATTAAGGCTATATACATGCGTAGAAGAGAGGGATAGAGACCGTTTTACACCTAGAGGTGTGTGTTTGTGGTTCATCAATGACATAATATATTCATGTTTGTGGTTTTTGCATACACCCGAGTGAGTAGAGAGATATCTATTACTTACTGTACATTCACTGCATACACACAGGCACACACACAAACACACACACACATATATATATATATATATTAGGTTGGTGCAAAAATAATGTCGTTTTCTCAAATAGTAACATATGTGAGAAAACGACATTATTTTTGCACCAACCTAATATATATTCAATTGCATGGATAATAGTTTGTAACCCTGGGTTTCCCAAAAAGCGTGAAACCCAGGGTCACAAACTCATATCCATACAAGTGAATATATTAGCTCTATCACTGATATTGAGCACTTTCGACTAACTACTGCGCATATATATATATATATATATATATATATATATATATATATATATATATATATTCAGTACTTTAATCGAAAATTGTAAAAATAGAATAAAAAATTAAGCAGAAAGACCTTGTCGTTTCTTTTTAATTAGAATTGTTTGGATGAAGACTTGCTGGATAAATATACAATATATATATATATATATATATATATATATATATATATGTGTGTGTGTGTGTGTGTGTGTGTGTATATATTTATGTATGTATGTAACTCTCTCTCTCTCTCTCTCTCTCTCTCTTTCTACAGGTCAAATATAAGAGGAATCAGAACTGTAGGATAATGAACAAACAGGAAACGTTAAATATCTAACATGTTCCGCTTTTATTAAAGCTTCATTCGATAATGAATATATGAAAGAATATATGTATTGTGTGGGCTTCATGTTCACCAATTTTATGACAAAATTTTCAAACGAAATGACTACGTGTTTCTAACTTTCCATGTCATATGGTCATACTCGACATCGAAGGTAAGTGTATATATATATATATATATATATATATATATATATATATATATATATATATATATTTAATGTTCGCATATATATATATATATATATATTATGGTATATAAAAAATGACTTTCTTTTCTTTTTTTTTTTTTTGCAGCCTCGTTCCCAGTAACCGTTACACATGACGTCACCGTTGATTATTTTAATCGTCCATACTTTCAAAGAATGCAAGGATATAGGCAAAGAAGCTCTATCAAACAGACGCCACATTGGTTCTTGAAAATAACTGAAAATGGTTGGAACTACTTCAACACAATATTAACTTTTAATCAAACTTGTTTCAATGAATATTGACTGCCTAAATATACCGTATATATATATATATATATATATATATATATATATATATATATATATATATATATATATTTAAAATTTTCAGTTATCTGTTTTGGATAAGTCTTGTTTTATGTCCATCGTCTTTGTCATGTTGAACTGATTATGTTAATTGTATTTTAATGAATATTGTCCTGAAGAAGGTTTATTAAACCGAAACGTCAGACGTTGACATTTCATTCATATTAAAACAACATAATTGCATTTAAGGATTTTTGTTTGTTTTTTTCTAAATATTTTTCTTCATATATATATATATATATATATATATATATATATATATATATATATTTCGAATAATTGTGTCATTTGCGACAATAGATTACGTGCGTCTATGCAAGAGTATATGTGTTTATGCGTTGCACACAAGTGAACTAAATCGGATGTGTTTGCGTGTCTGCAGTTTGCATGTGTACACGAGTCTGTGTACACATGTGAACTGCGTTCGTATTGCAATCAATGTGCTCATTCTAAAATATCAATTTCATTTGGGATGTGCATACATGTGCAGTAAGAGTCATGTGCAATTGTTTTTATCCATATACGCAAGTTTCTGAATTATATATGACCATGCAATTTAAATTCTCTTTGTGAGAATTATTCCTCTCTCTATATATATACTGAACATATATATATATATATATATATATATATGTGTGTGTGTGTGTGTGTGTGTGTGTGAATATTATTATCTGCGTGTTTGCTTGCGTATTTTCTGTTCTTGACTGTATGAGAATGTTTGACCCGTATAGTAGTCGGAATGTGTGTTCGTCTGTATGTCTATGTGTTCCCTACAATACTACAATATATATATATATATATATATATATATATATATATATATATATATATATATATATATATATATATATATAATTTCTGTGTGCGTCTTTGCGCACGCGCATACAATAGAATTATTAATGTGGGCTTGTGTTGTGTCTTATGCGCATTCACAGCTGCATCTGCGTGCCGAATTTGTTTACATCTTTTAAGCTTATGCGACCTTCACCTTCACATAACAACCGACCCCCCACCACCATTCGCATAAAACTTCTTCAACAACATCCCTCTCTCCCCCACCCACCATTACCCTATCAATCCTGCCACTCCAGTTCCTCCTACTGTCATCATTAACAGTCCCATCGTCATTCTCTTCATCATTCTATCAAAATCGACCTATCTAGATATCTACCTCACCTCTTTGAAACACCAAGATAAGCCGTCTTTAATGAGAAGAGAGATGAATAAAAACAAAAGCTACCCCTTATACACCCTTATACCGGTTCTACGACGCAGGTCTAAGACGGGTGTAAAGGATCGAGGTTCGTGCAGGGTATCAGTGTTTACGAAGGGTTAGTCGGTCTGAAAGGCGGGAACGGGAAGGGAAACTGGGTAAAAAATGGAGGAGGTGACGGGTTGAGTTCGAAAGATGATGACTCGCCCGTGTGGAATCGGCGTGTAAACATGGTCGCCCTCCAACTTGCTAGGGTCCGACTCACGAAGTCACTATCAAGCTTCAAGGTCCCACTCACCCAGGGGCAGACTGCTTATTCGCATACTTGCATCGGTTCTGCTAACTGGTACATTTATACCCAACGTATACGCATTCGGACACACACACACACATACTCACACATACACATACACATGCGCATGCACACACATACTCATGCACATATTCACACGCATACACACATATACACCCAAATACACACGCATACACATACATATACATATGCACATACACACATATACACACACATGCACATACATATGTACATATACATACACATACAAACATACACACATATACACACATATACACACACATACATATACACATGCACATACACACATATACACGCCTACATACACTCAAGCATATATACACACACATACACGCATACACACATATACACACACATATACTCATGCACATATATACACACATGCACGCACATACACACATATACATACACATACAAGCATACACAAATATATACACACATACATATACACATGCAAATACGCACATATACACACAGATACTCACGCACATATACACACACATACATGCATACAAACATATACACACATATGCACATGCACATACACACATATACACACACATGCACACACATACGCACATATGCATAAACATACAAGCATACACACGTATATACATACATATACATATGCACATACACATATATACACAAACATACTCACGCACATATACACACACATACATGCATAGACACATAAACACAAATGCACACACACGTACACACACATGCAAACGCATACTCACAAGCATATACTCATACACACACATACACACACCGGCCCGTCGCCAGGAGTATTTTGAGTCGAGGGCGGCGGTCTTTATGCCAAGATGCCGCGTTAAGAATATGCACACTAAAATTAGCTTACATCATTTTCACAGTTGAAGAGGGGGGGGGAATTATTTTCGGGGAGTAGCTCTCCCGTAACCCCAACTCTGTCGACGAACCTGCAAGCACACAAGAAATCGCTAAATTCTAATCAAGGAGGCTTTACAATCTTTCATATTTCAGGAAATAAAAATTGAAAGAAAAATTAATAATACTCAAAAACACATGATTCCTTTTGCTTCAAATTGTTAATATTTGGATAGTATTAGTAGCAGCAATAATGAAATATTCTTCCACTGAAGAAGCTTATGAGTTTAAAATGTTTAACATATTATTCCATAATCTTTATGAGAGACGTAAAGTTCAGTAGCTAGCTAGCTAAATAGATAGATGATAATGATAATATTAACAGATGGATGGTAATGGAAGCAGTCATATTAGCCGTTTCCTTATAAGGAAACATTTGGCATTCATTGACTGAGTAGCCAGTACTGTTATCGGTTGAAATTTATAAAATATTTCCCTTGAATCAATTGTTCAGGAAAAAAGGTTTCTCAAGTCCAGTAGCTGCTATTGCTCTTCCAAGTATTGACGGGAGGGTCCTTCCCAAACTTTTGTTTGATAGATAGATAGATAGATAGATAGATAGATAGATAGATAGATAGATAGATAGATAGATAGATAGATATGAAATATTACGTATGTAACAATAAAAAATGTACATGTAGTTGTGAATAGATGTTCTCCTTCTCTTTCTCCCACACACACACACACACATATATATATATATATTTATATATAAGGTGGATACTGAGGTCAACACTGAGAAGTGACAGTCTGTTTCATTCTTGAACGCAATCTTCAAGCTATGATTCCGAGCCATTACATCACCCAAACACCCAAACTTACAAAACCTGGTATTCCCAAATGGACATCTAGGTACTAACCAGGCTCGACGTTGCTTAACCTCGTGATCGTAAAACACAGGTCGTAACAAGAACATAATCGATTAGAAACTCAAGTTGAAAAGTTGATATCTGTCTATATTTCTGAGATGAGGTATTATGTACACTATTTACATTATTCGGACTATTGTCCTCATCTTTGTCACCATATTTATTACAACGTTTCGGCTCTTCAGTATCTGTCTATATTTCTGAGATGAAGTATTATGTACACTATTTACATTATTCAGACTATTGTCCTAATCTTTGTCGCCATATTTATTACAACGTTTCGGCCTTTCAGTATCTGTCTATATTTCTGAGATGAGGTATTATTTACACTATTTACATTATTCGGACTATTCTCCTCATCTTTGTTGCCATATTTATTACATTTCGGCCCTTCAGTATCTGCCTATATTTCTGAGATGCCATGTCTAATGGATGTCAGTTGTCAGCTATCCCTTGTTATTTTCCATCTGAAAGTTTTCCACTGCCGGTTATTGAATTCACGCACTTTGGGTCCTGTCACTGGATCTAACTAACGCCTTTATCCACTTTGCCATGTGTCCTTGAGAAATAAAGAATTCAGTTCGACATACCAACCACCTGAAGAAGGCCGGAGCGTACAACGGCCGAAACGTTGTATTAAATATGGCAACAAAGATGAGGACAATAGTCCGAATAATGTTAATAATGCACATAATACCTCATCTCAGAAATATAGCCAGTTTCTTTACAAGTCTAATTATTGTCTACTATACTAAAAAGATTTTGAAAGAACTAAATTAATTTGACGGTCATCGACATCTACAGAAGAAACTAATATATTAGAAAATCCATGGCCTGTCATTAAAAGAAAGGGTATCAGAGAACTAAATACAATATAATATTTAAGAATTTTTCTGGAAGGCAATAAAAAACAGAAAGAAAGGTTTTAGCAAAATCAACGATTGAAAGATTGATGAAGTATAGTAGGTCATGGAGTCCATATAAATATGTTAAATAAAAAAAAAATGGTACTTTATTCAGCAATCAAGGATGGGGTTTTAATTAAATATATATTTCTACGGCCAAAGAATTTGATATTTTATAATTAGAGATTTATATATTTTGTTTCCAAAATAACATCATGATAGATACTATAAACTCAAATACAACCAATATATTGCACATTATATATGCATGAATATAACAGACAATGATTGTCTATTACGTCTGATCATGAGCCGTTCTAAACTTCGTATAGTTGCTTTAATTTCGGTGAAAATAAAGACAAAAATTCTGCAACATTTGGATATTTTTCATTAAGTTGGTCCTTAAAAAATATCAAAATATTTGATAATTTTTGTCTTTATTTTCTCCCGCAATTAAACCAAGAATACAAAGCTTAGAACGGCTCATTGTCAAACATATTAAATATCCCCTGTCTGTTATATTTAACAATATATGTTTAAATAATGATCTGCTCCCCCAATACACGCTATATATATATATATATATATATATATATATATATATATATATATATAATATTTTTATGAAAATGCATGGCTACTTTTGATGATTGATAGATGTGTACTTAAACAGAATGCAATTAATTTCATTAAATGATCGATTTATACGCAGGCACTTAATACCAATGCTTATTAAAACACCGTGATTTTTTTTTTTAATGCCCAAATGAAATTTAAAAGTAAAGAATTTTCTCTGAACCTTTAAATCATATTGCCCTTTATAATCTCTTCAGGAAAATTGGGTCATTGCAAATCTTTTAGGAAAACAAAAGAATTCTTTGTAAAGGTTTTCTTTTTAGAGGGTCGGACGGAAATTGAAATTTATGAAATCAAGATATTATCACAATTTCCACCCTAGCCTCATTTTCAGCACCGCCACCGCCACCACCACCTCCACTATGTTGAAAGGGTGCGGATGCATGCACACTAGGAATGGCAGGGGTGGACCTTTAATAGAATTCTTCAGATGAAAGCGAAATGTGTTTCTGGCGATCAAGAAAGCTAAAAAGTTTTAAATAGTAGGGAGGGCGGCTCCAGTAGACGTGGGCGCAAAGAGTTGAGTCCACATTCTGGGTTTTTAGGGTTAGCTATGATATATCTTGTGATTGATAGTGCAGTGGTTTCCTGTTATCTTCTCCCCGGTGGCTTATGAAGACACGACCTCTAGTGACCTGGCCGCTGACCCAGACAGTTCATCCACTCTTTGTTGGGTCTTGTTTTTTGTTATAATGGCTTGCTAACAAGCCACCTCACTCGGAAAAACTTGGAGTGGGGTAGTCGGTTTAGTGGACGACATTTCGACTATATATCTTAAATTCTTAACATATATATATATATATATATATATATATATATATATATATATATATATATATATATACTCGTTGCCTGACGATTCCGTCCAGCATGAAACAGACTGTCGCCTGTAAGTTTTGACTTCAATGTTCACGTTTATATTTACACATGCTCTATCTCTGATATTGAGCACTTATCCCATAAGTATAGCACACGTTAAGACTATATTTCTTCATATATATATGTGTATGTGTGTGTGTGCGTGTGTAAAAGTGGACATTGAAGTCAACACTCAAAGACGAGAGGCTGTTTCATGCTAGACTCAATCGACAGACCGATTGCGTCTTTTACATTTATATTTACATACGCTCTATCTCTGATATTGAGCACTTTATCCCATAAATATAGCACAACTTAAAACCATATTTCTTCATATATATATGTATATATATATATATATATATATATATATATATATATATATATATATATATATATATGAAGAAATACAGTTTTAAGTTATGCTATATTTACATGATAAAGTGCTCAATATCGGAGATAGAGTTTATGTAAATATAAAAGTAAACATTGAAGTCAACACTCAGATGCAACAGACTAGATTTACAAATTAGGCTTGTATTTAACATCAGGAAGAGGTAGATGGGACACGTAATGAAAAAGGAGGGCCTGGAGAACCTGATACTCACAGGTCGAATAAAGGGAAAGAAAGACAAGGGAAAGCAACGCGTAACATACGTAGAGGGCTTAAGCAAAAAGGGCGACAGAACGTGGTCTGGGGGAGGAGGCAGAGGGATAGGGAGAAGTGGAGAGCCATGATCGCCTACGTTCCGAAGGAACACGGCGCATAAAAAGAAAGAAGTGGTTTGTCATAATGGAACAATATATAGGTGCCTAAAGTCATGACAAAGGAGAAAATAAAGCCCTAGTTTAATTTTTATTTTTTTATTTTATTAAAATTTATTTTTATTCGTTAATTTAATTATTTGTCTATTCATATCAGATGCCTCGTCTAGTGTAATCCCCAGTGAGGTTCGATCGTTCCCTGAGGACCCCACTCAGGAATTCATGCAAGCAATTAGAATGTGAGGTCGTAAGATGCAAATAACAACAGTTGATAACGGTCATGGATTGTTGAATAGATAAATGGTATTTATTTTAATATACTTATTATTTATACGTTATTTATATAGACACAAATATTTAAGTAAATGTTGTCTTTATAATATGAATATTAAGAACATTTACCGGCTTGAATGTCCGTGAAATTACACACAAAATATGTGTCCTCTGACAGGGAGCGAAACTGTATCCTATAAGGAAATCTTTGCTAACCAGACGCTCCTCCGTAGCTAAACTGCTATAACACGTCAGGCTATATGACGATACCGTGTGAGATACAGGTTCGATTCCTGTCGGAAGATGCATATTTTCTATGAAAATTTCTCGGAAGTTCAGGTCGTTAAATGTTGATATTGTTTATAATAAACAGAACATTTACTTAAATATTTGTATCTATAAAAAGAACGTATAAACAATAAATATATTAAAATAATTCTCAGACTTTGTCCAGTTCGTATTGTTTTCTCTTATTTTAATGAACAGTAACGGATAACTTCCTGAAATTGTGGTCCTGACAAAAGAAACAACACTGGTAACACTTAAGAGCCAGTTCAGATGGAAATTAGATTGATTGAATGATTTGTTTTTTTACGACTTATCAACCTTTTGCAGGTTATTTCAAGCCATAAAATATTTCTAGATTGTAAGAATTTTTTTGAGATATTAATGATTTTACTGACAAAATCTCTACTATTTAACCCATAGCTGGGAAAGAAGAAGTGGATTCCTATCTTTCCGAAGAGTATTTGCGATTGTGAATATATCGAAGTCGTCGAAATTGGAATTCCGCTCTCAGATTTGCATTTCCCAGCCATTATCCATTACACCACCCGCACATCCAAGCTTGTAGCACCTGGTATTCCCAGGCGGTCACCCATCTATGTATTGGCCAAGCTCAACGTTACTTAACTTCGATGGTTGTACAAAAACCAGTGTTTCAATCTGATATTGCCATAAGCCTAAAGGAAACTGAGGATATTCAACATCACTACACACACATACACAAACATATATATATATATATATATATATATATATATATATATATATATATATATATATATATATATATATATATATATATATATATATATATATATATAGGGTGTCCATAAAGTTCGTGTGCGCTTTAGAAAATTAATAACTTTATTTGTATTTGTGATAGAAATAATTTGTAAAAAGGATTAGAAAGAAGTAAATGTATATTTTTTAAGGTTTTATTGGAATTTCAATGTAAGTTTCCACATGTCCTCCATCATTAGCAATACAAAGGGCAATACGATTTTGCAGTTCACGGAAAACATTTGCCAACTGATTTACAGTAATGCCTGAAATCATATTAGTTATTTTAGCTATACTTAAAACTAGGTACATTAAACTTTATAACATTTTTTACAGATTATTTCCATCGCAAATACAAATAAAGTTATAAAATTTTTAAAAGTGCACACGAATTTTATGGACACCCTATATATATATATATATATATATATATGTGTGTGTGTGTGTGTGTGTGGATGTGAGGGTGGTGTAATGAATAGCGAATCGAAGTGAGAAATCGGAGAACCAATTTCGAATTCCACTTGCGTTCACTTCTCCGCCAAAATATGAAACCACCTATTCTATCCTCCCAATCAGCTAAAGATTAAATAGTAAGATGGACTGGGCACGTTTGCCTTGGTTGGAAATCAGTCTAGGAGAAGGAAAATTCTGAATTCAAAACCTGGACAGGATCGTTTGGAGACCGTGTGGCAAACTCTGCCCCAATTATCTGCATCCAGCTCTGCTTAAACGTTCACCGCTATAATCAAATCGGGGGGTCTGGCTGTTCTGTTCTAAGAACGGACTTGCAAGAATCTCAAAGGTAGAAGACGACAGAAGATTCCATTATATAAGTGACATATACAAATTGATGGCAATTGATTAATATACCTGACCATAGATCAATATAGACAGAATTTCAAAATTAATGTGTGCTTTTACAATTTCTAGACCCTCATTGAAATAAGTTGACAAAGGACAGAGAGCGTACAAGTTTTAGAAAAAATGTTACTCATAGCAGTAGTGCACATAATTATCAGAAGACTGGGAATGTTTCCTAAAGGCAATGTGCCAGAATATTGAGAAGGCTAAGTGTCAATCGCTACTGAATGATAATTATCAAATAAGAGCATCAATAATAATAATAATAATAATAATAAAAATCAGGAAGAATTAAATTTTTTTACTTTTAACAGGAATCCATCTTTTGTTTTCGGACAAACAAACCCTTTTTATTTGATGCTATGCAGTCATTAACAGAAAGGAAGAAAAAGAATCTGAAAACTCTGTCAGTCGGCCTTGTCACTGACTTATTCAAAATATTTTTGATTAATGCTTTTCAGAAATTATTAACTTTGTTTTTGACTTGCGGCTTTCTTGTCTGCCATGTGTCCTTGAAATCCTGAAAGACGTTAAATTATGACAAGAAGAAAGACCAAAACATATAACGGCGAAAGAGTCCTTGAATTTTTCTAGATATTTTTCACTCGTCTAGTCTTGCTAGTCAGGGCCGAAGAGCCTCCATCTCATTTGTTGTTATTTTTCTTCAAACTGAAAACATTTCATCTCAAGGATCTTAAAGAAAACTGACATTTCCAGCAAACATAAGACAAAAACCAAGCAAAGAATCGAGCTTTTATTAATCTTAATTTACTTTTTTTTAAAAAAGAAACAAAGTTCAAATCTTGGAAAGTATTTTGAAGATTGATTGTTTTGTTTTTTTTCCTTTCTTATTTCCAAATCAAAAGAGACTTAAAGTGTTTCATTTGCCATTGTTTCTCACAGGTTTATTTTCCGGCTTACAAGACGCACATTTTTCTTTGGTCCTAAAGAAATCTAACCTAGTTATATAGGCATAGATGAATTGGGGTCAAATATACATCAAATATGGATCGGAATCCGACACAATGACTGGATAACGAAAAATAAGAAAGGTTTATAATTTACCTGATATCGAGCACTTTAACACATAAATATATATTGAATGCCCGGCAAATTTCATAGCAAATACGTGTCCTCCGACAGGAATCGAACCTGTATCCTTCACGGAAACATTATTGGGCCTGACGTGCTATACCATTTAGTTACAGAGGAAGCGTCTAGTCAGAAGAATCAAATACTGTTTTCAAACAATAACATTTCCCATACCAAAGCGTAAACGTAAGCAAATGGCAACATATATTATGAAATGAAATAAATCCGATAATCACTTTAATATATTTTCCGTTTATACGTTATTTTTATAGCTATAATTTATTTAAGTAAATGCACTGTTTTTTTGTTGTTTTTTTTTTTGGGGGGGGGGGTAATTAAAAAGTATTAATTACATTTACCCGCGTAAACGTTCGAGAAAGTTCGTAGAAAATATGTGTTCCTCCGAACCTGTAACCCTTAATGGGAACCGTCATTTGATCTGATGTGCTGGACGTACACATATAAATGTTTAATTGTTTGTATTTCCAACTAATAAATAAATATACTTTTCCTATAATTAACTGTACACATATGCATAATAATTAAATATGTATAGAAAACAGAAAAAATAGAAATAAATCTCATTATTCCATTTAGTTAGTTTTAGTCTAAAAAATACAAACAGAACATTCTGTAATTGATATTCGCGCAAGAAGGTTTTCATCATAGCAAGAGGTAAAGAACTGAAAAATTCGCAAAAATAACTGATTAAGTTCAGAATTTAAATGTTACAGGAAAATCTCAGACAACATGAATATTCCATTGACTACTATTAGTTCCTTCATTGCAATGTATAAATACTCAAAACTTTTGGAAACCAAAAAAGAACAGCTGCTCCACGGAAAATTTCTTCAACTTCTTCGAGGAAATTAATCCGTCAAGTTAAACAAAATCTAATGCTTACTCGTCAGAAGTTGCAGGATGATTTGTTTTCATTGGAAATCTGTGTCACTAAACGGACAATAAGCAATGAAATTCACAGTAATAATTTAAAATCACGCTCGCCTCGGAAAACTTCTACTACTATTGAAACGACAGAGACGCCGGGTTGAAATTTGTTCGTGAACATAAGGATAAGGTAAAATCGTATTGGGAAAGAGAATTATGGAGAGACGAAACCAAAATTGAGTTGTTTCGACGTAATTCTAGAAATCACGTATGGAGAAAAGATGGCGATGTCTTCAAAAAAAAAGAACACAGTTACAACAGTGAAATTTTGTGGTGGCAGCACCATGGTTTGGGGATGTTTTTTCTGCAAAAGGTACTGGCAACATATCAGTAATAGATGGTAGAATGAATGCCGCAAGATATCAAAATATTTTGGAAGCAAATTAAATGATTTCGGTTGAAACTCTTGAACTTTCTGCTGATTGAATCTTCCCACAAGATTATAATCCTAAGCGAACTGCAAAATCTATGAAGAAATGGCTTGCTAAAAATAATGTAAATATCCTGAAATGGCCAAGTCAGTCCCCAGATTTAAACCCAATCGAGAATCTGTGGCGTTATTTGAAAATTCAAATCCAATCGAGAGATCCAACAAACATCCTTGATCTGAAGACCATATGTGAAGAAGAATGAAACAAAATACCAACTAAAATTTGCAAATCATTAATTGAGAACTACAAGAGGTTGTTTGCTTTAGAAGTGAATAATGGCTATTCTACAAAGTATTAAATGAAGATTATGTAGTCTTTTTTGTATTGTACGAATACTTTTTTCATCCATGAGATTTATTTCAATTAAATCAAATTCTTTTCTATTTTCTATGCATATTTGGTTATTATGCATATGTTTACAGTTAATAATCTGAAAGGCATGTTTATTCATTAGTTGGAAATACAATAAATTAAAAATTGGTATTTGTACGAATATTTGTTTCCTCCCACCGTGTGTTTATATATATATATATATATATATATATATATATATATATTCCCAGAATAAATACTTGATAAGTCCTGGGACGAAACCGGTCGTTTTGTTTTGGCTTTTTTAAAAAATGCCTTCTTACTATCTGTTCCTTTCTATTATAAAATTCTGTACCACAAAAAACTTATTTAAATATATATATATATATATATATATATATATATATATATATATATATATATATATATAACGAGAGACAGTGACACATAGTGAAAAACAGAGAGACAATTAGAGACACAGAGGGTTTTATGGAGAAACAGATAGACACGGAGTTTTACAGTGACATAAAGACAGACAGACAGATAGATAGATAGATAGATAGATAGATAGATAGATAGATAGATAGATAGATAGATAGATAGATAGATATGTACAAGCTAAGATTGATAGATAGATGGATGGATAGATAGTTATGAACATATTTAGATAGGTGGATAGTAATAAGTGGATCAATAAGTTTGTAGCCTGACATATAGTTCTTCGCTGAATTTTGAAGTCAAATTTTCACTAAATAGTATCCGGTCTATGTAATTAATATGAAAGAGATTATGTTAAAAATAAATATTTCTTTGTAAAATAAATACAATATGTGGAATATTTCTTTGGTTAAAATCTTTTTTTTTTCTTTTTTGAGTGAAAATTTGCTTTAAATATGCAGCGATAAAAAACAACGAGCGTAAAAAGTCCAATGACATTTCATTGCATCGATTAAAAGTATTTTGAATAATTTAAGAGTAATTGGCAAGAAAGAATTTTAATAAATGATTTGATTAGAAGCCAAACAAAATCTGATATTTGAAGGCCGATATTAATTATGTTCAACCGAATAACGTCGTTTTCATGATCTTCTTTCCTTTGTGAAGGAGAATTTTGCATAATTAAAGATCTGTATCCTTGATGGCCTGAGCACTGTCTGCAGGTTCACCATCTTTGACAATCTTAAGAGGGAATTAAAGACGGTAGAATCTGTCTTGCTCTAGGGCTCAACAACATGGACACTGACGAAACACCAAGAAGTATCATTTGACGGAACATACACAAGGATGTTATGAGTTGCAGTGGACATCAGCTGGAAGAAATACCCAACAAAGAAGCCTTGGACACCTTCCTCCTATCTGTTTCGCTAAGAGAAAGGAGGCTTCAGCTAGCTGGTCACAACTGGAGAATTAAAAACTTGTGAGTGATACCCTCCTATGAAACCCATTGCACGGCAAAAGATCGGTTGGAAGACCTCATCACACCTACATTGACCAACTTATAGATGAATCTAGATGTCATCTTGGTGGCCTGTCAACCACGATATTTTCGACCATATATATATATATATATATATATATATATATATATATATATATATATATATATATATAGTTAAATAAGGAAAATCTTGGTAATCTGTATGGATAATCCCAAGGAGGATGAAATCCTGAGAGCTCAATGTTAAGTCAGAGCGAATAATTTACTTTAAAGAAAAAACAGACTATAGTGTGAGAGATAAAGGCCGAGTTTAGAGAGGGAAGGGAGAGTTTTAAAATTTATTTTTATTTTTATTACAACACTTAATATTGAGGAAGAGGGTGTAAGGATCAGACATTGACCTATTTAATCGGCCAACTAAACGGAAATGATATGGGGAAAGGAAAAAAAGAGAAAAAAGAGGAAAAGGAACAAAGGGGAACTAAAGAGATAAGATATATATATATATATATATATATATATATATATATATATATATATGTGTATGTGTGTGTGTGTGTATATATATATATATATATGAGATGTACGTATATATATATATATATATATATATATATATATATATAAATGACACTAGGAAAACTGTAGTTATTGCTGACGCGTTTCGTCCAATGTGAACTTTTTCTGAAAAAAGTCCACATTGGATGAAACGCGTCAGCAATAACTACATTTTTCCTATTGTCCTTTGTATTTATAAATATTGTCTTTTCTACAGGTTAACTCTGTGAAATTTTCATATACATATATATATATATATATATATATATATATATATATATATATATATATACATATATATTCAAAGTGGATAAACAATTATTGTACAAGTATTCTGCTTGAAATGTCGCCTTTTTTAACTCAGAAAGGTTTTCATTTCATATCAGAAAAGGTGATTTTTTTAATCACGTTCCTAAAGTAGAGTTTCTTTCGTATTTTTTTTTTTTTTTTCGATTTATAAGCCTCTTCTCTTTTGAATTTTACCCTTTTATCAGGTACATAAAAAAAGAATTGTTGAATTAGGATCAAATGTCTATGTCTAGATGTATGTCTTCTAGTTCTTATTTAGTACCGCTCAGTTAATGTTCGTCCCATTTCCACTAAGTCCAAGAACACACTGCCCGGCCCAGGAATTGAACTCACAATTACTATGTGACCAAATTCACGAATCAACGCTTTCATTCAATAGGTTATTATCACGGGGATTTAAGAAGATGGGTTCAGTTCTAAATTCCTTGAACGCTACTCAGATCGACTAAAACCAGATGCAGGTCGTAGGTTAAAACGGCCGAAACGTTGTGACAATAAAAAAGAAGAGAATAATAGACTGCTTGTTAATAATGTAAATGATGGATAGATATGAAATATAGATATGAATATAGATAGATAGATAGATAGATAGATATGAATAGGATGAGATAGATAGATAGATAGATAGATAGATAGATAGATAGATAGATAGATAGATAGATAGATATGAATAGGATGAGATAGATAGATAGATAGATATATAGATAGATAGATAGATAGATAGATAGATAGATAGATAGATAGATATGAATAGGATGAGATAGATAGATAGATAGATATATAGATAGATAGATAGATAGATAGATAGATAGATAGATAGATAGATAGATAGATATGAATAGGATGAGATAGATAGATAGATAGATAGATAGATAGATAGATAGATAGATAGATAGATAGATATGAATAAATTAATCTCGACTAAAATAGATATACCGAGATATCAGATATACCAGCAACATTGAAGGGGAACTGCCGAAACATCTTGTCATGCGTACATACCTACATAATCAGTTTATCTATCAATGAACTGAGACATATATGGAATGAAACGAAGACAAGAATGAATGAAAATCCTAAGAAGGCAATGACTGTTGAGGAGAGGAGAGTTATGTTGTTTACAACAGTAAACATTAGCCGACCACAAGCTCCATTAGACTGTCGCATGTGATAGAGAAGGAATGCAGTATTGAGCTGACTGATGGGAATCTCTTACCTTACGAAACCATTCCCTTTTTTTCTCTTCAGTTCTTTGCATTAGTATAGATCTTTTTCTCCTTTATTTTCACTGCTGACAAAGCTCTCAATTGATGCTAGTGGGCTTTTAATAAGAAACAACACAATGAAATTGAAATAGGATTGAACATTATGATGAATATGAAGGGCTGGTGCGTACTACCGCCGTACCTCCGACCAGGGAGCCCAAGACTGATTGGGAGCTCCGGGGGGCAATGATTTGTGACCCTCGTTATAACTTATCAACAATTGCATTTTTTTTTTTCTAACTACATCTATATACGTGACCAATTAACCTAAGCAAAACTGAATATTTTAATATGAAAAAAAAATGACGGATTTTGACTTCATTCTGTTTTTTTTTTTTTTTTCATCGAAATCCGTAAAATTGTTTTACTCATGCTAAATTATAAAAAAGAAAGATATAAAATTGACTTTTTTTTATCCATAATGTTAAATGTCTTAAAATTATTCAACTTTTTTAAGGAGAAAAATCTCGAGTTGATGTTAAAATTGTCTCAAAACATTGTTGATTTATTTAAGACTAGCAGCATGGCCCGGCGTTGCCCGTGCTTGATACAAAAATCGTACGACTCATACAGCAATCGCTATCACTTGACTTAAAATATTTTTGCCCTTCCTTGCCTTTAAAGGAGTGCCCTTTGCCGTGCTGATGTTGCTACATGCCTTACTTCTTGCCTATCTCACACTGCGAATTTTTCTAAGCTCTATACTAAGCATTAAATCTCTTACGAAAAAAAGAACTAAACAAAATGAACACAAAATGATCAGCTTTAAAAAAGGACTCGTAACTGGAAAAACCGAATGAAAAAAAAATGTTAACAAAAAATACAAAAATACTTTTTTACACCTAATCCAGTTTTGCGGGATCAGAAACAACGTTGAGTGCCATGCAGATTTAAATTTTTCCCACTTGTGACGAATGCAGCTAAGAAATAGAGTTTAATGGTAATCGGAATATTAACCGTTTCTTTATAAGGAAACAGTCGGTAATCATAAAACGACTAGTCAGTGCTATACGAGTTACGTTTTTCTACATTCCTAGGCCATCTCTTATAAGGAAACATTTAGTATTCATTGCACGAGAAGCAAGGCGTAATTTTAATTGAAATTTGTAAAATCTTTCTCTTAAACCAATTTTTCATAAAAATAGGTTTCTCAAGTCCACTAACTGTTATGGCTCTTTCCACTGTTATTTATTTTCAGTTATTCTTGCATATGATCCATTATTGTACATAATTAAGTTACGATAGCATTTGTATTTTATATGAATAATACCTTATGAAAATTAAGATACCCTAGAGCGGGGTCTGCATATCATAAATTCAGGGTGGTCCAAAAGACCCTTGCATCAACCCTGGTGTATGTGGTCTGACATGTCCTAGCTGTGAAAGTCTGAACTGATGGAACCAAGTAATGTAATTTACCCAACTATTATCTTATGTTTGCTGCTGGTTATTTAAGATGGAATCATCTTTTATGACATGTCTTTAATTTCTATTTAGATATATTGTATTTATTTCCAATTTTTCAAGTTGAATTCTTCACCTATATTGCATATGATCCATTATTGTACATAATTAGGTTACAATCAAATTTGTATTTTATATAAATACTACCTTATGAAAATCGAGATATAGTAGAATGGGTGGGCCCCGTATTATTTTGGTGACTGGAAGGGATAATTCCGAGCATGATATAAATTATTATAATTAGATTATTATCAATATATATATATATATATATATATATATATATATATATATATATATATATATATAATTGAACGTTGAAGTCAACACTCAGAGGCGACAGACTGTCTCATACTAAACGCGAACATGTGGACTGGTGGTCGCCTCTGAATGTTGACTTCAAAGCCCAATATATATATATATATATATACTTGACTCTCCCATCGAATTCGACGTATGAGGGTCAAACAGATCAGTTCCTAGGAAACTAACAGCACGTGAGATCTGATTATAGTGGTGAAGGTTTCGTGCAGGACCATCCACACTTTTTGAAGGGCCGAATACAGAGACCTGGTGCACTTCGTGCCACAAGGTCCCCAAACGATCCTCTGCAGGTTTTGAATTCAGAGTTGTCCTTCTCCTAGACAGGTTGCTATCCAAGGCTATAGAGCCCAGTCTGCCTTCCTATTTACCCATAGCTGGAGGGAGAAGAGGATTCACATCTTTCCCAAGGGTATTAGCACGTAAGTGAATGTAACTGGATTCAACTGGAATTCGAACTCGGGTCTCCGAATTCTCTCTCTCTCTCCATATATATATATATATATATATATATATATATATATATATATATATATATATATATATATATATATATATATATATATATATATATATATATATATATATATAGAGTTGAGTAATGAATAGCGTGTGGGATTGAGGAATCGGAGAGCCGAGTTCGAATTACAGTCGAATCCATTACATTCACTTACGTGATAATACCCTTGGGAAAGGTATGAATCGTCTTCTCCCCGCTATGGGGTAAATAGCAGGACAGATTGGGTTCCGTAGCTTTGGATGGCAACTGGTCTACCGCAGAAAGAAATGGCAACCTACTGCCTTGTCAGTCATGTATCGAAAGATACACGATTACCTACGCGTGCATCACGCATAGCACGTAACTGACTGGAGACAAAAGTAAACAATGCAACATTAATAAGTTTTTGTTTTAATCTCCTATAATAAATAACATAAAGATATAACCTTTTTAAAAATCAAGTGCTATGGACAGTAGAATTATACTCCATTTATTCTTATCTTATACTCGGATAATACATTCAATATAATTTTTATTTTTGATAAATAGTAATAATAATAAATGTTTTTCAAGTAAAGAGGATTGTGTGAATGATGGAGGTAAACAGAACATTTCAGAGATTGATATGTTTATTATTTGTCTATATCTCTGTGGTGAGGTATTATTAGGGTTACTTGCGTAATTTGCATTGGAGAGTTGAGTTAAAGGCAAATAACTGAGACACCCGGAAGAGGCATGGCACGTGGAACTAGAACAATCTACCCCGGTACACGAAATAAAGGGTTCGGTTCAAAATCCCAGTCACCTGAAGAAGGCCGGCGTGTACATGTGTATAGGAGTAAAATGTCACTGCCGACACTGTTGTTTGAACAAAGATCGCCAGAGAGCAAACACAGGCGATCCCATTTTGAGTAAGTAGATCACCTGATAGTAAAGGAAATGTATATATGGGAATTAGCGTGACGTCTAAATGATCAGCATTTCTTTTCATTTCTATTCTATTATTTCATTGGGTTTTTTAGATTTTTAAATTGTTATTTTATTCCCCTCCTCCCACAGACAATGAACTGTATATTTGGGGACTAGTTAGGACTTCATAGAGTTTCTGAGGCATTATGGTGTATGAGATAAGAATGTTAAGTAATAATGTTTTGTTTTTTTTTGGTGAAAGGAATATTGTTTGTATGATTGGGTCAGTGTTTGTGGCTAGCTAAGTTTAATGTTAAGACAGAAAATGACCATCCTTTTCCCCTTTCCCCCTTTTGGCCTTGTGCCCTATTTGTACTTTCGTACAATAAATATTATGACCATTTCTATACTATCCTCTATTATTATACGGATCACCATTTCTCTACTATCCTCTATTATTATACGGATCACTATTTCTATACTATCCTCTATTATTATACGGATCACTATTTCTATACTATCCTCTATTATTATACAGATCACCATTTTTATACTATCCTCTATTATTATACAGATAACTACTTCTATACTATCCTCTATTATTATACGGATCACCATTTTTATACTATCCCCTATTATTATACGGATCACCATTTCTACACTATCCTCTATTACTATCCGGTTCGTTATTCTCTATACTATTCCCTATACTATTCTCTATACTGATCTTTATACGGATTACTATTCGGTGGTTACTTTTTGAGCGAGTATTATAGAGCAAGTCCTATTAGTGCGAATGCTATTCGAAGTCGTCTGACACTAGTATTGTTCAACGGCGTTACTATAATTGTATCTGAGATTACAAAGTCTCTACTACAACGAACATTACAAAAGTGACAACGATTATTCGTTGATATTACAAAATTGGCAACGAGTGTTCGTTGACATCACAAAAGTACAACGGCCGAAACGTTGTGAATATAGCAATGAAGATGAGGATAACAGTCCGATAATGTAAATAATGCAAGTAATGTTTATTATTGATATTATTTATAGTTGATATGCTTGTATAATCAATACAATATGTTTTGTGGACACTTTTTGGTTTTCATTTACATTTGCATCCTCCTGTATATTTTCCGAATGTTTGTGATGAAACCTTTTCAACCATGCTCTTGATCAATTTCAAAATCCGGGATAATATAGATTTGCCTTTCTTGATTCCAACTTTAAATCTCGCAATTGACCGTTATATTTTACGAAGACTTTGCCCTGCATGTAACTGGAAAGTTATTGTATAACCAGCTGTTGAATATATTTCAAACTGTAGTTGAAAATCACCCCGGCTTCACATCACCAATATTTACACGCTAGTTATAAACATTGAAACGTAACATAAATAGAATCGCTTCTATGTAAACAAGAAAGATTTAACGAAATTAAAATACAATTCAGGTCTGTCGTTTTTACTGAAACATATATCAGTTAAAATCTGCTGTGGAAATGCACATTACTACACACAAACACGTTTACACATATGCGCGTGCGTATTTGTGTAGCATTTCTATGTGTGCTTTCTTTCGTAACTATTATTTTTTTGGAAGAGAGAGAGAGAGAGTTAGCATACAGTGTATATATAAAACATATCATGATCTATTATCCCTTGTGATAAAAGCGGATTTTGCACAGAGAAGATCTTGACAATGGTTAAATGCGCGTGAGAAGCGAAAATCTCTGCTGAAAAGGTACTTACATCCCCGAGAGCTTCCTTCAAAATAGCCGAACAATTAATGCATATAGGTATGTCAATCTGCTCCAAGTGTTGAATTCCAACATTAGATATATATATATATATATATATATATATATATATATATATATATATATATATATATACGTGTGTGTGTATTGGAAACATTCAATTTCAAACGCCAAAATGTCTTCCCTTTTGACGAAAGAAAAGCGGGCTATTTCGATGCATGATCATATTCGCTCTGAGGTTGTAAAAATAAAATATCTAAATTTGAGTTAGCTATAGATGAAAACTTTTATTAACCCCCGTAACACGTCTCTCGGTCTCTTTTTTTGTGAATAAACTGAAAGAAATGGCCTCGTTTCTCTGAATAACCTGATAGAAATGGTGCAATAAAAACGTGGATCCTTCAAAAGAAAGTTTCAATTTGCCAAATCAAAATGCCAGCACTTCCGTTTCAAACTAATTTAGCAGATGATGAATCAATTGAAGGGGAAGAATTTATTTTAGTCTTCTTATTCCTTTGATTGTCTCTTCTTTGTGTTACCAGATTTTCAGCAAGACATTGTCGAGTTATGATCAAACGGAAAAATGCTCTCACATTAATAAATACTAAACACTTTAAACACCTTGATTTATGGATTAGTTATAACAAATTTAATATTAGAAATAAGGTGACCGAACACAGAATATGCTGCGTAAGGAGATAGATTTATTCCAACTTCTCAAGATTCTACAAAACCAAAGTATTCAACTAAGAACAGGAATAATATTCTTAAAAAGCCTCATCTGATCTAGATTCTGAGACTTCTGTCAAGCATGGCGTCCACCTCGCACGGAAATGTCTAAACTCTCAGCTACGATGTTAAGTCAAAATTTATCTCCACTTTCGCCTTAACACATCTTTAGGCTTGTCACAGTGCCGTCTGCTCATGCGACCTTATAGTTGTTGTTATTGTGATCACGTGATCGAAGGTTGAGCTTGATCACGCCAGTTTTCTTGCTGCTACTACAATGTAAACATGTCCTCTCAGCTAGCAGTGCGCACCAAGAAGGAACTAAGAACAGTGATCCGACTTCTTTGGTCAGAAGGTTGTGCCAGATTCTGAAATTTGTTAATTCTTCTTTTCAAGTTCTCCACTGCCTTAACCAGGTATTGAACTCACAACATTTGGGCCTTGGATCTAACGCCTTTATCCACTGTGTCATGTAACTTGAGGACACATGGCACAGTGGTTAAAGGCGTTAGTTAGATCCAGTGACAGGATCCAAAGAGTGAGTTCAATGCTTGCTTAAGGCGGTGGAGAACTTGGAGAGGGAAATTAACAGGAGATAACTAATAACTGATATCCATTAAACATGGCACGTGGAACTAGAACAGTCTACCCCAGTGAACGAAATAAAGGGCTCAGTTCGACATTCCAACCACCTGAAGAAGGCCGGGGCGTACAACGGCTGAAACCTTGTGATAAATATAGCAACAACGATGAGGACAATAGTCTGAATAATGTAAATAGTATCAATCTATCTATCTGTTCATATCTATCTATCCCTCTCTATTCATTATCTATCTATCTATCTATCCCAGTCTATCTATCTATCTATCTCAACCTGTATGCTCTCTCTCTCTCTCTCTCTCTCTCTCTCTCTCTCTCTCTCTCTCTCTCTCTCTCTCTCTCTCTCTCTCTCTCGGTTTATATCTCTACTTCCCTCTCATTCTTTATAGAACTTTTAATCTATTCATATCTAACTATATTAGTCTGATCTTACAGATATAATTACAGGGTTGGTTGATTTTCTTTAGCAGCATAACAACCTCTGTGGTTTATTTAATACGAAAATCTAAGTATTTCGGACACAATTATATGGCTCCAACTATAGATTTTCAGGATGTAAGTTGAAATTTGTTTGGCTTTGAAAAATATTACATCATCCATGATTGCATAAAATTTTCATCATGCTTAGACACTATTGTCTCAACTGTCAATTAGTTGTCCTATGGCCATTGTGTGTGATGGACGTTACAACACAATATCTGAAGATGACCCAATGCTGATAGAAATTAAACTACAGGAACTATTAGTGAATTTAGTAAACGAGAGTGAAACGAAAAGATTAAACATGAAGAAGACAAAAATAGATACCCCCCCCTTTTGCAAATTAATTGAAACAACAGCTTTAATTTCCTTTCTTTCACCATACGGTCATTTTTAGACCCCGTGGAGTGACAGGGTGTTATCGATTTCTATTTTTCCCTCAGATTAGGTCATTTGCAGTTGTGTGAAGCAATATGAATCTATTTTTAGAGGTGTATGATATTTGTTTGACCTTGAGATATATTGCGTCATCAGTGATTGCATCATTACCTGGCAGAGAAAAGGTGGATTCATGCCTTTCCCAAATATATTTGCGCATAAGTTAATATAAAGAACTCGACTTGAAATAGTTGAGTTGGTTGTTTCGCGGCATGTCAACCTCTTCCAACTGGAATTGAAACTCTGCTCCCTGATCTCTATAATCCATGACAGCAGTGACACACCCAAGCCAAAAACACATGGTATACCCAAACGGTCACACATCTAGAGGTTCAACATTGCTTAACTTCGGTGATCATACAGGAACCGTTATTTCAACATGACGTGGCCGTAATCCATAATAAAGTTGGGCATAATGCATATATATATATATATATATGTATGTATGTGTGTGTGTGTTTCATTGAATGATTTGTGTGCGGGCGTATACTATGATTAAATGTATTTGAATATGAATATCGCTGCATAACATGTATATGTCTGCGTATGTGTGTGTATATAAACAAATATTTATGCTTGTCATCATATATACAGTACTTTAATAATATATGTATGTATGGGCGTTAGAGGAGATGTCTCTTTTCTTTCGTATTTATCATATATATATAATGTTTTTGTACATACATAAATCTGTATATGATTATGGCTAGTTAACGTTTATTTTCTGTCATGTTGAGCATTTTTATTTTATGTGCGTATACATACATACATATATATATATATATATATATATATATACACACACACGGATATATATACAGACACATATATATACACATATACATATATATACATTTATATAAACATATATACATATATATATACACACATATTATATATATACATATATATACACATATTATATACATACATTTATATACACATATATACATATATATATACACACATATATTATATATATACATATATATATATATATACACACATATATAATATATATACATATATACAGATATATATATATATATATATATACACACATATATATATATATATACATATATTACATGCATATACATATGTACACATATATTACATGTATGTACATATATACAGACATACACACATATATTAGGTTGGTGCAAAAATAATGTCGTTTCCTCACATATGTTACTATGCGAGAAAACGACATTATTTTTGCACCAACCTAATATATATACACAGATACATGTATATACACACAGACGTCCATATATACATGTATATACATATACACACACACACACACACATATATATATATATATATATATATATATATATATATATATATATATATATATATTTATTCAGAAATGCCAAGGAAGACAGCAAATGTCTCAAGAGATGTTTTCTTTATTTTTTTTATTTTAAATTTTCTTTTGCTATTTGTTTATTTTTATCATGTTTTGTCAAAATATCAATTATTTTTTTTATTATTTTCATATTTTGCTGCCTTAATTCGTGAAAAATACTTTTAGAGGAAATCATTTTACGATTCTCAGTCTATTTTCCAATTTCGATTTTTTTTAGAACAAAATGGACCTTCCAGTCCTTTGAGGAAACCTAAAACAAATATACAACCAACAAACACTTTGTCATACTCCACTTCTTAGTACAAACAATAACAAAAGACATGAAAAACGAAATTTCATTGAATACCACATAGTGTATGTGTGTGTGTGTGTGAATATGGAGGAAGAGAGTGGCCAAATAATCTTTAGTGATCCATAAACCCAAGGCAAGATAATTTTACATAATGTTGTTTTTTTTTTGTTTTTTTTTTTATGTGTCTGGTGGTATGAGCAAGGATTGGTATGTTATAGCTCCTGATTTCTGCTAGGGCCAATGCGACTGCTCACATAGAAATGTATGACACCCTGGATCGAAGGAGTGGCAGGGCATTGAATGGCAACCAATTCATCGATGAAATATGTTAATGTAAAAATATACCAATATTATCATATATGTATCATTCTGTGTGTGTGCGTCTCTCTGTCCTTACACGCGAGAACGTACACACAAATTATACACACACACACATATATATATATATATATATATATATGTGTATATATATATATATATATATATATATATATATATATATATATACATATATATATACATATATATATATATATATATAGATAGATAGATAGATAGATAGATATAGATAGATAGATAGATAGATAGATATTAGGTTGGTGCAAAAATAATGTCGTTTTCTCACATATGTTACTATGTGAGAAAACGACATTATTTTGCACCAACCTGATAGATAGATAGATAATATAAGTGGTTAATATACACAAACACACATATATATATATATATATATATATATATATATATATATATATATATAGATATATATATATATATAAAATTTCCAAGAGGATAGAATCCAGGTAGAACTTAATGTCCAGGACAGAGTAAGAATATAATAAGAAGGTTTAAACACTAATTAATATTCCAAGGTTATAATTTATTACATTGGAATCGCAATAGCAATCCAATTCATCAGACCTACAAATTCAAAAAGAAATCAGGAAAAATAACTCCGGGAATAAAAAATAAATTAAGCGAGAGTGTATGCATGAGAGTGGGGGACGAATCTGAGGGGGTAACAGAAACTTCTAGAGAGGGGTAACAGATGACAGAAGAACAGGAAGGCCTAAAAGTGACGGTGGAGATTAAAATTTAATAGAGATAAATTCAAAAGAGAAGTCAGTTAAAAGTGTGATACATACATATATATATATATATATATATATATATATATATATATATTGTGTATATTTAGGCAGCAACTTTTCATTGGTGCATGTTTCATTAAATAATATAGAAAAATATATAAAATATTGAAAGATGAAAGGAAATCACCATATTGATACAAGTTTAAATCCAATCTAAGCTTTCGGCTTACATAAGCCATTATCAAAAATGACAATTTTAATATATGAAACAACACACGGGCAAAACAACAATGATAGTCTGCCCTTGCTGCATGAAAATTTCCAAGTAACGACAAATTCGTATATACAAGACGCGGAAGCGAAAATCACGTCGCAGCTCATGACGTCACAGATGACCACGTGAGAGTGAAAAGCGAGAAGTATTAAGTATGGGAAGCCGTTGGCATAAACCAATGGCTTATGTTATAAATTATAGGCATTTAAGGATATTTGTTGAGATTTCATAGTTTATTTTGTTCAGGTTATGTTTCAAGAATTTTTAACTTTTGTATATTGTTTTTAAGTATAGTTGTGTTGTCAAGAGGGATTTTCCAGAATTGAAATTAATATAGACAAAACTTGTCTATATTATTTAATGAAACATGCATTAAAATATATATATATATATATATATATATATATATATATATATATATATTAACCTTTTGTTTTTGCTTGGCTACACACACACCACATTTGGGATTGTGGAGTCATTGTAAACACCATAATCCTTTCACTAGCTGCTGAGTACGGTGAAGGAAAAAGTTGTTTTTTTTTAGACTAATAAATAGGCATATTCTAAGAATTGATTCATGCTTTTTCAAAATATGAAAGTGAATGTAATGAAATTCAACTGGAATTTGAACCTAACACTCTGATTTCTTGTTACAAACAACTATCAACTGCAACCAACCACACATCAAAAAATGAAAATATAAGTCTGTCAGATCTTTGAACAGATATAAACTTAAAAAAAAAACTATCATTATGAGTAACTTGTGTCTCACACATTTACACATGCATGCACACGCATACACTGAGTGGAGCCAGAATCCTGATCAAAACATGCAAAATAAATTATTTGATATGTATTTCTACAGTTAAGGACCTGTATAGATAAATAGGCAATGTAAAGATGTTAAGGAAGTTTACTGATGAGCCATTTATATATATATATATATATATATATATATATATATATATATATATATTATATATATATATATAGATATATATATAAAGATATATATATATATATTATATATATATATATAGATATATATATAAAGATATATATATATATATATATATATATATATATATATATATATATATATATATATATATATATATATATATATATACATACATATATATATATATGTACAAATATCAGTTTCAAAACAGAAAAAAAAATTTAAATTTAATTATAAAATTAAATTTAAAATCCACAGCTCCGTTCCATTCTCAAGCAATTTTTGGAATGACTTATTAAGAAACTTACAAAATTCACTTTGAAATAGATAGATAGATAGATAGATAGATAGATAGATAGATAGATAGATAGATAGATAGATAGATAGATAGATATGAACAGTTTCTTAGAGATAGATATATATATATAGCTTGAAATCATTTAGATTTAATAACTTTCTATTTTATTAGTATAGATTTATCAAATAAAATCACTACCTTTCTAAACATGTTACTAATTTAAATTTTGAAATACATTTCTACATTTGACCAACTAAGTTGCTTTCTGAGAGTAAACTATTTCCATATCTATATATTCTATAATATATCACTAAAAACTTTGGTATGCAAACGGTTTTAATGCATTTATACTGTAAATTATTTGCAACTTATGATTTATAAAAACCCACACACACAAATCTGTCTTCTCCTCAAATATTTCTGCAACAAATCTTTGGAAAATAAATATACATATTTTTAACTGGTACTATTTATGTTTTTTAAGAGCAGTTCAATTACAGCTGCTTTTTCAGCCAATCAAATTAATCGATACATGAACCAATCAAATTGCTTGTTATTTTCAATTTTAAATAGAATAAAGCTAAAGCCATTGCATTTCTGCAATGTACAGCAAAGATTCTCCAAGAAACTTGCTGCTCCTGTGATGTGAGAAAAAAATTAAATAGATAAAATTAATTGGTGGACAAAATGAATTCAACAGGAATCATTCAGATTTAATTAAAAGTCAATTGAAAGAATCAAAAATTTTAATTAAATTTTTAAACACAAAGATTAATACAAATTAATAGAATTATTAAAAATCAATAAATCAAAAAGTGACAAAATTTAATCAGAAATTAATTTTAAGAATTGTTTAATTCAAGCACTTCAGGATATAAAAAAAAAAGATTTTAAGACATCAAGTCAGATGTGGGCCCACTGGGTGTCCGAAGTATCTGGATTCTTCCAATCCTGAATGGACAAAGTATAATTAAATTTTTCTTAATATCTGGATTAAAATATCTTATAAATATAGAAATAAAATAGAATAAATAATCCCAAGAAATCATGAATTAACCTTAAAAATAAAAATTATTATTTTAAAGATGTCTTCCATTTAATTTATATAACTGATTTATTTGTTGTTCTATGGATATTTTTTTATTTTAAATTTACTCTTTTGTCAATTCTTATGCTAAAAAAATACAACTCAAATGAAAGTGAAAAACTTTTCAGTTTGGATTGCCTCTCTGAAAAATTATTCTATATTTTATTTAATTTGACAATAATACATAGTAGAAAAAGGTCATCTCATATTGATAACTCATGAATTGAATTTAAATTTGTGTAACCTGAAAACAGGTAAAATTTAGGAAGGATTTATATCTAGAAAAAGTTAAGTAACTTATTATGAATTCAACTTTTAAAAGAAAAGTATTTTAACAGCACGGTAATTCTTGAAAGACATATCATGAGCAAAGATGAGCCTGGCTGTTTTTATATGTAATTGCAGACTTTTGTTATAAAACCAAGATCAACATTTACACCAGATTGAAAAAGATGGTTTTTAACTAAAATCAGGAGGTTTGATTTTCTGATGAGATAAACTTTTAAAGGAAGATATATATATATGTGTGTGTGTGATTTTATCTACCTTTTATCTTTTTTCTTTTCCCTTTACTTTTGGGTCACAGAGACCCAGAAAAGCCATTATCCTCATAATTTGCCTTTCTCTTTCTTCTTGCTTCCCCAAAGACATTTACCATTTGAATGAGAAATTCACTTCATTTTGGTCAATATTTTTACCAGTATGCTTACTTATCTTTCTGGCTTTAACAATTTTTTCATTCTTTTATTGTCTGTTCAGTGGGTATAATGGTAGCAAGTTAGCCTCCAGTAGTATGTGTCGATATTCTAATTCATATGACAGTTTAAGCTTTGTGTGTGCATGCACTGTTTTTCAAGTCAACATTCTAATCTTATATCAAAGTTGATCGACCTGATAGAATAATTTTGTTTCTCATCAAGGTACATATTCATAATCTGAAATAAACAGCATTGCATTCACTTTTCTCCATTTTCTGCATTTTTGGTTATATTTCCTTTCTTTTATTTCTCCTTCTTTTAGAGAATTCAGGCTTCTTTGTGACCAACCATCAAAGAAGAAACTTCACTTTGTTCACCAAAAGTCTCTCCCTCATTACCATTTTTATTTTCTTCATTTCATCCTCAAGCAAGACAATAAAGCCACTAAAACAAAAGGAGGGTGTCTATTGGCAGTGAAAGAGAAAGACTTCAGGAGAATGAACTGGAAAGCCAATATTAAAAAGGAATCAAGGGATGTTAAAACAGGATCTTGATCAGTAAATCAAATGACAGTACTTCACCAAACAATGGAAAATTTCACCCTGAGGAGAAATTTCAATAAACTTAAATAATGCCTAAATGTTTGGCAGGAAGGGAGACATGACTGCTACTGGCACTACTTTGAATACATCCATTAAGCTGAGGAGCGAGAGTCTAATATCTTCAGAAATTTTTTAGCCAAGGATGGTGAGTTCAATCCTAGGTAGGTTCACAAGAGTCAGCATAGTTAACACAAGGGATAAACTTCTACTCCTGTCCAAAAGAGAGGAGAAGAAAATATTATAGGCAAATCTATCTACTCTTGTATCTGTCTATATTTCTAAGATGAGGTATTATGTACACTATTTATATTATTCAGACTATTGTCCTCATCTCTATTGCCATATTTATTACAATGTTTCGGCCCTTCAGTATCTGTCTATATTTCTGAGATGAGGTCTTCTGTACACTATTTACATTATTCGGACTATTGTCCTCATTTTTATCACCATATGTATGCTCTGGCCTTCTTCAGGTGGTTGGAATCTCGAACTGAACCCTTTATTTCACTTGCTGCGGTAAACTGTTCTAGTTCCACGTGCCATGTTTAGTGGATGTCAGTTATCAGTTATCTCCTGTTAATTCTCCACTGCCTTAACCGGGTATTGAACTCACACTCTTTGGGTCCTGTCATTGGATCTAACCAACGCCTTTATCCACTGTGCCATGTGTACTTGAGGATAGCTGTGTATGAATTTCTAAGTAGTATATAACTAATGTCTTGTATTGTCATCTAGCAACCATACCCAGATGGTCGATCAGAAAAAGCGTTCAATTAGAATGGAGCAAAAACAGCATCATGTTTATCTGTAACAGAGTCTATCTTCTTCAATTACTTTAAAGTACTTTCATTAAAAAAACATTTTGAATTAATGCAGTTACTGATATAACAAAAGTAGCCTGTATTTATTCAATCAAAGTTAGACAAGGACATGAAGGGGTAAAACAGGCAACATGAAGACCCACTTCAGATCACAATTATTTTGGAGTTTTTTAAATTCAATTTGTCAGTTTGCTATCAGGGCTGTAAAAGAGGATACATTTATAAAGCAATTGTTAAGTTTGATGAAAATTGGTTGAAAGATCAACGAAAAATAAGAAACCAGAAAAAAATCATCATTTCTCGCTATTTACGCAGGTTTTTGCTAAATGGGTGGATTCAATTATCAATTAAAATACCGTTAAACAATCATCTTATTGTTGGTTACAATTGAATGAAGTTTGTATTAGATTGCTTGAAAATTGAGGGGGGGTTTAGTTTAAAATTTGTATTTAAATCGATTTTTCATTTTTCGCGTCTTTTCGCTAAACGCAGTTCAATGATTATTTATTAAAATGAGGTATCGCTGAGCTCGTCATGATGTAAGTAATCTACAAACCGAGTCTGAACAAAATCGAAGGAAAAAAGTTGAATTCTTGGACTTTTGATTGGCTTTATCAATTATTGACGTTTCAAAAATTATCGACTTGTTACGCTAAGAACCTATCTCTTACATAGTACAGTATATGTCCCAAGTTTCATCAAAATTGGTTGGATGGATCTCAAGTGAAAAGGTATCACACAGACAGACAAATACATCCTCTGTTTTATATATAGAGAGATGTTCTCTTAATTTTAAAAAAATTTTATAGTCATGTATGCTGGCTTCGGAAAGGAGTATTTCTTTTATGAAAGGAGAGATTTGAAAAAACACAGGACGCAAGTTAACATTTTGGGAAGAATCGTTAGCTGCATTTTCAAGAACTTTCCATCTAATTAAGTTATCATTTTCAAATATAATGACACCTCGACTTAAGTCGTTTCGAATTAAGTCATCTTCAAAGATACGCTGTTTTTTCTTAAATATTATATGTAAAAATAAAACTCGTCTTACGTCATTTTACTCGAGTTTACGTCAGCCGTTAAAGATATTTATATACGTCAAAACACTAAAATAACAATTAAAACATATAAATTCATATTAAAATAATATAATAAAATTTTAAAATTATATTATGTATACTATGCACACACACATATATTTATCTATCTATCTATCTAAATTATCAACAAATTCTTGACGACAGGCGGTACTCATGCGTTGTTTTCCTCTACAACATCGATTTTGAATTCATAATTGTTTATATCTGTGCTCTGCCGTTAACGTTCTTTCAATTATATTTCAGTTGTGATTTATAATACAGTTTTTTCCCATGGCTCAGAAGAAAAGTCCCAGTATAAGGGTTAATGCTAAGCGTCAGGCTACATTGCTGGAAGACAAGGTGGAAATCAAGAATACTTTACATACATATCGTAAATAGTATTGGGAGTGATTATTTGCAGTTTATTATATAGTTATTTCGACTTAAGCCTTTTTTTGACCTACGTCATGGCCTCTGGAACCAATTATTGATTCTATTTTAGTGTGACTGTGACATCGATTCGTGGATTTTAATAGCATTTATTGCATGTTTTTTTATTTATCTTATTCTTCATTAACAAAAGGACTTTCACTGGTGTTTAACTCAACTTAAGTAAATAAAAAAAATGTTGCTGCCCCAAAATATATAGAGAGAGTTGTTGAATGACAGAATGAAAAAAAAACTCCTGTCATACAATTCATCCTTTGAAAGGATGTCTTCAGACTAATAATGGTTTTATCAATTAAGGCTTTCTTGTATATCGGTGGAAGGAATAAGTATTTTTGACGGATGAAATGAGTAACATTGAATTTTTTCCATTTCCTGACTGAACTACCCACGATATATAGATTTGAATATATCTGTATACGTAAACAGAGATCAGTAAATCTGTAGCCTATTAAATGAATTTTGATGGAAAATTCTCAAATATTTGATATCTACGAATAACATACTGAATCACGAGTGTTGAAAAAGAAGATTATGCTATAGGCAAATATCATGCAAAATAAATACTTTAAGCTATGGACTTATTGATATACCTATTTGCCGGACGAATATAGCTGCTTACATTTATAAGTTTATCAGTGTTACATATATATATATATATATATATATATATATATATATATACTGGTGCCTACCATATCTGTGTGGGCAGTAAAATCACTTCATAAATCAGAACACTTCTAACATGAGCTCAATGAGCAAAGGTACTTTAATATTGTAGCCTAAGCTATCCATAATAAATGATATGTCTACATATATGATAGGCTGAAGAACAAATAGGAAACGTTTATCAGTTTAGATAGATAGATAGATAGATAGATAGATAGATAGATAGATAGATAGATAGATAGTGAAGAGACTGGATAGATAGATAGATAGATAGATAGATAGATAGATAGTGAAGAGACTGGATAGATAGATAGATAGATAGATAGATAGATAGATAGATAGATAGTGAAGAGACTGAATAGATAGATAGATAGATAGATAGATAGATAGATAGATAGATAGATAGATAGATAGTGAAGAGACTGGATAGATAGATAGATAGATAGATAGATAGATAGATAGATAGATAGATAGATAGATAGTGAAGAGACTGGATAGATAGATAGATAGATAGATAGTGAAGAGACTGAATAGATAGATAGATAGATAGATAGATAGATAGATAGATAGATAGTGAAGAGACTGGATAGATAGATAGATAGATAGATAGATAGATAGATAGATAGATAGATAGATAGATAGTGGACCGGGCTGTATAAAAACCAAAATCTAAGAAGCCTCCTCGGCACAACCGAACGTGTTTATTCCATAAAAGTGACCACATTTTAAAGAATAATAACATATTTTACTGGTGAGTAAGAGAGACAACATTGACATGAGTCAGATCGAATCAGATGGTAAAGCGGGCCGCGCGCACACGCAAAACACGTGCTCGCGCTGTCACGAGAGCACCCCCGCACCCACAGAGACGTGTGCACGCCTGCTGACACACACGCGCAATAACGCACGAGGCTATGAACCCTTGAAAGCAGATATAGACTAAGAGAGACGCCTCTGCATACGCACTTATTCAGCTAGAAGACACACATAAGGTAATTACACATACGTATACTCTTCGACAGAATTTTATAAGGAAATAGACACGCATGCCCGCTTCTAAATAATTTCCCTATCGCTCTCGCTTGCACACATAATCTTACATTCTAGCCGAAAAAAAATCTCTCCCTAAGAAAACAGATAGAAAAATATGGCAATAAAAAAAGGTTAATGTTTCAGATATTTAAAAAATAGAATAGCATGGCCGCATACCGCAGGTAGGTATGTTTACATACAAGAAAATATACACAACGCATATAGACCCGTTTAAGGCAATGTCCTGTTGTAAACAAAAGATAAATAAAAATTACGTTTAGCTTGGCAAAGACACACATCACATTTTATGCCTTTTGTCTTTTACACACACACACTGACATTACAAATTTTGAAACACACTTTAAGTTAGATTGCACTCAGTGAGGTCGAAATCGTTAGAATTAATAAATCTGGCGTGATGGCGAGTCTAATAAAATATAAGTTTGCTGAAATACTGCGTTGAGGTAAAAATCATTTTGACACTTAAAAAGAGGCGCATTTATAAACACAGTTTAAATAAGAGAATAACCCAAAATGAAGATGAGCTATGACTTAATACGATTGTCCTATTTTGCAAATGGCCTTGTCTTTGTTCGACCTCCTAACTGAAATACTTATCAATTCTGATCATATACATTCATGCTAAAGTTTTTTGAAATTTATCATACAAATATGTATTACGATAGGCACTTCATGAAAAGAACCCTGATTCCAAAATAGTGTCACCTAGCATCTCTCTCTCTCTCTCTGTATGTATGTATATGTATGTATATATATATATATATATATATATATATATATATATATATATATATATATACATACATAATATATATATATATGTAAGTCGGCCTGACGATTGCGTCCGGCATGAAACAGCCTGTCGCCTATGAGTGTTGACTTCAATGTTCACTTTTATATTTCTATTTCTATATATATATATATATATATATATATATATATATATATATATATATATATATATATAATATAATCCCAGGGAGGATATAAATCCAAAGAGTGCTCAATGTAGGAACAGAGCAAATGTAATAATGAATAGAGAAGCATTAAAAATCCGTTCAGGTGATATTTTATTTCGTGGACGCAAAAATTCATCTCTTCAGATCAAATTTTGTAATATATATATATATATATATATATATATATATATATATATATATGTATGTATGTATTTGGCTTTGCTGTAGATTTCTGGATGTATAATTGCCTAACAATTTATTGTTTTAAAATTAAATGAAGCAATAGACGACACTCACATATAACTTGAATTTAGTAATAATGAGTTTCAGTTCGGGAGCGCTGAAATTGTACAGGATGTGCCACTAAGGTTCCAACCAGCTTTCCTTAGGTTTGAATTCATTTGTTCTTTTCCTAGACTAGTTACCAACCAAGACTAGAGTGCCCAATATTCCTTGATAGTTCATCCATATTTATATATATATGTGTGTGCGTGTGTGTGAGCCTGTTCAGCTTATGTCAGTTTGAACACTCAGCGTGTGTCAGTCCGTTAAGTTATCGATCTAGTTAAAATGATAATGAAAGGAATATATATATATATATATATATATATATATATATATATATATAACCTTTACATTTGCCTTGATAAAGTCGCTCAGAGGACGAAGGGCGTCGGCTAAGATAAGTTTTCTTTTTGTCTATATTCATATTGCTCTTTTCAGATATACGCTATCTGAAATTTTACACACAGACACAAACACACACATATATATACATATATATATATATATATATATATATATATATATATATATATATATATATAGAGAGAGAGAGAGAGAGAGAGAGAGAGAAGAGGAAGAGAGAAATACTCGGCCTGGAAAAAGGCAGTTGTTGATAAGATAGCGAGAGTCGCACAGTACTGCTCAGGGGACCCCAATCCGGCATAGCCTCCTCCCAGGTCGGGGGATAGTGCACGCCAGCCCTATATATTGGTATTAGCAATAAAATAAAGCAAAAAGGAGTCTAATTTATTAGACGGAAACACTGCTTCTTATATAAGCGCAACACACAATAAAAGAACTTTCTTATTTACTTATGTACGCTATAGACAGACAGATTTTGCACGCTCACAAATCGAAGAAAATAATCGAAATTGAGTTTATGAAAATTATAATTCAGGTGTGTCTATTCCAACGTCAAAATGTTTTTTTTTCTTCTTTACCTTTGTTACTGACAGGTAAATGTGAGTACACCTACATCTGCGAACACAGATACATGTACTCAGACATAACATATAACTCGTCACATATACACTACAATTCAGAAGTCTGAAGCCATCCCCAGAATGAGCCTGTGAAGAATTTGATGGAAAAGCGAAAAAAAAATGTGAAAAAGCTCTTAGAGTCATTGAAAAAAGAATGGAATTAATGATCAAAGTTATACTTTAAGAAACTTTTGCAACGAATGTCAAAAGTTTGTGATGCAGTAATCAAGAGTAAAGAAGGATATTTTGACGAAATCAAAATTTAATCATGAAATTCATTTGTTTTCTTTTCTTTTTTTTCATAATAAAATTTCTAATAAAAATGAAGCCTAACTTTTTTAACCATATATAATTTTCTCTTATTTAAAGTACAAAACAACTACATTTTAAGCCAATTTTAAAAAATTACCAGGGGTTGCCTCAAACTTACTTTTGAACTGTAGTGTATATATATATATATATATATATATATATATATATATATATATATATATATATAGAGAGAGAGAGAGAGAGAGAAAGAAAGAGAACAGAATGCAGTTCAAAAGTTTGAATCCACCCCCAGAATTAGCATGGAATGAACTTGACCAAAGAGTGAAAAAAATGAAAAAGAGCTCTTAGAGTCATTGGAAAAAGAATGCAATCAATTATCAAACTTATACTTTTACTTTGAGAAACTTTTACAACGAATTTATCTGTCTATATTTCTGAGATGAGGTATTATGTACACTATTTACATTATTCGGACTATCATACTCATCTTTGTTGCCATGTTTATCACAACGTTTTGGCTGCTGTACGCTCCGGCCTTCTTCAGCATTCTTTTACAACAATTGTCAAAAAACAGTACTGCAGAAATCAAGGCTAAAGGAGGATATTTTGGCGAGAGCAAAATTTAATCCTAAAATGTTCTTTTTCACAATAAAATTTCTAATCATGTATCGCTTTCTCTTTAACCTTGTATAATAATTTTCTCTTATTTTAAGTACAAAGCAACTACTTCTTACGTCAATTGAAGAAATTATCAGGAGTGGCCTCAAACTTTTGAACGTACTCTGAAAAAAAAGTATTTGTACCACGTGAAGACACACTTGTCGGAAATCAATAGTCAAGAAGCTAATCATATGACTACAAACCTCATTAAGTGCTCTAAAATAAATACCTTATTCTATAAGATTTCGTCAGTATTTCAAGGATGTCACTTAAACATATATAGAAAAAGTATATCTATTCATTTTTATCCATCAGGAAAGATGGCGTCGGTTCCTTTCAAGAAGGAACAGCATATACACGTGTAGATATATTTTTAATAACTGATTGTAGAAATCCAGTAGCAATCTTTTGACACCCATTCCAGTATCCTGTGTTAAGACGGCAAACATTTCTTTGTATATCGAAAGCATCGATGCAAGAAATGTCAAGGTTGCTCTTTGCAATACGCGTACGACCCACTAGCTTTCGAAACTGCTACCACCTCCAAGGTAAGACGACACGCTGTTTAACCCGTAGCTGAAAGAAGAGGAGATGAATCCGTGCCAATGAGATTAAGGTACCAAAAGCGACACAAATAGACACAGCTAGGAATGGTCAGTTATATACACAGAACGCCACACTCGAAAGCTTCCGATGAAAACACAACGCATAGACGCAGAAAAAAACGTTTGAAAGGCGAAAGACGTCAAAAGACATTGGAGAATTTATGTAGACATTTAAAAAAAATATGGAAAAAATATGGTCTGAATCATAGGAAAAAATATATATCTTTCGTTAGTTTTCACCTAAACTTGCATACATACATACACACATACATAATGGATTCTCTTGCCGGTTCCGACGTATGAGGATCTGACAACTTATCCAATTGATTTAGTTATGAATTTTGTGCGATAATCTTCAGTGGCACATAAGGAGGCCGCATATGAAGCAAGAGTGAAGATTGTGGGATGAGATCACTGTTAGATTGGCTGACCTTTTAGATCTTGTTCTCACTTCTTGAAGATGATTCAGACTAGCAGATTGAAAACTGGCGAGTTAACTAAAACAAGTTGATCTCAACTCTATCCACTCCAAGGCTAATCGCTCTAGGGTGTTATGAGGTATATTGTCTGCTGACAAGTTGCTTTTCAGCTTGTATTTGTATCTAAGCCATAAGCGTCCTACATTCCTGTAGCCCTGATCTAACTGGGATCTTGGGTATCCTGTCATCATTCTCAAGACATGACCAGACCACCGTAACTGAGACCGTATAAGGAAAGACTCGATTCTTCTAATATTACACCTGTTAAACAGGTCTACGTTAAATGTCCTATCTTGAAGGCTAACTCCACAGATGGCACGCAGACAGCTCTTATAGAAAACATCCAGCTGGCGTATATGTTACCTGTCCACGACTCTGAGCCGTACAAAAGGATAGCAGGGACAACAGCTCTGTAAACCCGAATTTTTATATCCAGTCGAATACCCCGCTCATTCCACAAACGATGGCAAGGCTTGCCGAAATCACTGGTAGCCGCAATTTTCGACGGATTTGCACCAAAATTTACATGCACATGCTCCAAGTTAGCGGGAAGGCCAAGACCGACATTGCATTTCCCAACTCCCATCGATAGTGGAAATAATCGATTTTTCCATGCTTCTACGACAGTTTTCATGTAGTTTGCGGCCATTTTCTACTCGCCAGAGTGAGAGCCTATAGCTGGCTGCCACGAATAGGCAGGAAGATTCTATTGGCCAGCGTGAGAGCCAACAGCTGACTGACACGAATGTTAACTAGCATGCTAGCATGCAAAAAAAATCGATAGCTGCATTCGTCACAAGTGTTCATTTTGTTTAGTTCTTTTTTCCTAACAGATTTAATGTTTAGTATAGAGCTTAGATAAAATTCGCAGTGTGAGATAGGCAAGACGTAAGGCATGTAGCAACATTAGCACGGCAAAAGGCACTCCTTTAAAGGCAAGTAAGGGCAAAAATATTTTAAGTCAAGTGATAGCGACTGCTGTATGAGTCGTACGATTTTTGAATCAAGCACGGGCAACGCCGAGCCATGCTGGTAGTATATATATATATATATATATATATATATATATATATATATATCCACTCGAATCCATTACATTCACTTACATGCTAATACGCTTGGGAAAGGTATGAATCCTCTTCTTCTCCCCCAGCTATGGGTAAATAGCACGACCGACTGGGTTCTACAGTCTTGGATGGTAACTGAACTAGGAAAATGGGGAACTCGGGAACTCTGAATTCAAAACCTGCGAAGAGTCGTTTGGGGTCCTTGTGGCACGTAGTGCACCAGGTCTCTGTATTCGGCCCTTCAAAAAGAGTGGTTGGTTCTACACAGAGCTTTCGCCACTTTAATGAAATCATATGTGCAGCTTGCCTGGCAGTCGGCCATAGGAACTGAGGTGCCTGACCCTCATAGGTCGTAAAAAGGTCCCCGGTAGGCACGGTTCAACAACCTCTGTCTGTCAACGACGGAAGGGTCCACGATATATATATATAATTTAGACGTAGTCTCGCTATTTAAGTTTTCATCTTTTCAAGTCCATAAATGAATTTCTTGGTGGGTGTAAAAAATTGATCAAAAAATTCCTAAATTTTTTTTCAAATAATTTTTTATTTTCCCAGTTACTTTCAATCTCATTTGGCATCGTCTTAAGGGGTTGCATATCTATGGATGTCTTATGCGTTAAGACCGTAAATTGAAAATCATTTTCACCGTCATGCAAGGGAAGTTGCTTATGTGAATTTGTTTAAAAGACTTTTAAATTGTAGTATTTTAATTTAGTATATTTTATACAACACTTTGATTCTACAAACATTTAAGAACTTTGTAGTTGACTTTATTTTTGGCCGCCATTTTATTATATAAATGGCTTCCAGAAATTTAAGTATGTTGGTTTTGCAGCAACGACATGACGAGAAGGTTTACGTTTCACTTGAACGATCATAGTTCAATCGCAGAACATTTAAAAGAATACTCATGTCCACATTCAAAGTTTAGACAGATTTTAGTCGAAAATACGTCAGTGCTTTATCAAGATAATAATAAGCAAAAACTGAGTGATATATGTCATGATACTCTTTTTCTCATGGACGGTGCCCAACTGACCTTACTATACTTTACAATCGACTAAATCAAAAGAAAAAAAAGCACATGCGCGAAATTAAAATAAAAATGGCGACAACTTAATATATATATAAAACCTGCTATACCACCTACACTGGGACAGACGAATCATCCTTACTCCCTTCATATTCCATGAGTAAGGAAGAAGTTCTATTTGGACAACTTCTTCATACAATTTACTTTATGGAAGAAACTCCCGAGAGAAACTTTCGATGACGTTACAATCTTAATCACTTCACGTCAACGGTCAGTCGTTATCATTCCGACATATACTCAGAATCCGTAGTTATAACCTTCTCCTCTTATGTTCATAAAACAACCCTCTAGCTTGAGAGACACTTGGGCCTTATATTAGATGAACAATATATATGTGTGTGTGTGTGTTTGTGTACGTGTACATATATATATATATATATAGTAAGGTAATGAAGGGTTTGGCAATCGGTGTGGATAATACCAAAGGGGGTGTAATCCAGAGAGCTCAATGAAAAATAGAACAAATATTAATTAAATACTTAAGAAATAGACAACCTTAATTTTCTATGACTATAATTTATTTCCCTGAAAATATATTTTTCCTGGTTCATCAGGTCACATCTCTAGTTACAAAGCTATATATATATATTGTGTCTCAACGACTGTATATGTATATATATATATATATATATAGATAGATAGATAGATAGATAGATAGATAGATAGATAGATGTGTGTGTGTGTGTGTCAACGGCTGTTGTGATGCGTCTAGCGCGGTAGTCTGTAGTGGTAGTGCTTGTCACTTCCCGCTTTCAGTTACCGCCGCTGGCTAGCAGAAATGCGAAAAGGGGAGGCGAGTGTGTAAGTCTTCCCCTGACAGTATATAGCCTCTCCAACAGCCAGCCCTATGTAGTGCCTCCTCGTGGCGACACATGGCAATCGGGCACCTTGCGGACTCGGGCTAAACTACAGGGGATTGGGGAGGCGTTTGGCCCCCTTAACATGCGGCATGCAGACCCACCGGTGTGTGGACATGCCCCGGTGCCCATGAACCAAACTCCAGCTGTGGGTTAAATAGCCCCACTGCCTTGTGGAAATCTTCGTGAAAAGGAAGGGCCAAGGAGTAAACCTTACACAAATCCGGAGTGGAGCCCCTAAGGCGGATTGAGGGCACTTTGTGCTACCTTCCGGCAACTCCTGCATCCTTGCTGGTACCAAACTGTATTGGTTTATCCTTTCCTTTGGACTCTGCTAGCAAGACCGAGAGGGGGGAACTAGACGTCTAGTCAGCCCTAGTTCTCCATACATCCCGCCCAGGCACGTGGCGCACTGAGCGCTACTCCATCGTCTCCCAAGACTTACGGAAGCCGAACGAACGATATATATATATATATATATATATATATATATATATATATATATATATATATATATATATGGCCGTTTTTTTTTTCCCTGAGATACTGTATTCGTACATATGGACATGGTACAGAAAATATACAGAAACACTGAACACGTTACCACAATATAAAAATATGCAGAGAGAGTAAAACAGACAATACACTTTGATTCTAGACGAAAAGTCAAGGGAGCGAGCCTTTGATTTTCGATCCCAGGTCGGAGTGTCGATCCTTATGTAAATAATCCCTTCGATTCTGACGTCTATTAAACCTCGTTGAAACTACAGCACAAATATTTGGCTGTTCGAAAAGCAGTGACATATTTTGGGGATCGGTTCAAATGTAGCAAAAATTAACTTTATCAACAACATAATTATCATTCTTAATATTTTGTTTTTTCTATTCAAACCGAAATTCCATTCCTGTAAGATGTTGGTTAGCAGTCGTTGGAATATGGTAAATTTCGTCCATGACGAGCTTTTAGAATATGGTAAAATCTCCATTGAGCATTCCTATCACGGTCAAGTGAACAGTATAAATTGAACACCCTGATTTGATGAAAAGAAAAATTTGACATGCTTCACAAACCAAATTCACGCACTCAATATGTTAAGATTAAATCAAGAGATTGGAATGTTTCACTCAATCGACTTAGCAACTTAAGATTTCAATTTAATAAGCTTCACTTGAACTTGATAGCAAAACCTTTTAAAATAGATTTTTAAAAAAGAAAATTCAAAATGATTTAGCAAAAAATAAATTCCTTTGAATTTTGTTCGTTGGAAACTGCATACATCATTTGAAACATTTGGTAATTTAAAAACATCAGGAAAAACAAGCAACAAAAGTAACGCCTCATCTATGATTGGGGTACTTTGCATTTTCTCGAAATATCTTCTCAAAAATCTCGACATCCACATGCGTAGTCATGCGTCAGAATAACTGTCTCAAAGAACACGAGAATACCGGATTTGTTTTGCTTCTTTAAGAACAAGATGAATTCTTGGATTAGGTGCCAAATTTCTAAAAACTGTGAATCTCAATTATTTTAATTAGAAGGAATCGATTTATACCGCGTGAATAAACTAGGACTTTACCCAGTATGTATACCGATAAGGAATGTAGACTTCAATTGAATAATTTTTACTTTAAAATAAAATACCGCGTGAGTAAAGTATAGCTGAAAAGAGACACGTGAATTATGCACACCCTTGCGCGTTCGTTCATGTACAAATGCATACGTCTGCATGTGTGTGAAGACGGAACACAAAGATGTGTAATAGCGGGGGCGAGAGAGATATATAATGCGTGCGTGTGTATTCATTCACAAAAAAAGCACAGAAATGGAGAGCAAGCAGCGGGGAGAGTAAGGAGAAACGAGGATTTCGAATCAGCAGAGAGAAGAGAGAAAAGAGGATGAATACAAACGATGATTAGAGAGTGGGTAAGACGGGACAAGAAAGAAGAATTGAAATAAACAAAGAAGGAGGAGGACAACAAAACGAAGAACAATGCAAAATAATAAATTAAACTATAACTTAAATAAAAAAAATAAAATAAAAGACTATCCGCTTCAATGTTGTGGGAGGTAGTGAATCTTGAACGGGTGATAGGTTGGGGTTGCGGTGTAGAAGCAGTAACTGAAAGAGCTTGTGAAGAACATTGTAGAACTGACGAAAAGAAAAGGAATCCATATCGAACTGGGCTTCTATTTCTTTCTTTGTTTTGATACCCCGTAGCTTGCATAGTTTAAAGGAAAATATAAACCGGCTTTGAGAATTCAAAAAAAAAAAAAAAATAGATGGGGAGTGGGAAAGCAAAAGAAAGTTAGCAGATGTTGGTAATGATTGAAAGGAAAGGCTTGATGGGGAATAGTAGTAATATTACAAATGACTGTCATGGATCTAAGAAGATGAGTGTGTTTGACGAGATGATTGAAGCTGGTTAAAAGAGGGGAAAAGAATGAAGAGCTGATCTAGAGAGAGGTAATAAGAAAGAAGAACCATATCACAGAGATGGAAATTTAAAAAAAAAAAAAAAGAAAAATGGAGGGCAGGATGAATGGGTCATTGGAGGATTCAGGTCTGTCTTCGAACAGGAAAAAAAAAAGACAGTAACGTCTGATGAGCTCAAGTTATCGTTCGAACAGGGTAGAACGAAACGCCGGCATCTACGGGTGGTCCCTAAAGTGTGCTGGGGTAAAGGCTGATAAAAAACGACCGAGAATCATTAAAAAGGAGAGCTATCAAGGCAGAAAAAAAAAACATTGACCTAATTACTGAGACGTCTTTTTTTCTCGATTGGATAAAATTCATTATCGAGAAAACAAGTAAATTAAAAGAGAATGAAATTTGATATAAAAAAAATAAGAGATCTTTCTGTGACTGAAATTAATTCTGCATTTTTGACATCGATACCAGGAGTAAAGTATTCGAACAGAGATAAAAACCAGAGTTTCGAATGCTAATTTTCTCAATAATTCGGAATTATACTTTCATGCTATCAATAATTTGGAATTGTAATTTCAAACTATCTATAGTCAAGAGGTATCAATAATTCGAAATTATGCCTTCAAACTCTCGATAATTCGGAACTGTAATTTCAAACTCTCAATAATTAGGGACTATACTTTCAAACTATCGAAAATTCGGGACTGTAATTTTAAGCTATTGATAATTCGAAACTATCAAGTTACCGATAGTTGGAGACTGTAATTTCAAACCGTCAATTATTTGGAAATATTTTTTCAAGCTATAATTAGTAATTTCAAGCTATTAATAATTCGGGACTGTAATTTCAAGCTATCAATAATCCGGGACTGTAATTTCAAGTTATCAGTAATTCGGGACTGTAATTTCAAGCTATCAATAATCCGGTACTGTAATTTCAAGCTATTAATAATTCAGGACTGTAATTTTAAGCTATCAATAATTCGTGACTGTAATTTCAAGCTATCAATAATTCGGGACTGTAATTTCAAGCTAAAAATAATTCAAAAGTGTAGTTTTAAACAATCAATTAATCAGAGTTTTAATTTCAAGCTATCAGAATAATGGAAATATAGTTTCAGTTTACCAATAATCCGAGACTGTAGCTTCAAGTTTCAGTAATTCAAAAATTGTGGCTTTAAGATTCCAATATTCCGTAACTGTGTTTTCAACCTGCTAATGATTAGCATTGACAATTTAAAAGTACAGTAGCGATGGGAAGTTAGCTTCGTATGGCGTGAGTAAACATTTACTGAAAAATGAAGTCACTACAACAGTAATAATCTTCGGAAGAGGCTGGTAACCATTGGTCAACATTGAGACGCTCAAGTCTTTAGCGTTACATATTCAATTTATCCCATCAATATCGAGCTAAATCGATAGAAAGATTATGTCGATGACCAATAAGATTATCCATGATCCAATGCCTCGGTGCTTTTCACGCCATTTTCTTGTCTCTTCCATTGCAACTAATCATCCATTCTTTCCTGTCCGTGTTGTTCTTTTCACCTGTATCTTCTGATTCTCTCCCTTATCCCACCCATAATGCTGATTATTTCTTTTCAACTGGTCTTCTTTTCATTTTCTTTTCTCGCCTTCTCGCCTCCTACCGTCCTCGCCTCCTACCTTTCCCTTTTCTCACCTACTTGTGACGTTTCCGTTCTTCTGGATTAATATTATTATATAGGCTTATTGATTAGAAGAGCTGATTTCAACCGAGAATGGCCGGCGATCGAACAGATACTACACTCTAGTGGCAGTTAACCCCGCCCACCTCGGAAATCTTTGATTTTTATTGGGTGTACTGTACCTCTAACCCCGTTCGAGATTATTTTTTTTATTTTATTAGGGTTTACCCAAAACCACAATGTTAACAGAAGAAGTTTGGCAGTAATTCGTGGGCATGAAACTATCCCCTGCCCCCATCCAGCTATGAGTTAAATAGTAGGATCTGAATCAAGTTTAATAGTAGGATTTCGATCAAGTTTAATAGTAGGATCTGAATCAAGTTTAATAGTAGGATATAGATCAAATTTAATATTAGGATCTGAATCAAGTTTAATAGTAGGATATGGATCAAATTTAATAGTAGGATCTGGATCAAGTTTAATAGTAGGATCTGGATCAAGTTTAATATTAGGATCGGGGTCAAAATTAATAGTAGGATCTGGATCAAGTTTAATAGTAGAATATGGATCAAATTTAATAGTAGGATCTGAATCAAGTTTAATAGTAGGATCGGGATCAAATTTTATAGTAGGATCTGGATCAAGTTTAATAGTAGGATCTGAATCAAGTTTAATATTAGGATCTGGATCAAGTTTAATAGTATGATCTGAATCAAGTTTAATAGTAGGATCTGAATCAAGTTAAATATTAGGATCTGAATCATGTTTAATAGTAGGATTTGGATCAATTTTATTAGTAGGATCTGAATCAAGTTTAATAGTAAAATATGGATCAAATTTAATAGTAGGATCTGGATCAAATTTAATAGTAGGATCTGGATCAAATTTAATAGTAGGCTCTGGATCAAGTTTAATCGTAGGATCTGGATCAAGTTTTATAGTAGGCTCTGGATCAAGTTTAATCGTAGGATTTGGATCAAGTTTAATAGTAGGGTCTGAATCAAGTTTAACAATAGGATCTGAATCAAGTTTAACAGTAGGATCTTGATCAAGTTTAATAGTAGGATCTCAATCAAGTTTAATAGTAGGATCTGAATCAAGTTTAATAGTAGAATATGGATTAAATTTAATAGAAGGATATGGATCAAGTTTCATAGTATGATCTGGATCAAGTTTAATAGTAGGATCTGAATCAAGTTTAATAGTAGGATATGGATCAAATTTAATAGTAGGATCTGAATCAAGTTAAATAGTAGGATTTGGATCAGGTTTAATAGTAGGATCTGCATCAAGTTCAATACTAGAATCTGAATCAAGTTTAATAGTAGGATTTGAATCAAGTTTAATAGTAGGATCTGAATCAAATTTAATAGTAGGATATGGATCAAATTTAATAGTAGGATCTGAATCAAGTTTAATAGGATTTGGATCAAGTTTAATAATGGGATCTGAATCAAGTTTAATAGTAGGATCTGGATCAAGTTTAATAGTAGGATCTGAATCAAGTTTAATAATAGGATCTGGATCAGCAAAAAATGATAGTTACCCCCATATATCCGCAAAAAAGAGAATTTTCCAAAATATTTTTTGGCTTTAAATAACTCAAAAAGGGTTGATAAACCTTAAAAAACAAATCAATAAACAGTCAGAAATTCGAATATCACCATCATATGTGTAATATTGTCTTTACAAACCAAAAATAGTAACGACATTGTTGCGTATTTTATAACTAAATAAATCTTATCTCCGTTTACTTTTTTTAACCATTTCACCCCAAGCAAGGCAACAAAGCCACTAAGACACAAGGAGGGGTGTTGCTGAGAGTGAAAGGATACAAGAAAAAGAGAACATATCTACTCAAAACGCTGGGTTGACAATAAAAAAAATTAACAAACAAAGAAAATCTGAATTTAGAGCTCGCAACTCACACTTCGGAAGCCTATCTTGAATCAAACGGATACATCAAATGATTAATCGGAAGAAGAATTTCAAGAAGGTCTGACACGTTCTCACCTTCTATTATTTTTCCGTTTTATAACCGAGTAATGGTCGAGTTTAGTTTTACGTAGAGATGAAAAATTTTAATATCGAGCAACGGAAACCGACTAAGGCAATCGACAAAAATCCAGTTACTATAAATAAGATAACATCGTTTGCTTATTATTATTATTATTATTATTATTATTAAGAGAAATGTTCGTAAGACGGGGAATTGGCTAGTAAGCAATAATTGTACATGCGACAGATTTAGTTTTCTGTTCTTATTAATCGTTAAGACAACAACGTTACGAAAGTATCCACAATTCTTGACAATATTGACTTTTGTAGAACCTAAAAGAGCTGCTTATTCGTATTTATTTAATTAAAATATTAATCAGCCCGATACCAGCTCAAATACAAAAGATTAATTTGCTTCATTATACCTTCTACAAAACAAGCTCATTTCTAGTAATCAACATATTATATTACGAAACAAGATCTAGCTATTTTTTAATCACAAAAAGACGAATTTAAATAAATGATTATTATCGATCTCACGTCTTTTCAATGTCTCTAATCAATAATAGTCGTTTTTAACATGATCGAAAAATCTATTAAACTTGCTGTAACTTTCGAAGCCGTATATATAAAAAGAAGCATATTTCTAAGTAACCAATATATGATTAACAGTAAAGCAAAAATATTGATTGATGTTGTTAATGTTGAACGACTTCATTTGTATAACAATGTAATTCTAAGCGATTATGTTCTTTGCTGTATTAACAGCTTTTATCCAGTTACTCTGAAGATGGTGTAAGAAAATACTGAAATATCAGATGAATGCAAATATTCCCAGTGTTAACTTTGCATAATGTTAGAGAAATCATTTACATTCTTTACATTGTTCAGACTGTTGTCCTCGTCTTTATTGATCTTATGCATATGTGTGATGTCAGGGTGATTTCTTTCCAAGCGCTTGTCAGTCAATATAATCGTATCCCACATAAGCTTCACTTGCCCATTCTCGGCTATTGACGGCGGTGAATGATCGTACCACTTCTCTGCTTACCCGAAGCCATACTTCCTGTATAGCTGCCAATGTATTTTGAGGGTTACTTTGTCATTGCGTATTATTATTATTATTATTATTATTATCAAAATTTTCCCAGAGAATAAGAAAATTGTACAGAGCATTGGTCTTTTCCAAAGTTTTTTTTTATGTTTTGTAAAAAAATGTTATTGGTAACGAATAGGTTGATAATTTTGAATTTTTTATAGTATAAGATAAAATAAATTTTACTATTTACAGCAGTTATCTATGGATTAAAGTTTCCATTATTTTTTTATCTTTTATTTAATTGGGGTCAATTGAATTATTGGGTTTGTTTTTAATCCGATATTTTTATTACTTCAAACGTCATTTTAATGGATACCCGTGTTTGGAATAGTCATTTCAATACAGTTAAACTATGATTACAGTAAAATAAGTTAATATTTTTGTTGTAGTTCAAATCAGGATTTTTGTGTGTAATACAATGATTGTAAATTTTTTTAGTCTAGAATATGATTAAGAAAGCCGTTGTTATTGTGGGTTTCTTATTAGATATTTTTTTCAAAAAAATTATTTATTAGAAGATATTAATTAATGATTAATAGGATTTTTATAACTGCTATCTTGTATTTGTAAAGGAATTCACTTTGATAGTTAGGGGGGCAAGAATGAATACTGTTGTTATTTTTTTATTTTGATTTAATTTTTGTTTCATTTTGTTATATAAGAATAAAGTGATGCTCACCAGTGAACAAACACAAGGGATCCCATTATTGAATTAAGTGGATAACGTGACCATAGAGGAAACGCATATATAGGAAATCACGTGACGTCTAGATTGATCTCCATGTCTAGTCTATCCTCTATTACTATTCGGATCACAATTTCCCCTCTATTACTATACGGACCGCTATTCTCTGTTCACTATACTATTTCTCTATTCAGATCAACATACGGGTTACTTTCGAGCGAGTATTATCGAGCAAGTACTATAAGTGCGAGGGATATTCGAAGGCGTCTGACACCAGTATTGTTCAGCGGCGTTACTATAATTGTATCTGCGATTACAAAGTCTCTACTACAACGAACATTACAAAAGTGACAACGAGTATTCGTTGACATAACAAAAGTAGCAACGAGTGTTCGTTGACATCACAAAAGATTTTTATTTTATTTAATTTTTGATGTTTTTATTTTATTTATTTATTTATTTTTATTTATTTATTTTATTTTATTTATTTTATTGTAATATAATATATATTTTATTTTATTTTATGTTTTCATTTGATTTGATTTTTATTTTTGCATATTGAAGCAATAAACTTCTAATCATTAAAATGAAGAAGAACATCAAGAAAGACTTTGCTGGGTTCCGATGTAAAAATACAGGGTTACCTTCGAATGCTTGTTTCAGTTTTTGTTTTATCTGATCGATATTATAAAAGAATAGTTGGTCTATTATTTACATCATTCGAACTATTATCCACATCTTTGTCGCTATATTTATTACAACGTTTTGGCCGTTGTACACTCCGGCCTTCTTCAGGTGGTTGGAATGTCGAACTGAACGATTTATTTCGCTCACTGGGGTAGACTGTTCTAGTTCCACGTGCCATGTTTAATGGATGTCAGTTATCAGTTATCTCCTGTTAATACCGGTCTAAGTCAGTGGAGAATTAACAGGGGATAACTGATAACTGACATCCATTAAACATGGTACGTGGAACTAGAACAGTCTACCCTAGTGAGCGAAATAAAGGTTTCAGTTCGACGTTCCAACCACCTGAAGAAGGCCGGGGCGTACAAGAGCCGAAACGTTATAATAAATATGGCGACAAAGATGAGAACAATAATCCGAATAATGTAAATAATGTACATAATACCTCATCTCAGAAATATAGACAGATACTGAATAGTTGGTATATTTACCGGACATATATAGATAGATAGATAGATAGATAGATAGATAGATAGATAGATATTATACTGAAAGTCTTATTTTCAAGATCGGCTACAAATAATTTGAAAAGGAATATCTAAGTGGAGATCCTATATCTACGACTTGTGAACGTCAAAGAGAGAGGAGTTGTGTCACATACTTAAGGGCGTTTTCGTTTGGCTTAATTTTAAGAGTGGTGAAGAAGGGGGGCATTATAAATATATCGTA
>OZ010588.1:8557962-8561271 GCA_963932145.1 Acanthosepion lycidas
TATATAAATAAATACATGAATATTTATAATATTAATATAAGATAATATAATATATGAATAATAATATGATATAACTATATAAAGAAATATACTTAAGAAATATACCATAAACTATATTTTTATCAGATTACTTAATATTTATTATCTGATAACTCACAATTCTTTACAGTGACTGTAAAATCATCAAAACTATGTGAGTATAAATAAAAGTGAACTTTAGTCAGTTTATTAAAAATTTTAATCCCCATGTAAAATGCCTCAGTCAGAAATTAGAAAGACTATATAAAAAAGTTTAATAGACAGAGCTTATCAGTGTTATTTAATAAAACCTGTTTAGAAAATGTCTTGCTGCCTAAATACACCTTAATATTCGTATTTTCTTTTCCATATATAAGAGTGCTCTATTTTAAATACGTTTTCTTATTTTGATGTTTATTAAAAAGATCTTTCAAGAAGTATTGTAATAAATATAAAAATAATATATTTTTATGTATTTTAATCATATCAGACAGGTGTAAGTGAAATCTTGCTTATAGCCATAGATGTACAAATATGAACCGCACCCCTATAAAAAAAAATTACATGCTGTATCCCAGGAACTGTCATGCAAAATGTAAAATCCATATGAACAGAAAATATACCTAAAATTATCACAATAATTCTATTTTGAGATCAGCCAGTGAGAATCGAACACGCTCTCACTGATTTGTGAAAACAGTTACGGTACTGCGATGCGACAGACAGACAGATAGATAGATAGATAGATAGATAGATAGATAGATAGATAGATAGATCCAGACTTAGATATATAAGCAGACTTAGATAGATAATATATAGGTAAACATATATATATATATATATATATATATATATATAAAGGGAAGAGGTTATAGTAGTTCCAACGATCTATCTCTCTCCGGATAGATAGATAGATAGATAGATAGATAGATAGATAGATAGATAGATCCAGACTTAGATATATAAGCAGACTTAGATAGATAATATATAGGTAAACATATATATATATATATATATATATATATATATATATATATATATATAAAGGGAAGAGGTTATAGTAGTTCCAACGATCTATCTCTCTCCGGATAGATAGATAGATAGATAGATAGATAGATAGATAGATAGATAGATAGATAGATAGATAGATAGATAGATAGATAGAACCAGACTTAGATATATAAGCAGACTCAGATAATATATAGGTAAACATATATATATATATATATATATATATATATATAAAGGGAAGAGGTTATAGTAGTTCCAACGATCACTCTCTCTCTCTCTCTCCGGATAGATAGATAGATAGATAGATCAACCGATTCAAAATACATTTACAAAGCCATGTTCATAATTTTGAAAGCTTTGGAAACAAGTAACTCTGACAAATCCTGATCATAAAAATAATTACACGACCCCCAGGTTGAGACAAAGATAAACACAAAGACGTACAGATAGAAATGTTCGAATTGTTGTCAACAACAGCCTATTGCTTGGCATCTATTCTCTCAAACGGAAACCTTCTCTTCGCAGTGGGGAGGTATCTCTTGCTGTCTGCAGTTGACACCCTTAGGCTTGTATAACCTGTGTTGCATTAGTGTTTTGTTTTTTTGTTTGTTTTTTGCTACTTCTACCAAACGAAGAAGATCTTAGTAAATAACAATAGCAATCCCTTTATGATATTAATAGCTGACAGCTGAAGATAAGAAAAACTTTCGGATTATTTTACAATAGTAACCTTTTCCTTGATTGAAAAATTTCCCATGAATGTCGAGTATGTTTGTAGTCTATCCTTAAAACATTGCTCTTCGTATTTTGTTATGATACGGTGAAGGACTGCCTTGCTTTTTGCCCTGCATTTCTTGACATTACTGGATTAACGCATTGACCAGAGAGGTAGGTGACTTGGCCGGTCAGTTCTAAAAACCTGCCATTAAATGTCACATCATGATCATCATTATCATCATTATTCGCAGGTTCGGCTTTGATGTCTGTCTCCAATACTTTCATCAATAAACTTACGGGCTATAGCAAGGCTTGAATTTTTTTTTTCATTTGTGTGTGTGTGTGTGTGTGTGTGTGTGTGTGTGTGTGTGTGTGTGTGTGTGTGTGTGTGTGTGTGTGTGTGTGTGTGTTTTGGCCATGTATTCATGAGTGCCACTTATCGTAATCATCACCTTAAATTTCATGCTTTTCATAACTCCCGGGCGAGATCCTGGAATTTCCCATTTATTTTTTTTATCTTTCGTCTACACCAGCGGTCGCCAACCTTTTAAACTTTATGGACCACTAAATGTATAATTTTAAATTTGGCGGGCCACTAATATGAATTTAGAAAGAAAAAGGTAAATACATTTTTATAATAATAACAATAATCGGAAAACTTTAATTTTTTTTAGTATAAAATACACCCATTAAAGGTAACAAAGTTATAGTGTAATTATTTAAATAAAACAAATTGAAGTCATGTTAAGTTATACTCTGACTTGATGATGTCAGATTTGTCTACTCGTGTTTATTTCGAGGTTACGTAAGCTCTTGGACATATATACTATCCACAATACGTTTTGTTACTCGTCATTTTTGAATCTGAAGCTTCATTAAAATTGAAATAATGTCCCAGTTTTTCTGCGGACAGGTCTACACCTTGTGATTAATCGTGTCCCATTCACTTTTACTTTTCTTAACTTCGGTAGTCTTCAGGAGTATCATCATCATCATCATTATTATTATTATTATTATTATTATTATTATTATTATTATTAGATGAATCTGTCTATTAATACCGGATACCTGGTTGTTATTGCTGGAGATTGAGTGAGGGTATCATATCAAATATCCAGCACCTTCCACAGTATCATTGTCTACCCAAACTAAACAGGTTTGAACAGTTTGGTGCCTTAGTCGGATTTGATTAATATTTCAACAACAAGAAACGGCATATATGCCTTGTGCTTTTAACTAATATAATCACTAATCTTCCCAAAACTGAAATTATAGAGTTTTCGTACAATTAGTTAGGGGGGGGGGGTAATATATATGAAAAAATATATTTCTGCCATGATTTTAAAAAAGAAAAACATATTTATAAAAAGTTCTATCATTGGAGAATAGTTTCTGAAAGTTTCATTAAAATTCGGCAATTATTTTTATTTTTGCCAGATTTTCAAAATTAATGTCTGTCATATAGAGAAAAACGTGCTAAAATTCTATATTATTTTACTAGTTCCGGTGACACAAAGAGAAACAAGGTTTTTTTAATCAAAATTTAAAATGTTCTAAAAAGAA
>OZ010588.1:8568971-8596471 GCA_963932145.1 Acanthosepion lycidas
TAAAGAAAAATTATTTCCAAGGCTGACAACTATTAAAATCTCAACATTGACTATTTTCTTGAAAACAAATTTCTTTAAAACATGAGGAGACTATAAAGTTATTTTAGCCATGATGGAAAATCTGTATAGTTGTTCATGTACCATTATTGATCTGACATATATATATATATATATATATATATATATATATATATATATATATATATATATATATATATATTGTGTATTTAGGCAGCATTCCTTCTTTCATGCAAGCTTCATTAAATATGACAGATAAGATACTTTGATTAGGTCTTTTATATAATTTCTCATATGATCTTATAATTTTTTTCTTTTCTTTAGATAAATTAAACGGAAACCGTCCAAATGTTATATTTTTCTGAGCGCTATCGGCTATACATTTAGCCATTTTCAAGGATGGAATATATTAACTCTTAACTGGAAATAGATTGTTGTATCTATTTTGTATTATAGAATGTTTTATTTTCAAAACACAGTCAACATATTGTGACCATGTTTATAATTGATATTATTGAATGTTGTTTTGCTTTTTTTAAATAAAACATTTTGTAAAACATTTTTGTTTTGAAATTAAAACATTCTATAATACTAAATACTTACATACAACAATCTATTTCCAGTTAACAGTTAATATATTTCATCCTTCTGCAGCTAGGCACATGTTTTAATCTGGCTCTGTCATGTGCACATAGATAGATAGATAGATAGATAGATAGATAGATAGATAGATAGATAGATGAGAACAGACTGAAATAGAGAGAGAGGTGAACAGACTGAGATAGATAAATAGATAGATAGATAGATAGATAGATAGATAGATAGATAGATAGATAGATGCGAACAGACTGAAATAGAGAGAAAGAGGTGAACAGACTGAGATAGATAGATAGATAGACAGATAGATAGATGCGAACAGACTGAAATAGAGAGAAAGAGGTGAATAGACTGAGATAGATAGATAGATAGATAGATAGATAGATAGATAGATAGATAGATAGATAGATAGATGTGAACAGACTGAGGTAGATAGATAGATGTGAACAGATTGACATAGATAGATAGATAGATAGATAGATAGATAGATGTGATCAAAGTGAGATCAATCTGATCAATGTGTAACATCTACATTGCCTGATCAATAGAAACAGGATGTGAGCGAGATTGAACTGGACTGCGAAATTGACAGAAAATCACAGATGAATCAAATAAACTGAGAATTAACAATAAGCTCAAGTAATATTTTTTTTAACTGATATTAATTTGGGTTCAAGGCCAACTTGCTGGAGTACTTATTCAGTAATAAACTCGTTTTACGAGATGCTACCCCCAAATTTTGTGTAATTTGATCTGACAGCTCCTTTTCACCCCCAATTTTGACGTTGTCTTCAAATCACCAGTTGCATGTTGGCACATCAAAGAGTATCACAGTAAAAATTCAAATCCAAAACGTGTTTCATCTTTAAATAACCGACAAAGGCTTAATAAACTATAATAAGATAAATAACTCAATCAATCAGTACCTTGTGTATATGTGTGTGTGTGTGTGTATAAAATCATACAAAGTTTTGCATAAATATATTGTTATTAACATTCATATGTAAAAGATGGTTTATAATGAAACTGAATATATTTCAGTATCTGTCTATATTTCTGAGATGAGGTATTATGTACATTATTTACATTATTCAGACTATCGTCCTCTTCCTTGTCACTGTATTTATTACAACGTTTTGGCCGTTGTATGCTCCGGCCTTCTTCAGGTGGTTAGAATGTCAAACTGAACCCTTTATTTCACTCACTGGGGTAGACTGTTCTAGTTCCACTGTGCCATGGCACAGTGGATAAAGGCATTAGTTAGATCCAGTGAATTTATTTAAATATTACAAATATTTTCTATTATAGAATTTGAATATATTTGGTGATTTTATAAAGGAAATAATTAAGTGATTTTATTATAGAGAAGAATGGTAGGTAGTTTTCTTATAGAAAATTGACTGGGTTGGTGGAACTCATTACCTATCAACAATTTTTGGATTTGTCTATATTTCTGAGATGAGGTATTATGTACACTATTTACATTATTCAGACTATGGACACATGGTACAGTGGATAAAGGTGTTAGTAAGATCCAGTGACAAGACCCAAAGAGTGTGAGTTCAATACCCGGTTAAGGCAGTGGAGAAATTTCAGAGGGGAATTAACAGGAGATAACTGATAACTGACATCCATTAAACATGGCACATGGAACTAGAACAGTCTACCCCAGTAGAACAGTCTACCCCAATAAAGGGTTAAGTTCAACATTCCAACCACCTAAAGAAGGTCGGAGCATACAATGGCCGAAACATCGTAATAAATATGGCTGAATATATTTTTTTAGTAAAATAAATTGGAAAAAGTTGGACTTGTTTTTGCAGTAGGAATAAACATGTTCTTCTCAATGGAAACTAAAAGTATAAAAAAATTGTCGACTTGGTCTTTTTAGATTTTCTTGACATTTTTCAATTCAAATTGGGTTCATCAAACAAGCTGGGCAGAAACTTGAATATTTGATTCATTCTTTGAAATTTGATGGATGATTTCTTAGTAAAAAAAAAAAAACTTGTTTGTGTATGCCACATTTAGAATGACTTGGGAGACCGTAATCTTTAATTAAAAAAATAATGGATCTGGCAGCTGTCCAGGAAATTATTCAAACCTCACTATCACCATGAATCTTAGAACTAGTATGATGGAACAAGTTGAAAATGTCTTCTTGGACTTGCAGGAAAACTCACAGCATTCTTGACAGCCTTTGATCTATGTCATTGGCAAATTTTTAGAGGAAAGACAAAAGAGAAAAAAAAAAGTTCAGGAAGCTCATTTTGTTGTTTAAAACACAGTTGGATTTTATGATAACTTCAATCAATCATGAAATCAATTTAAAAATATTGATTCTATTTTGTTTTGGTGTTGCTTGTATAAAAAGAAGATGATATCCTTTATTTGAATGAATATTTGCTATGCTTAGTGTAGTTCCTGTAAGCTCAAGCTACATAATATCAATCTTCCTATATGACACTGAATGCTGGACAATTTGCTCATAGATGAAGAAGACAACAAAGTAGTGGTTTTATAGAAGAATGCTGAGAATGCCATGGATGAAGCATGTGAGAAATAAGAAAGTTTTAACCTTTAGCACACTAAATTCTTTCTAGAATTGTCACCCATGCCACTGCATATTTTTTTGACAGTGCAAAAACATGAACACCTACTGTTTAAGATTGTTATAACTTTCTTTGTATTGTGCATATAGATTTTATTTTTGTATACTAATAAAAGAATGAATGAGTAATATTTTGATGCAATTTGCAGGCATGTTTTGACATTGAAAACAAAAAAATTGAAACCTTAAATAAAAAACAAAAAATAAAAAACAAATATATTAACTATTTAACATACTTTAAGGAAACAAAATGGACTTTAAAGAAATAAAATGGACTTGTACTTAGAAACAGTAACAGAGACTTGAAATTTCGGGGACACAAGGAAAGACACCCTCAAAAAGTTAATACACACAGGATATATTGAATGGTCACTTCGACATTGCATAATGTTTAGCAACCTTGTCTCACTAGCTCAATTATAACTGAATAGTAAGTTCACTCCTCACAGAGATCTTCCCATAGTTTGGCCTTGTGCCATATCTACACTACACTTCTTCACAGGACATATTGCATGCAAGATGTGTGGATGAAACATCAAGCGACCTAGCTTGTGTAAATGAGAAGTATAGGAAGTTGCAGAGAGCCATGATCAGCCCACTTAATGAGCTTGAGTAAATGGATGACAGAACAAAAACTGGAAGAGATAGTAAGGAAATATATATTTTTTTAGAGTTGCTATGTATAGGAAGATGTGGAGAGCCATGATCAACTTTCCTATGTACAGGGACTGGAAGGTACACTAAGGAAAAAAATATTGTTTATAGCTACAAAGGAAAGGAAGTTGTACAGAGCCATGATAAACTTACATCCTTAAGGAACACAATAATTAAAAGATGTGTAATTCAGCATTTGGCCAATTAGATTTAGAATAAGAAAATTCAATTGCTCCATCTGAAGGAGATTTATCTTCCATGAAAATCAGCATTGAAATCTTTGTTTTTTTTTCCTATCAGGGTTTGAACCCTAATCACTGGAGAATAATTCTGAAAATCCCTCAGCCTCCATCACTTCTTTTGTCTTTATAACCAAAGAATTTCTATGGCACATCTACTTGATGAGCTATGTCACCCATCTAAATCAATTTAATATCAAGTGGCATTTGCAATTGTATAATTAATAGAGACATGGTAATTTTAATGTCTGAGTGCCTTTAATCACTTTGTTTTGGACGATACGACTGCACCCTTTTTTCTTTCTTCTCCCAATTAATAATATCTTTGTACTCCAAAATACGAAAAAAAAAAAAGAAAAAATTGTCAATGGTCTCCCACTAATAAAAACGATAGATAAAACAATTTCTAAAATCATATTTAACATTCTAAGAGATTATTTTTTCTTTTTAAAAGCCACTCAATAAAATCGGGAAATTAAATAAACTTTTTTAAATTCTTTTTTTTAATTTAATTTAATTTATTTTAATGCTTTTTTCCCCCACCCTTTCTTTTCCCAAGTACATCATGATTTTTTCTATTTTAAGGACTAAAATGATTTTAGTCCCTATCCGCACAAGTTCACAAGCAGATCAGTCATTTGCAGTGTACATAGACACATCAATGAATCCATATCCTCAGAGAAGGATTTATTTTACACAGTAAATATTGATTTTTTTCAACATAATCTTCTTCTTTATCAATGCACTTAAATCATAAACAAGATATCCAAGATTGTACAATGAAAATTTTTAAAAAATTGTTTCAGGCCACAAATTTATAGATCCAACCTTATACATGCATGCATACACATATACATACACACATACAAATATATATATATATATATATATATATATATATATATAAAAGTGAACATAGAAGTCAACACTTAGAGGTGACAGTCTGTTTCATGCTAGATGCTATCCTCAGGCCACGAGAAATAGCAGCACTCGTGGCCTGAGGATTGCATCTAGCATGAAACAGACTGTCGCCTCTAAGTGTTGACTTCTATGTTCACTTTTATAGTTACACACACTCTATCTCTGATATTGAGTACTTTATCCCATAAATATAGCACATCTTAAGACTATATATATATATATATATATATATACACACACACAAGTATAGGATTGGTGTATATGGAATAAATTCCAATAACCAACAATTACTATTCTTAAAAGAGTGCTCAATACAGAGTAAAGTGAATATAATTATTTATTCAAAAATTATAACATAAATATGTTATAAAATCAATACAAAAATAACCATTTTGTTTCAACACCTCTGGCGTCTTATCAAGTGATGATGTTGAATGTAGAATAAAGGGTTTTAAAAAGTTCAAATCAATTAATCACCCCTCGCAAGGGGAAACGCAGTTACATAAGCTGGAATGACCAATCAAAATACAAGTATATGAGAATTCAAAAAACTTGACAACGAACTAAGTATATAATAACTATTGAATGCTTTAAAGTTGGTGTTAGACTAAAATAGAATTTATTCTAATAAGTATGAAATTATATGATAAAATTTGAAATTAAAAATTACCCATTTTAAAATTTAAATTTAATCTCTATTATGTTTAAAATTATAAAATTACTGAGGAAAAGAGAAAAAAATACATGTTATTCGATTTATTTTGTTTTTATTGAAATTAAGTCGGAATAAACATTAAGATGATGCAAGTAGAATGGCTAAATTGATGCCATTTTATATTTTTAATTTCATGCATGCACCTTGTTTGTTTCTGATTTTGTCGACTGCACATGATGCAATTCACTCCACCAGAAATTTGGAAACGGTATCCTGTACTGCTTGGTATTCATGCTGGAAGCACCAATATGAATATTTCAGAATCTTTGGGTGTCAATCTGAGGACAGTACAGAGGATTTGGAAAAAGTTGAATGGTATATCCAGTCAACATAATGGTGTTTGGAGTGATCACTAGTGATGGCGACATTATGCCTCCATTCATCTTCTCACAGGGCCTTAGACTCAACACCGAGGCCAACATCAAGTGACTTGAGGAGGTTGTGCTGCCCTTGATCATGGGGGAGGCTGCTGGAAGACCCTATGTATGGCAACAGGACTCAGCCCCATATATAATATAAAATGCTAAAACATGGAAGATTAATCTCTTACGGGGAGAAATGGTCATACAAATGGGTTATTGAATTTCATCTATATGTGATATTAGGTTGGTGCAAAAATAATGTCGTTTTCTCACATATGTTACTATGTGAGAAAACGACATTATATATATATATATATATATATATATATATATATATATATATAATTGAATTTGAAGTTTTTAATTTCTGTTTTTGAAACATGGTAATTACTGTGTGGCAAAGAAACCATATTTTTAAATCAGTTAATTTATAATATTTATGCTCTGTAAATTTACATTGAGCACTATTTTGTAAAAATATCAATAAGGACACTGGATTATATATCTTACTATTCTTTCTTTGTTACTATAATATATATATATATATATATATATATATATATATATATATATATATATAGAGAGAGAGAGAGAGAGAGAGAGGGGGGAGTAAATCAATATATCTTCAGGCTCATAGGGAAAAAAAGCATTTATTTTACACAAATATTTATTTGGTGACATAATTTCCTTCCTTGTCAATGCACTTAATCCAGTGCTTATCTATTAATCATATATACTAAATATTATACAATGAAAGTTACAGCTCATATCTGTATTAAGCCATAAAGTTATTGATCCAGTCTCCCAGTTTCCTGGTCTCCTGGTCTGGGAGAATTATTTAAATACCAGTTCAAAGAACAGACAGAAAAATGATTCAAAGACATTTGGAATCTGAAGACTGCATAAGAGACATGGAAGAGAATTAACTACTTTTTTTTTTCTTTGTAAGCTTTAAGAATAAAAAAAAATTCCTCTGATAATTTTTTTAACTTTGTTTTCTGGAAGAAGGCCATAATGTTGTTAGAAAATTTTTAAAAAAAGAGGTAAAAGAAATTAGTTTTTCTTCATTTAATTAAGGGACTTTCATATTTTTTTTTTTTTCTCGGTACAAAACTATTTCTTGTATTTATATAAGTTGATAAAAATTTAAATTTTGTTCTAAGAAAATGTAAAATGTGACTAAAATGTTTCTGATTCCCTTTCACAAAACTGACCATTAAAAAAAAAAATATATATTTTTTTTTTACAATGATGTCCCCCCTATACAACGCCCAAGATCCACACAAGGTAGAGGCACAGTTTATGGGAATATGTGGGGAAGATGATGGTTAACTCTAGAGTTGAACAGGTTAAGATTGTATTTATTGGGGAAGCATCCTCTTGGGAGTTGGTTCCTCAAAGCAGTGGCCCATGGGAAGAATCTGCTCACATGGAACTTACATCTTACCAAGGGGAATGAGATTGGTTTGCTACAATGTGCATGACATGTTGGGTCCTAGCCATGAAGGGTAGAACTGGTGGAACAAATGAATGAAGTTTGTCTGAACACTTTCTGGGGAAATAGTGAGGGATACAGTAGCAAGAGGCGTCCAACATTTCATCTTTAGGAAGGGGTTGTAGGATAGAAAATAATTCATCACCCACAAGGACGCAAAAATGTTTTTGGACTCTAGCAAGACTGGAAAGTAAGAATTGAGCAGCTCCTGCCCATAGATGCCAGTATTACGCCATTTTTGGCCTGATTTGACTCTTGTAAAAATAGAGGAGAGTAGGAGGAGTAAGGTACTTACTAGTCTGCTACAATGAACTGACCATGTTTCATAACAGCAAATTTATCTAAATTTACATAACTACCATTCAAATACCTTGCCATAATAATATGGATATTTGACAATACTTACTACTTTGTTAGCACATCCTGGATATGACAATAAACTACATCTGAGTCCTGGGTAAAACGATAAACTTGGTCCAACAGCAAGGCCTCTGATCAGGAGGTTTTAAGGAGCATGGAACCACCTGTTAATTGCTGGTGTTCCCAGGTCCACCCTGACCCGGGGTGGTAGCACCTGTTAGAGTCCCAGCTATGGGCAAATAGTTGACTCTCAAACTGGGGGCAAAACACTATGAAAGTGTAAAAATAGGTTTTAATACCAGAAATACTTTGAAAAAAAATATTACCAGCAAAGGAAAATTATTACTAGAAAGGTAATGAAGGAAAAAATATTACCAGAAAAAGATTTTTTGAAGAAAAAATATTACCAACAATGAAAATGTTGTCGGCATTAAATAACCCATTGAGGTTGATATGCCGCAAAACAAACCAAACCAAACCAAACCAAACTACTTTGTTAGCATAGATGAGGTTCTGAAACTTGTAGGTCTGAGCAAGAATCGCTTCCCCACAAAATTCTGGTATTTGTTCATTTCAGAAACGGGTTCAGCCAAGAACCTGTCATCACTCCATTGTAATTTTTTCAGCTATTTTCAGGGATACAATATCTTGCAGGATTTAAAATTAGAAATAATTCAAGTCAAAAGTTTACCTTTTTTATTGGCAGTCAATGTGTATAAGGTCCCTCAAAAACTACAGGGGTTTCTTTGAAAAGTTTTCACTTACCTGAAAATAGAGAAAAAAAATCAATTCAAATTTGAGACAGTTATTAAAAAAAGGCAATTAAATAGGTAAATAAATTGAAAATTTATAAAAGTAAAAAAAAGAATTCAATGACAGAAAATTGCAGATAACTGCATACAAACAAAAACAGAAAAATATTATTGATTTTTTTTTATGGCTTATCAACCCTTTGTGAGTTATTTAAAGCCAAAACATATTTCAGATAGTAGAAGGTTGCCTCCAGTACTCAGTGATCCAAAGCAATCCTCCATTTAACTAGTGACGAGGCTGCTTAATATCAGTGATCAAACAGTAATGGTTGTTTTAAGTGAAATTTGTAGGTAATAGATAGATATTACCAAACAGATAGATAGATAGATAGATAGATAGATAGATAGATAGATAGATAGATAGATAGATATGAACAGGTTTACCTAGATAGATAAATAGATAGATATGAACAGACTTGGATAGGTAGATAGACTGACAGATAGATATGAATAGACTTAGATAGATAGATAGATAGATAGATAGATAGATAGATAGATAGATAGATAGATAGATAGATAGATAGAAAAAGAAAAACAAAGGAAAAGTGATATAATCAAGAGAAAAAAGGAAAGGAATTTAATAAGAGAAAAATTGTTGAAAAAAATCTGTCCAAGAAAAAGTTTAAGATAGAATGAAACAAAAAAACGGCCAAGCTTGTTCAAGACAAAAGACTTTTTGAAATTCTTGCTCATAACACCTTCAAGTAAAACTGCTTTCGGATAAAGTGAAAACATTCCCATTTCCTGTAAACAAACGTCAATAACAACTTTGATGTTAAATGCCCAGAAATAAAAATTTTACACTGATTTTCATATAGATGCGTATATATTTAATATTTAATATGCATTTTTATATCATGCTTTTGCATGTAGGAACCTTTGTGAGAGTTTGCAAAAAAAGATTTACATACACACACAAAATATAAATCTACTGCTCTTATATATATCTCAATATCTATATGCATATACACAATACACATATGCATACATTATATATATTTGTATATGTATGTGTGTGTGTCTGTTGCACATTTATTGTTTGAATTTTGATCTGAAATTTTCCATGTATAATGTCCGATCTATGTGATCAATAGAGAAGTGATAGGTTAAGTGCATTAACAAAGAAAAAAATTATATTAAAACATAAATATTTACTGTGCAAAGTGAATGCTGGACAATTTCTTCAGAGAGGAGAAAAGATTTTGGCTCACAAACAGAGATGTGGTTCTATCAAAGAATTCTTAGAATTTTATTTTTAAATTTATAATGTGATTATTATAAATATTATTTTAGTTTGAGAAATTAATTTATGTATTATGTATTTTAGGGATAGGATCTCTGATGCCAAATTGGTCAGGTTTTGATCCCGACTTGAAGCAATCCGATGTCTAGCCACACTGATGAGCTAACAGTGAGACAAGCTTATATATGGATGACTATGTTACACTCTCGTTACTCGATCGAGCACTATAAGGAAAAGGGTAATTTCATAACCGTCACCTCTATTAAGACATAGCACTTTATTAATGAATTGAGCACTCTGGCTGCTGGCATTTGTATGCATCTGTATATAATACATTAAAATTTCCTTTCTCTGCCATGTCCTGATAGCTTAGGGGTAGAATCTCTGACTGATGCTAAATCAGTTGAGTTTCAATCTCAGCTTAAAGCAATTAGATCTCTAGCCACACTGATAAGCTGTGACAGCAAAAAAGCCTTGTATGTGGAAAACTACATATATATATATATATGTATATAATTTAAATAAAAACAGACGACTTTAAGGTTCCATGTAATAAATTATTTCACCACAGCCCTTTTAAAAGGACTGTGGATCATCCGACTTTACTTCCAAACAAAAAATGAAAAGCTTTTCATTTTTTGTTTGGAAGTAAAGTCTGATGATGATAAAAAATGAAAAGCTTTTCATTTTTTGTTTGGAAGTAAAGTCTGATGACCCGCAGTCCTTTTAAAAGGGCTGTGGTGAAATGATTTATTACATGGAACCTTAAAGTCATCTGTTTTTATTTAAATTATTTGCTCTGGATTTACATTGAGCTCTCTGGATTATATCCTCCTTAGGTTTACCCATACGGATTACCTAGTTTCTCATAAACTATATATATATATATATATATATATATATATATATATATATAGATATAGATATAGATATATATAAGTATATATATATATAATTGTGTTCTCATTTACTCAAGTTTTATTAAAGATGACTGACAAGGTTTTATAATAAAAAGAAAATGATTACACTCAGTAATATCGGCTATAAGGATGGTCACAATGTTCTGACCATGTTAGGAAAATTAAAAAAACATTTCCATGACTCTAAAAACATACAAAAATATACAGATTCAGTTAAAAACGTACTGGTCAATTAGCTTTGACTGTTTCATCAGTGTGTACTGTAAAGTCTCCTAAAATTATTACAGGTCCTGTTTCTGTAACCAAATCTGAGTGATGTTCATACCAGTTCCTTGCAGTTTCCTTCACATAAAAGTGGCATATTTTCCAGTGCAGATATTGGGCCACTCTATTGTGCTGAGTTTTAGATTCAGCAGGTACCAACACCATGAAACATGATAGAAGATGCTCAATTGTTTCTGGATATTTGTCACAGAATCTGCATTTGGGGTCATCTCTATTTTTCAGTATGTGTCCTTGGTAATTTCTAATTAGCAAACATTGGTCTTATGCAGCAAAAATAAAACTTTCAGTTTCAGATTTTAACCCTTAATATCTAAACCCTGCTGGGTACTGGGTACTGGGTATGTCTACATCAGATTGTTTGGTATGGGAAGATAATTCCTCGTGAAGAGGCTTATCTTCCTTTGGTTCCTGGTGTATACTCTTTTCTTTTCAGGTCCCACCCAGAGACCTCAGGTCAGAAATGGCATCATGACATTTTCCATTGAACAATTTTTTAAAAAAAGACGCATTTTACATAGATAAAGCCCTTTGTAAGGTGTGGGCTGTACTTGTGAGAACAATTTTTTGTATCTCTTTGAGGTATGGACTTTCAGGAATCCCTTCAATGAGTTTATTGGAATCCTTTCTAAACAGTCCTAGGGCTCTAACTACAACAGGGATTGTTGATGTTCCCATGTGCAACTTTTTTTTTGATTTCTGTTTCAAGGTCCTTGTATTTTGACAGCTTTTTGAATATCTTCAAAGATACATTGCAGTCTGCAGGGACTGCCATAGCAATAAGGAAGCAATTGTTTCATTTGCAGTCTCTAATAACGATGTCTGTGCGGTTAACTTTGATTGTTCTGTCCGTGTGTATTGTGTAGTCCCATAGAATTGTAACAGGTCCTATCTCCGTAACCAGGTCTGGGTGGTGTTCATACCAGTTTCTTTCAGTTTCCTTCCCATAGAAGTTGCAGATTTTCCAAATACTGGCCCAATCTGTCATGCCATGTTTTATATTCAGTGGGTACGAATACCGTGCAACGTGATACAATTGCTTTGAAAAAAAGTTATTATTATTATCATTATTATTATTATTATTATTTATTATGATGGGGTGAAAGAAATGGACATAGTGTACAAATATCTGTATATTTGTGGCTATCATCATCATCATCACTATCATCAATATTATCATCATCATCATCATCATCATTGTCATCATCATCATTGTCATTGTCAGCATCATTGTCATCATCATCATCATCGTCGTCGTAGTCATCATCATTGTCAGCATCATTGTCATCATCATCATTGTCATAATCATCATCTTCATTATCATCATCGTCATCATCATCATCATCATCATTATTGTCATCATCATCATCATCATCATCATCATCACTACTATTATTATCACCTTTGGTTTCCCCTACATTTTGTTTTTTTATTATTTTATCATATTATATTCTTTATTTATGTTTATTTTTACGCAGATAGATTGAAAGAAACAGATAGATAGATAGATAGATAGATAGATAGATAGATAGATAGATAGATAGAAGGAAACATAGATAGATAGATAGATAGATAGATAGATAGATAGATTGAAGGAAACAGATTTTTTCTTTTTTTTTAAGCATTTCACCCCAAGCAAGGTGGGAAGCCACTAGGACGCAAAGGGTTATAGAAAATTTAGAGCAAGATCAGATAGGAGTGATAGAAGAAAGGATGAGGGTAGTGGATAGATCAAGGCAACTGGAGATGTCGATTGACATTACACTTGAATAGCTGGAGATTATAGCTCACAGGGAAACAGTAATAGGGAAGGGAGTTCCAGAGGCGAGAGGTGCGAGACATGAAGCTATTAGAGTAGAAGAGACGGCTACATTTAGGAGTTTCAACAGTGAAGGGGTGAGAGCGGGATGCCAGCCTTGTAAGGCGCTGGAACTCATGACATCTGGGAACCAGCGAATGCAGCTCCTCGGAGCAATTTCCATGAAAGTATTTGTAGAACAGACAGAGGGAGGCGACGGCGCGTCTGTGAGAAAGTGACTGTAGACGAGACGCCAGGGCCAACTACATTGCATATCCGCCTCTGGAGCCTATCAAGAACCCCGAGGCAAACAGAAGGGGCACCAGATCATATATGGCAGCAATACTCCATGCAAGGGTGAATTGTTGATTTGTAGATCTGGAGGATCGACTCTGGGAAGAAAAACTTCCTGGCACGGCTCAGGGAGCCAACTTTCCTTGCAGTAGACGAGGCAATTGATTCAATGTATTTATTCCATAAGCCGCAGAGAGTTGCTCTCGAGAAGTTGAGCGTCAGACATTCTAATGGAGGGAAGGGAAGGATCCCTGTGGTGATTAATAGAGAGCAGTTTTATCTTGGAAGCGTTGAAGTTGACCAGCCAATTTATGCCCCAGTTCACAATCGATTGGAGGTCCTTTTTGAGACGCACAGCCAGGCGAGTTTTGTCAGCGAGACTAGATTTGTTTTTGAGGCAGGAATAAATTGTGTTGTCATCTGCGTAGATGCCAACTTGGGAAGTTATTGCGTCAGGAAGGTCATTTATGTAGATAAGGAATAGAATGGGGCCTAGGATGGAGGAACAACTGCGTTTGTGGGATAGGAACTGGAGGAGAATCCATTGAGAACGACCTTTAATTTACGGTTTGACAGGAATGATCGTATTAGGTTATATAATCGACCCGTAATGCCATAACCCAGGAGCTTGTGAAGAAGGTCGGCATGCCAAACCCTATCAAATGCTTTGGAGATGTCTAGTGCCACGGCTTGGGCTTCCCCGTTATTTTGAAGAGCTCGGTAGACTGTTTCAGTGATGGCCGTAAGCACATCGGCTGTAGATCGGGCAAAGCGGAAACCATATCGCTTGTCTGAGAGCAGATTATGGGTTGTGAGGTGGTTAACCACCCCGGTATTGATTAGGGCTTCGAAGACTTTGTCGAAGAGGGGAAGGAGACTGATAGGGTGGTAGTTGGAAGGGTCAGAGGGGTCGCCGGAGTTCTTGAAGACAGGAACAATCGAAGAGAACTTCCAGCAGTCAGGAAACAAAGATTCCTTGAGGCAGTAGTTGTATAGTTTAGAAAGGGCGGGCGCCAGTTCAGGCGCGCATTTATTCAAGACAATGGCTGGTATCCCATCTCCACCACTAGCCTTGTTGGGGTCTAAATTGGAAATAACGCCCAGTACCAAAGATGGGGTTATCTTAAGCCCACTCAATATGGCCTCAGTTCTAAGAGGGAAGTCGGGTATGGGTACACCGGAAGAGTCAAGCGTACAGTTGAATGAAAATTTCCGAGCAAAGCATTCAGCCTTGTCGGCAGAGGAGGTCAGGACTTCGAACTGGTTGAATAAAGGAGGTATAGAGGGTTTGCAATTGTTCAATACGCTCTTGCAGAGACGGCAATAATCTTTTTGAGCCAAATTTGCGAGATGCTATACGTTCCTTCATCCAAGCCGCAAATAGTGACAGCATCGTTGAGGACACGCTTACATTCGTTATGGGCGGAGGCAAAGAGACATCTATTGCAGTCAGACATGTCGCTACGGAATAGGGGTAAGTAGTGGTTCCTATGGGCGATGGCGGCTGAGCAAGCAGCCGAGAACCAGGGGGATGAGCGTGACTTGACCCTATATTTCCTTGATGGGATGAAAGCGTCGATTCCAGCTTTAACCCAGGAAGAGACTTCAGAAGCACATTCTTGGACGGGGAGCTTAAAGACTCCATCCCAGGGGTCATCACGGAGGAAATCACGGAACACGTCTCAGTCAGCTCGTTGATAGTAGAACGAGGTTATAGTGATAGGAAGTTCTTTATAGGGGGTGGAGTTGAAGATGTTAACTGATACTACTGCATGATCAGAGTTACCAAGAGGGCAGAGTCGTGAGGTGCTGCAGGATTCGGGGATGGAGGTAAAGCACAGGTCGAGAAGAGAGGCTTTACCTTCCCAGTTGAAGGCAAAACAAGTGGGGAAGTTAACTGTGTGAGGGAATAGGAGATTGAAAAATTGAGCGTTTGAATGCCTGCGTGGTCAGTAGTAGCATTCTTAAGCCACAAGGTGTGATGGGCATTAAAGTCACCAAACACAAAAATGTGAGCAAACAGGTGGAGGGAGAGAGCCTTGTCTATGCTGTCAGAAATGCTATTGAGTATCTCACAGTCTTGAGAGGATGGAGAGCAGTAAAGGAAGAAGAGATAGCTTACCGCATTGAGGAGAGAGAGTCAGAGACACATGTATGACTGGTCTGGCGATTCAAGAGAGGACTCTCTGGCCAGAGGGAGATGTTTCTTGACGTAGACACCAAGACCGTGCATGTGGGTTAGAGAGTCTTTTCTGAGTAGAGGAAGATAACCGGGGATCGAGAGATCAGAAGAGGGGATAGACAAGACAAGGTTTGTCTCACAGAGAGCCAGTATATCCGGGCTGTTTGCAGTGAGGAAAGATTCCAGACTGCAGAAGATAGATAGATAGATAGATAGATAGATTGAAGAAAACAGATAGATAGATAGATAGATAGATAGATAGATAGATAGATAGATAGAAACAGTCAAATAGATTGAAGGAAACAGATTTGAACAGAATGAGAAAATCTGGAGATAAAAAAGTCAAAGAAAGGAGAGGATAAAAGTGGAGAGTAACAAAAAAAAAAAAAGCAAATAAAGGAGGAGGAGGAGGAGGAATTGTTGTTAAGAAAAAAGGGAAAGAAAAAGCTGCAAATCCAATTGTAAGATGAAAGAGTGAATGGCCATTAGAAATAAAAGATTACCAGTTGTGTCCATGACATTAATATTAACTTTTCTAAATGGAGCTGACACTGGTTGTCACTGGAAGAGATGCCATTCCCTAACTGCCTCAGGCAGAAAGACATATTTCTCTCTCTCTCCCTCTCCCTCTTTCTCTCTCCCCTCACCCTCTTATTTTCATTCTTGCTCTCACTCTCTCTCCCGCACTCATGATTCTCTCTCGCTCTCCCCTCACCCTCTCATTTTCATTCTTGCTCTCACTCTTACTCCCGCACTCATGATTCTCTCTTGCTCTCCCCTCACCCTCTCATTTTCATTCTTGCTCTCACTCTTACTCCCGCACTCATGATTCTCTCTCGCTCTCCCACCCTCAGAATTTTCTTTCATCCTCCTTCCCTCTTCCTCTCTCATGATTTTCTCTCTTCTTCTCTCATGATTCTCTCCCCTTCTTCCTCCTTCTTTCAGGATTCTCAACCCCATCTTCCTCTTTTATGATTCTCTCTCTCTTCTCCTCTCTTCCTCTCCCGTGATTCCCACTCCATCTGTCATGATTCTCTTCCCTTGTTCCTCCCATTTTCATGATTATCTCTCCCTCTGTCATCATTCTCTCTCTCTCTCTCCCTCCCTCACAATTCTCTCTAGCTTTTTCTCTTTTCCTCTCTCTTGATTCCACCTACATCTCTCATATTTCCTCTCCCTCTCTCATGACTTGTCCTCTCATTCTCTCACAATTCTCTCTCCCTCCTCCTCCCTCTTTCCTGATTCTCTTTCCCCTCTCCCTCTGTCATGATGCTCTCTCTGCCTCTCCCTAACAATTACCTCTTGCTTTCCTTCCCTCTCCATCTCTTATGATTCCCCATCTCTCTCTCTCATTATTTTCCCCCTTCTTTCATGATTCTCTCTCTCTCTAACTCTTCCTCCCTATTTCATGATTTTCTCTGCCTCTCCCTCTTTCATGATTCTCTCTTTCCTCCCTCCCTCCCTCCCTCAAAATTCTCTCTTTGTTTCTCTCTTCGCTTCTCTCTTCTATCATGGTTCCCTATCCCTCCATCATGGTTCTTCCCCTCCCTCTTTCATGATTCTCTCCCCTTTCCCTCTCTCATGATTCTTCCTCTCCTTCTCTCAAGATTCTCTCCCTCTCCCCCTCTCTTTCTCATGATTGTTCTTCCACTTCTCTCACAATTCTCTTTTTCTCTTCCTCCTTTTTCATAATTCTCTCCTCCACTCCTTCCTTCATGATTCTCTCCCCCACTCCCTCTCTCATGATTCTTCCTCTCACGATTCTCTCTGCCTCTTTTCTCTCCCACTTTCATGATTTTCCCTCCCTCTCATGATTCTCTCTCTCTCCCCTTTCTCTCACACTTTCCTTCTCTCTTCCTCTCTCATGGTTTCCCCTCTCTCTCTCTCATGATTCTTCTTCTTCTTCTCTTATGATTCTCTCTCCTTCTCCCACTCACATGATTCTATCCCCTGACTTCTTTCTACCTCACTCTGTTATTTATATCTGCAAAATCAACTTCACATTTTATCATTCCTCTGAAAATAAATAAAGAGGCTAGTTTCCATTTCCAAGGGACAATGACAAAACCTGTTAGATTTTTATTTCATTTTCTGAACTGAATTGAGAGATTTATCTGCATATCTGTCTTTGTGAACTCCCTCAAGAACAATATGGCTGCTAAAAAATATATCCAATGAAAGGCTTATGGTAACTGAACCTTTCTCGGCTGTGATGGTCTCTTTGGCCAAGCGATATTAAAACACATCAGATCAGACAGCAGTTTCTCTCTCATTCCATCTATCCTTGTCATTTCAAATCGATCTCTCTCAATTTTTTCATTATCAATTGATCTCATTCTAATAATATATATAAATCTTTCTGTTCTCTATCTATCTATCTATCTATCTATCTCTATCTCTCTCTCTCTATATATATATATATTAGTCCCTTCCTTATCTACCTATCTCTTTTTATATCTATTTATCTATATATCTGTGTTTATATCTATCTCTATTTATATCTATCTATCTATCTTAGTCCCTTCCTTATCTATCTATCTATCTATCTATCTAAGTCCCTTATCTATCTATCTTAGTCCCTTCCTTATCTATCTATCTATCTATCTATCTATCTATCTATCTATCTTAGTCCCTTCCTTATCTATCTATCTATCTATCTATCTCTTTTTATATCTATTTATCTATATATCTGTGTTTATATCTATCTCTATTTATATCTATCTATCTATCTTAGTCCCTTCCTTATCTATCTATCTATCTATCTTAGTCCCTTCCTTATCTATCTATCTATCTATCTTAGTCCCTTCCTTATCTATCTATCTATCTATCTATCTATCTATCTATCTATCTATCTTAGTCCCTTCCTTATCTATCTATCTATCTATCTATCTATCTTAGTCCCTTCCTTATCTATCTATCTATCTCTTTTTATATCTATTTATCTATATATTTCTGTTTATATCTGCTGCTGTTTATATCTTTCTATCTTAATTATCTATGTATATATGTCTTATTATATCTGTCTGTTTATATCTATCTAACTAGCTAGATATCTATCTAACTAGCTAGATATCTATCTATCTATCTATCTATCTATCTATGTCAGTTTCTTCATTATCTATCTATCTATCTATATATCTATCTATCTATGTCAGTTTCTTCATTATCTATCTATCTATCTATCTATCTATCTATCTATCTATCTATCTATCTGTCTGTCTGTCCTTACCATTGCAGCTGTCTAAGAGAGGACCATCTGTTGTAAAGGCCCCTGTTGCCTATTCTCCCCACCCCATGGCTTCAATGCCGTTTCCAACACAACCGTTAAAAAGGACACAAACTTATTTAACCATGAGGATACTCTTATCATGACTTTGATTCTCATAATATCAACGTTAATGTCATCAGTTGCCATTGGAATTGGGATTTGTTGATGAGGTGGAGTCAAAATAAGAGGAAAAAAGAAGACGAAGAAGACATGGTAGAAGGATCAGTGATTCCAGAGAAGGAAAATGGAGGTCGGGGGGAGGGGGGAGGTAGGACAGGAGAGAATATTAGAAGTGCTTAGCAGGAGAGGATCGAAATAGTGAAAATGAAAGAGACAAAAGATGAGAGAATAGACAGAAAAGACGAGAGATGCTTTGATAAATAGCTATTTATAGCCTAAAGTGCTTCAGGATTTTACAAGAATACCTGTGTACTGACTTCAAGAAAATGTTCTTGTTACATTAGCCGACTGAGCAGAGTCAGCCTGCCTACCTTGAAAATAACCATTCAAAGTCCTGCTTTTTACACAAACTGTGACAACTGAAGGGAATTCTTTAATTGTCTTAGCTATATACATATATATATATATATATATATATATTATAGTAAAAAGAAAGAATAGTAAGATATATAATCCAGTGTTCTTATTGTCTTTTGTCGTTAAAAAAACAAGAGAAGACGTGTTGAACGGATGTCAAAATTCATTGAAAAATGCACCCCTACCCTACATAGACTTCACCTCTTTTTTGAACGTAACTCAAAATTGATACAATAATAGTTGATAAAAATAAACATGCTACCGCCCCTGTCTCAATGATTGGATTTCTCTGTATTCTTGGAAACAAAAAATTATATGTGGGTTTAAAACTCAGTAAATTTAAAAATAGGTTATTCCAAAATTCCCTTGAAGATGAAACAGAACTAATGTTTTTAATTTAATTATATAATTAAATTTGAAGTTTCTAGCTTTGTTTTTTAAAACATGGTAATTCCTGTGTACCAAATGGATCATATTTTAAATCAGTTAATTTATAATATACGGGTATATATATATATATATATATATATGGTGGACTCTCTCATTGTATTGAACATATGAGGGTCAAGCAGATCAGTTCCTAGGAATCAACAGCACAGACAACCAGCATATATGATTTGATTATAGTGGTGAAGGCTTTGTGCAGAACCAACCACACTTTTTGAAGGGCCAAATACAGAAACCAGGTGCACTGCATGCCACAATGTCCCCAAACAACCCTCCACAAGTTTTGAATTCAGAGTTGTCCTTCTCCTAGAGCAGTTGCCATCCAAGGCTATAGATCCTATTTAGCCATAGCTGGAGTGAGAAGAAGAGGATTCATGCCTTTCCAAAGGGTATTAGCACATGAGTGGATGTAATGGATTCAACTGCTAACCATTACTCCACCATGCCTCCACATATTTTATATATATATATATATATATATACATATATATATATATATATATATATATATATATATATATATACACACACACACACACCCATTTAAAAATGAATTGAAACAATTGCTGTAGTTACTTTTCTTTCAATATACAGTCAGTTTTATACCCCACGAGAGTGACAGGGTGTAATCAATTTCTATTTTTTTCCTCAGATTAAATCATCTGTAATGGTGTACAGTAATATTAATCTATTTTTGGGGTGTATGATGAAATTTGTTTCACCTTGAAAAACATTGCATCATCCATGATTGCATCAGATTTTCATCACACCCAGGCACTATTGTCTCGACTGTCAATTAGTTGTCCTACGGGCATTGTCTGTGATGGACGTTACTCCAAGGAAGCATACAAAAATTGTAATGCTGCACAAACGCAATGGCAAGCCTTACCAGTGAGCAAATCAAACTACTATCAACTGGCTCGGAAACTCTCCTGATTTAAATCCAATCAAGAATGGTCAATCTGCAAGAGAAGACTTCATGGAGTGGATATGCATAGTACTAACATGTGCACTGGGTCATGTTTCATTGAAAAAATACAAAAGAATAAATAATAATGTAATTATTTATTTTGTTTCATTTAATTTGTACAAGAGTGTATGTACATATATATATATGTGTGTGTGTGTGTGTGTGTGTGTGTGCAGATATGTAGAAAAATAGGAAATATCATGTTAGGTAAATAATCTGGAGTTCTTTAGTATTTTTGTTTTTAAAAAACAGTGCTCCATACGGAAGTAGAGCTTAAATTATATTTATTTTTTTAAAAATATGATTCCTTCGCTACATAAGAGTTGTCATGTTTCAAAAACAAGGCCCAAAAACTTCAATATAATTACTAAGATTAAATTGAATTAAAATACCAAGCTCGCTTGAGGATGAAACAGGTATTGATACTGAATGTCCAAGAAATTTTCATAGAAAATATGTGTCCTCAGAAAGGAATTGAACCTGTATCCTATATGGAACTGTCATATAACCTGATGTGCTTTGTCCATTTCATAATGTGTGATGTCATTTGTTTACATTTGGATGCACATCAAGCAGATATGAATGTACAAGAGAAAATCATGGAGAATTGTAGTTTAAAACATTAAAATTGACCTTGCTAACTGAACACTCCTCTGTGGCGAAATCGGTAAAAGAACGTCAGTCTACATGACGGTTCCATATAGGATACAGGTTCAATTCCTGTCAGAGGATGCATATTTTCTACGAAAATTTCTCGGACATTCAGCCCATAAATGTCATTAATACTGTTTATTATAAACAGAAGATTTACTTAAATATTTGTATCTATAAAAAGAATGTATAAACATAAAAAATGTCTTAAAATAATTGTCAGACTTTGTTCTTTTCATAATATATATATATATAATTTTTATGTGAATTTTTTATAAAATTCCAATGTTATTTCTTATATCAAATTATGTCAGATAAAAAAATTTTCATAGAAAATATTCATCCTCCAACAGGAATTGAACCTTTATCCTATATGGAACCGTCGTATAGCCTGACATGCCTTACCCAATTGAGCCACAGAGGATCGTTCAGTTAGCAAGGCTGATTTTACTGCTTTAAATGTTATTAATACTGTTTATTATAAACAGAGCATTTACTTAAATCAGTTAAGGCATGTCAGGCTATATGACAGTTCCGTATAGTATACAGGTTCGATTCCTGTCAGTGACCGAATATTTTCTATGAAAATTTCTCAGACATTCAGGCTGGTAAATGTTATTAATACTGTTTATTATAAAACAGAGCATTTACTTAAATATTTGTATCTATAAAAAGAATGTATAAACAAAAAGAAAAATGTCTTAAAATATATATATATATATATATATATATATATGTGCGTCTGTGTGTGTGTATGTATGTATGTATGTATGTATGTATGTGTGTGTGTGTATGTGTGCATATAAAAATTCATATATAAATAAAATATATTTGTAAATATAAAATAAACAAAAGAAAAAATAAGAGGAAACCTTTATAAGCCAAAATGTTTTGTCCATTAAAGAACTTTATCAGGCAAATGTGACAATTTTATTTGCTAACCTGTATTTGTGCACAATGGGTACAGGGCCAAGTGCTTAGAACATTCGCTTTCCAGCCATGAGACCCAGTTTCAAATCTTACCATGGGCAATTCATCAGGAAGGTGACTTGATGATATTATCCTAGTGTGCTGCACCTTTAAAAATTGTTTGAAAACAACACCCCACGAGTTGACCCAAGCCTTGTGAGTGAAATTGGCTAGACAGAACCCTTATGGGTAATCAATAGTCATACTAGCAAGAAGTCATAAGTCATCATGACAGAAGGTTTGAGCGTGCTAACCTTGTTCAGATTGTTGATCACGTTAGATAACATGCTTATCACCCGGAAACTGTAACTAATGTCTGCTCAACATAATTGCAGTATAAATCACAGGTGGGCTCTATGGGTGTTGAGAAAATACAAATGTGCCTGAGTGGGCGTCTGCAAAAGGGATTGGGTGGCTGCCTTAGTAGACTGGCATACTCTGATATGAGAAGTCAGACATTATTTATACACTGAAGTAATGAGTACAAAAATAAAATAGCATAAATTTTTCAAATTTTGAATTAGAGGAGTTTTACTCTTGTCTTTTTTGACATATATATATATATATATATATATATAATCAGAGATTAAAACAAAATATGTTTAGTTCCACTCTGTATTGAGCCCTCTTTTAAATTAAATGTTATGGACAGTGGAATTATACTCCATTTTTTTCTTATCTTACCTGTATAAATACATATATATATATATATATATATATGTATGTAAAATTTATATATATACATTTGTATATATATCTCCAGGTATCTTTCTATTTGCAAGATTAATTTGGATTTAATATAATTTTGTATTAATCTCCTGTTAGTAATAGTAACATCTTGTACGGATGTATTGGTATTTGGCTGGTATTTTTGATATTTTGCATTGATTGGATATTATTATTATTAACATCTTATATAAAGAATCTTTAGTCATCAGTTACATATTAATTTACCAAGTAATTCTATATGTATAAATTATTTACAGGTTTCTTAAAGAAACTATTTATTTATCAACTATAAAAAGTTTTTCATGTAGCAAACTCACAAAGCATATAACTTTTTAACATTTTGTTAAATTACCACTCCATCTTATTTTTTATTAGGAAATAAAATTGTCTAGTGTGTAAAATATGTATCCATTAAACCTACTCATATTTTACGTCTGTGCTGCCATTGGCTGCTAATCTATGCGTTATGACCCATTTATGGAAAATAATTTCACAATTCTTGATTCTTCACTTAGTTTAAATTTAACGTGGGTCATATTCGATTGGTTGATTTGAGTAAATCCCACAAACTTTATAACCCTACCTTCTTTCTTCTTTTTTATAAAAGTGAATTTTGCTTTTAAATCTGAATAAATCATTCACTTGCTAGTAATTTACAATTACCTAATGAGATGCATTTGATACACATTGAAACATGACTGCAGTTATGTAGCAATTTTTACATTTTTCAATGTAATCTCCTAAAATAAATATATATATGTGTATGTGTGGGTGTGTGTTTTTATTTTATTAAAATTAAAAATATTTCTTTTATTTTATTAAGATTTTTATTTTGTTAAAATATTGCTCTACTTTTGAGCCCTCTTTTAAATTTCAAATGTTACAAACATTGGAATTGTACTCTATTTGGTCTCATCTTAGCTGGATATATATATATATATATATATATATATGAAAAGTGTGTGTATATAAATATAAATAAATATATATATATAATTATTTATATATTATATGCACGAGTTTGTCTGACGATCGCAAAAGCGTGAAACCCAGGGTCACAAACTCACATCAATCCAACCAAATATATATATATATATATATACATATAAAAATATGCTATTTTCTCAATAGATTCATATTTAGCCTTTGTATTGAATGTGTGAAAGTGTGTTAATAAATGTAGATTTGCTTACATGTGTACTTAAGTAATTGCATCTATGCAATTAGGAGTGCATTTTGGGTCTGTTTAGATTTTTGAATCTATGTGTTTTTTGTCTAATTATATATGCATGCTGTTAATATGTATTTATTTGCATGTGTGTGTGTGTGTGTGTGTGTGAGAGTGAGGAAGGGACTAGCCCATCTGCTTTGGAGAGATAATTGTTTGACGCAGACAGGCAGACATGGGGAAGCAATGAACAGGACAGACCAGGAGACCAGCAGATCAGAACAAACTGTTTTAGTTCCACACCTTCACATTCCATCTGCACAATAACTTCTATTACGATCACAAGCACCACCACCACCACCATCGCCACCACCATCACCACCACCATAACCACGACCACCACCATTTAAACAACCACCACCACCAACATAAACACCATCACTAACATCACCACCAAAGCAACCACTATCACCACCATCACTACCACCAAAGCAACCACCACTACCATCACAAACAACCACCACCATTAAAACACCCACCACCACAATAACCACCATCATCACCACCATTAAAACAACCACTGTTACCACCACCATCACTACCACCACCACCATCACCAAAAACACTACTACCACCACCATCACCAATATCACCACTATCACCACCATCATCACTACCACTACTATTACCACCACCACCACCATCATCACTACCACCATCAACATTTCCACCACCATCTTCAACAAAAGAACCACCATCTTCATCACCGGCAACAATAACAACAAATACCATTGCACTCAATTGTGCATCTTTGCAATTTAAGAGTGCATACCAGTAAAGGCCGACACAGCAGGCTTAATCCCTTAAAGGGTACAAACTATAATAACATTTGAACAGTATTGCCCTAAATGCAAAGTAAAGGGTTATCTTCAAAAGTCCCCTTTAAAGGGACTCTGGATATGACATTTAAGTGCAGAACAGCACAACAAAAACCATTGTGATAAAAGCCATGAAAAGGAGGTAAATTGTCGAAAGGCATCCAAGAGGTAGATACATGCTGCCTGGTAAATCTGCACAAAACAAGCAATATATATATATATATATATATATATATATATATATATATATATATATATATATAAAGAAGGGGATGGGATGTGATATATATATATATATATATATATATACATTTATATATATATATATATATATATAGCCAAGTGTACGATTGGTGTATATGAAATAAATTCCAATAACCAAAAATTACTATTCAATACAGAGTAGAGCAAATATAATTTATTCAAAAATTAAAAGGTTACCCTTTATTCTTCATTCAACATCATCACTTGATAAGACACCAGAAGTGTTGAAACAACATGGCTATTTTTGTAGTGATTTTATAGCATATTTATGTTATAATTTTCAAATAAATTATATATATATATATATATATATATATATATATATATATATATATATATATATATATATATATATATAATGAAATATATATTATATACATATATATATATATATATATATATATATATATATATATATACTAGCAGTAGAGCCCGGTGTTGCCCAGGGATGTAACCGTAAGAGATAGATCAAGTATCAACCATCATAAAGACTGAAAAATAAAATTGACAAAGATTATTGTTTAAGGTTGACGGACACACATGTCTTAATTAGTTTTTTTTTTGTTTTGTTTTTTGCTTTTTTTTTACGAATTGGTCAAACCCAAACTCAAACAAAAACACTGTTTACAATTGTTATGAGTCTACCGATTGAATAGAATCTCAACAAAACAATGAAAGTCAGCAAAACTTCACTTTTTTTGGCAGGTAGTGTTTCTTATTGTCTTGCACACTTTTTTCTTTATTTTTACATTCAGAATGCTTTAAAAATTTCATTTACAAGACAATTGTTTATAATAAAATTCTATTCATTCGGTAGACTCATAACGATTGAAAACAATGTTTTTGTTTGAGTTTGGGTTTGACCAATTCATAAAAAAAAAAAAAAAATAAATAAAAAACAAAACAAAAAATAAAACTAATTAAGACATGCGTGTCAGTCAATCTAACAGGGATCTCATCACACAATCCTCACTCTGGCTCCATATGTGGTCTCCTTTGCAAATCACTACTGGGTCATAAATGCCTCTTAAGATTATTGCACAAAATTTATAACTGAATCAACTAAGCTGTCAGATCCTCATATCTCGAAACTGACTGGAGAGTCCATTATATATATATATATATATATATATATATATATATATATGTATATATATATATAGTAAATGTAACAAATCTGTTGGTATATAATCCAAGTGGATCCTAGTAATACAAAATATTAACTGATCCACAAAAAGAGCTCAAAGCATATATTAATACAGAGCCATGTAATTAATAAAAAATAAAATCCAAAAGTACCTCATATGGAGAATAGCCTATTTCGACAAACAAAGATATTGGTTGTCTGTCTTATCAAGCTCATTGTGGACTGAGTTCATGTCTAGAGACAGTAAGGATTATTAATTATAAATCTATATCTATCTATCTATCTATCTATCTATCTATCTATATATATATATATATATATATATATATATATATATATTAATGCATGTTTCATTAAATAATATAGACAAGTTTTGTCTATTTATTTTAAGTAAGTTCCTTTCATATTGTCTGATAAGCTTAATAACATTATCATCGAAAGACGAAAGGAAATCACCATATTGATACATGTTTAAATCCAATATGTTTTCCTTTCATCTTTCAATGATAATGTTATTAAGCATATCAGACAATATGAAAGGAACTTACTTAAAATAAATCGACAAAACCTGTCTCTATTATTTAATGAAACATGCATTAATGAAAAATTGCTGCCTAAATATATATATATATATATACATATATATATATATATATATATATATATATACATATATATATATATATATATATATATGTATATATATATATATATATATATATATATATATATATATATATATGGTCATTGATGTCAACACCCAGAAGTGAGAGTCTGTGTCATTCCATGGTGTAAAATGCAATCATCAGGCCATTACTATGAAACAGACTGTCCCCTCTGGGTGTTTTTTTTTTTAAGCATTTCACCCCAAGCAAGGTGGGGTGCCACTAGTATACAGAGTGGGACTGAGAGTAAAGAGATGTGATGGATGAAAGGATGAAGAGAAGGGCAGGGGATAGTTCAGGGCAT
>OZ010588.1:8598971-8641471 GCA_963932145.1 Acanthosepion lycidas
TGTGTTATTTACACTTAATGGAAATGCTTTGTCTTTGAAAAAGAATTTGAAATGTAATAAAATGAGGTTCCCTTAGAAAAACATGTAAACACAAGTGTCTATGGAGAAAAAATTGAAAGTTGTGGATGTGTTATATAAATTACTTACAGCTGGCAGATTTGAAATTTTAGATAAGCCCCTCTATAAAAAAATTAGACAACATGAACTAATGGGCTAAATTGCTTCAGTATTTGAGCATAGTACGAGTTAACTAAAGAAAATATGCAGATGACTAATTATTAAATCCAGAGCGTGACTCCAAACATTTAACCGATATATATATATATATATATATATATATATATATATATATATATATATATATATATATATATGTATGTATATATATATATTATATGAAATAGATTAAATCTGATAGATATTTTAATATATTATGTTTATAGGGTTTTTTATGGATACACTTATTTGAGTAGATGTTCTGTTTTTTAATTAAATAGTATTCATTACATTTACTAGCCTGAATGTTAAAGAAATTTCATAGAAAATATGTGTTCTTCCAACAGGAATTAACCTGTAACCTATACAAAACCCTCATTTAGCCAAAAGTTCAGCCATAGAGGACTTCCAGTATAGCAAAGCCCATATTACTATTTTAAATACACACTTTCGTCAATTTTTATGATTAAAAAAACGTACAAGCAGAATATATATATATATATATATATATATATATATATATATATGTCCTATTAAAAGAAATTTTGTGTTTATTGAGTTTGTCCAACTTTCTCAAGTTATACAAATTATGCAAAAAAACAAGCCCATTAGACACATAATATCGATACATTTTAATGTGATGTTTAAAGGAACAATTACTGCCTAAGTACAATATATATATATATATATATATATATATATATATATATATCTTTGTCACGAATACTTTTTGTCCATATGTAACATCTTTATAATAAATAATTATTGCTCTACTCTTGGTATTGAGCCTTCTTTTAAAATAATGCCATGAACGTTTGAACTTATATGGTTTTCATTCTCATTATATATATATATATATATATATATATATATATATATATATAAAAGGAAGAGGTTATAGTAGTTCCAAGGTGAGAAAAGTTAGATGTAAGGTGGAGTAATAGATAGGAGCTCAGAATGAATTCCAGTCAAATCCATTACATTCCCTTAAATGCTAACACCCTTGGAAAAGGTATGAATCCTCTTCTTCTCACCCCAGCTATGGCTAAATAGCAGGATGAACTGGGTTCTATAGCCTTGGATGACAATTGGTCTAGGAGAAGGACAACTCTGAACTCAAAACCTGCAGAGAGTTGTTTGGGGACCTTGTGGCACATACTGCACCAAATCTCTGTATTCAGCCCCTAAAAATGTGTGGTTGGTTCTGTACAAAACCTTCACCACTCTAATCAAATCTCATGTGCTAGTGTCTGGCTGTCGGTTCCTAGGAACTGAAGTGCTTGACCCTTGATACAACAATTTGAGAGTCCACAACATATATATATATATATATATATATATATATATATATATACATATATATATATATATATATATACATATATATATATATATATATATATATATATATATATAATGCACACATCTGGTAGAAATGACTAGAAACAAATAATGTTTATCTATAGACAGAACTATAATAAAGAGCTAATTTTAATATTAAATAATCCCAAACTTATTTACATTATTTGGACTATTGTCCTCATATTTGTCGCCATATTTATTACAGTGTTTCGGCCGTTGTATATTCCGCCCTTCTTCAGTTGGTTGGAATGTCGAACCGAACCCTTTATTTTACTCACTAGGGTAGACTGTTCTAGTTCCACATACCATGTTTAATGGATGTCAGTTATCAGTTATCTCCTGTTAATTTTCACTCTGAAATTTCTCCATTGCCTTAACCAGGTATTGAACTCACTCTCTTTCCTGTCACTGGATCTAACTAACGTCTTTATCCACAGTACCATGTGTCCATAGTAAATACTGATTAATGTAAATAGTGTACATAATACCTCATCTCAGAAATATAAACAAATACAAAAATTATTGATAGGTAATGAGTTCCACCAACCCAGTCAATTTTCTATAAGAAAACTACCTACCATTCTTCTCTATAATAAAATCACTTTATAAAATTACCAACTATATTCAAATTCTATAATAGAAAGTATTTGTAATATTTAAATTCCTTTATGTTTTCTTAACATTCAGTAACATTCTTATTTCTTACATGGAAAAAGAGGATTTGTTTAAATCTTGTCTTTGTTAAATTTCAAAATATAATTTACAAATTAGTGACCAAGTTTAACCTTTGTGCCTGAAGTAAGACACTGTGTCAAAAGGATGACTTTTCCGATGACACCGTTAATATTGTATACTCCCTTCACTCCCTCAGCAATATTTATGGTTTTAAAAAGTGATGATTAGAATTTTAAGGAAGCCGAAACATATGAAAATGAATTTGTACATTTTCTTTGTTCTTTGAGTAATCACAACAAAAATATTAAACACTATTTATTTATTAAATTGTTTATTTATAATAATTCTATATTTACAACATTCTGAAAATGCAAACCAACTAATAAATTGTAATGTTTATTTACATTTACCAATTTATAAAGAAATAAATATGAAAATAATTTTTTTATTCATAAATTTATAACAAGTTACTAAATCATAAAAATAACTAAAATTGAAATTCTTCTTATAATATTTACCATTTTATAAAGTTCAAATTCATTGGCAATTCACCAATGCTCTGCCAGAAATTCCTAAGAACATTTAATTCAAAATTTTGTAAGTTTTTATAAATTTCTAAATAAAAACATTTCTTTTCAAATTTATGTCTTTATAAAATGATGAATAGTAAATGTTCAATTGTACCAGGTTCACATATTATTATTATTATTATTATTATTATTATTATTATTATTATTATTATTATTATTATAATCTTGGACATTGCTGAGGGAGTTTCAGTAATTTAGGAACAAAATTTAGACACTGGCAAAGTAGATTTATTTAAAAAAAAAGCAGAAAAATATAAATTTTTTTAAATAATGCTAAAGTTGAGAGAATTTTAAGTTTTAAAATTGATTTATGATTTATTAAAATCAGTTGGTTTATATTTAAAATAGAATTTTTCATATCAACATTTAACAGTTTTTTTTTTATTTTGCTCTGCTCAAGTAATTCCAGTACAAATACCCGCTAAAGTTGATAAATTGTTTTTGTAAGGTCAGGAAGGCAGGGAATATTTTTATAGAAAATATATTTACTACCTTGTCAATTCCTACCGTCATCTCTTGTTCATTATAGATTGATATGGAACTAATATTCCAGCAAATACAATAAATATAATTTTACTTATATATATATATATATATATATATATATATATATATATATATATATATATATATATATATAGATAGATAGATAGATAGATATGAACAGACTGAGATAGATAGATAGATAGATAGATAGATAGATAGATAGATAAGAATAGACTGAGTCATATATATATATATATATATATATATATATATATATATATATATATATATATATGTAGATAGATATGAACAGGTAGATAGATAGGTATTAGGTTGGTGCAAAAATAGTGTCGTTTTCTCACATATGTTACTATGTGAGAAAACAATATTATTTTTGCATCAACCTAATAGAAATAGACTGAGATAGATAGGTAGATAGATAGGAATAGAGTGAGTTATAGATAGATAGATAGATAGATAGAAATAAACTGAGCTATATATATATATATATATATATATATATATATATATATATATAGAGAGAGAGAGAGAGAGATAAATAGATAGATAGGAATATATTGAGTTTATATATATACATATATATATATATATATATAGATAGATAGATATATATATAGAGAGAGAGAGATAGGAATAGACTGACTTCATATATATATATATAGATAGATAGATAGGAATAGACTGAGTTATGTATATATATATATATATAGATAGATAGATAGATAGATAGATAGATAGATATATAGATAGATAGATAGGAATAGACTGAGTTTATATATATATATATATATATATATATATATATTTATAGATAGATAGATAGATAGATAGATAGATAGATAGATAGATAGATAGATAGATAGATAGATGTGAGTAGCACAAGTTCTATTTACATCTTCAGGTCTTCACTTTGTAATTTCCTAAACAGACTTATGTCTCTAACACCTGCTTACTTAATAATAATTCTAAACCAAATTTGTGTGCTGATGACAGCTTCAAAAACATCAGGGATCAATCTTTTAAGCAAAAAGGAATAGGGCTCAAAGTAGCTCCTGATGTCTGAAGTCAACACAACCATGCTACAGGATAAATTTAATTCAGAGCTTGTTTTTCTCTCTAAATGAAGGAATATTCTTAATGTGAGGACAGACTCTGATCTAAGTACGGATATGCTTCAACATTTGAAATTCATAAGAGGAACATTTAACACTTTTCCAGCAGTGATATTTGGTAAGGAGGAGAAGTGTTATGCTAAGAATTCCAGAGATCCACACACATTTTTCAGATAAGTGACACAAAGGTCAGAGTTCAGCAGAGATGACAAACCAGCAAAGAAAAAAATTAATATAAATTCAAACATACACATTTATTAATAAAGTATACATAAAATATTTAAATCATTTTGTTTATTTGTCATTTTTTAACTGTGTAGGTAAAAAATATATAAAGAAAAAAGTGTTTAATAATAATAATTTATCTTCTAGGTTTTTCTATTTAAGCTGAAATCAGAATTTTTTTATTCTAAAATTTTTAATCTAAAAATAAAATCTTTCTCAAACTGTCTTTAATTTCATAAAATATTAGTTTTAATGCTTTAAAAAAAAATTACAATATTTTAATTCATCTTTGTTTTGCATACAAACACTCTTCTTAACAACAGAACAAAATTGACGCATTTTTGTAAAATCGCTACTAGACACACAAGCACGGAAATTATTAGGTTGGTGCAAAAATAATGTCGTTTTCTCACATAGTAACATATGTCAGAAAACGACATTATTTTTGCACCAACCTAATAATATACATTATCATTCACTATTACACAAAAAAACACGAAAGAAATTTGGACAAGACAAGACAAATGCACGTGAAGTTTGTTTAACCAATGAAAAACAAACAGAAAAATAAAAAAATACTAGAGAATTTTTCTCTTTATTCTCTCCATATCTCATTCTCTGATGAAGCTTTAATAAAAGCGAAACATTGATAAATGTTTCTATTTGTTTCAAATCCTATCATTTTTTTTGTCGAATTCCGATCTATATTCGATCTGTATTTGATCCCAATAAACAAAGCAATATTTTTTCATCAACATTGTATTTTTAAAAAGTATTGGAAGGTTGATAAATCTCCAAAAATGTGAGGAATTGTTCAGGATTCTAAAAACAGACGCCTTTTTTATTTCTTTTTTTTTTTTTTTTTTCTTACTTTCTTCTTGTCACAGAAGAGGATAACAGAGAAGCCAAAAAAAAGGTTACTTGATCAAAAGCTGAGGAAATGTTTGTTTTTTTTTTAACTGAAAGGACATCAAGGGAGGTAAATAGGGTTGGCTTTAATTTTGAAATCGACTTTGGGGAGTTTACTTTTTCCATTTCGCTTCTTTTTTTTTGTAAGCATTTTTTTCTTTTACATTTTTTCCATTGATTTTAGTTTACTAATGAACTAAAATTAAGTTGATTTAAATTATTTGTTTATAAAGTATTTTAATCGTACCAGCAACAACAAATGATACCGTATTGTTGAGTACTAATAATTAAAAAAATAAAGTACAAAAGACGACAAATACACTATTTTTATTACAATGGTTACTTATTAGTTACAATCAGTTTATTAGTAAATATTTAAAGTTTTTAAACAGTTTCATTTCCTGTAGTGTAGTGTAAAAAAACACTAAAAAGCTAAAAAAACAATGGACTTGAAACACTTGGTAAATTAGTCATTACCAATTAATAAATAAATTTCCAATAATTGTGTTAATATTGAAAACTGCGATTTATTTACATATTTTTACAACCTTTTTTTTTTTTCGTCTGTATGTAAAACAGAGAACGTGCCGTAAACTGATTTTTGTTGGCGAATGTTTCCCGCCTCTTCTTTTTTTTTTTTAAATGTGCCTAGAAATGAACATGTGTCGAATATCAATTTTTAAAAAAAGTTCATAGACTTCAGTAAATTAACAAAATTTACAAGAGAAAGTTAAGTATTGGCTTATTGACTTTGAAAAGCTGCTATGACATTGAAAAATTGAAAAAAAAAAAAAGAAAACAATTCTTGTAAAAATTCATTTTTCATAGAAAAATATTTTGGTTTCAGATAAAAACTCATAAAAATTATTAAAAGCTTTTTAATTAAATAATGTCTTAGTTTTATTGGGTTTTGTAATTTACAATTCAGAGACAAATTTTGGGTAGAAACGCTCCTCGATTTATCGATGATTTAGAATATATTTTATATTCGTCAAAGTCTTCTGCATTTAATGAAATTATGTTCATATTCGAGTTTTCAAGTTTTCATAAAATTAAAGAGGTAAATAAAGTAAAACAGATCTAAAAAAAAAATATTTTTTTATGACTTTCTAAAAACAAACACTTCTAAAAAATTTCATCCATTTTTGAATAAATTCTGAAAGTTTCAGTAAAATCCGACAATTATTTGATTTTTTTCAAGAATTTCCAAATTAATGTGTTTTTACTTTTTTAACTTAGGAAAGCGCTAAAAAAACTGATGCAAAAATATTATGCGACCGCTAACCTAAAAAAAAAAACAAGATTTTCAACCAGAATTTCAAATGTGCTCGAAAGGAATAATAAATTTAAGAAAATAAATTTTAAAAATACTTATACCTCTTATTAATAACAAACTTTTTTACGATAAAACTTTATTTTTATTAAGTTTGCGGCCTTTTTTTTATATACTGATTTTTTTTTTGGGGGGGGGGTTACGAATTATTGAATATACCTTTGCTATGTAGATCCACATGGTTTTGTCTTCTTTTGATGCCGAGCGGCTTCACCTTTTTTGCCGCCCAAACTGCGGACCGACTTCTGCTTAAGTTTTTTAAAAAAAAATTTTCTTTAACATTTAACATTTCATTTTTACTTGAAATTTTGTGATCATTTACCACCAAATCACTTGAGCTAGAAAATAATCATTTATAGAAGCTGCCAACTTTTTTTTTAAATATTTTTAACAGTAAAATATGGATGCTTTTTTTCCACAATGAAAGAAAAAATCGACACACCCTGTTTTGAAATATTTGCCAAAAATTAGGGAAATATTTGATTCAACAAACGAAATTTTCAGGACTTATTAATGAATGAATATTTTACTGGATACGTCATTTTATTAACAAAAAGATTTTTGCTGAGTATGTTTTACTCACACCTTTTTAATTTGGCTGTTTTCGTCCAAAATATTTAATTATATAAAATTAAAAAAGAAATCCCTGAAGATATTAGTTCAGTCAAAAAAATATAAATTTCAAGTATGAACATAAAAAAAAAAATTCGACCCGCATCTTGCCAAGAACAAGTCAATAAAACTTGAAAAATAATAATGATAATATTATTATTATTATCATCATCATCATCATTATTATTATTATTATATTATATTATATTCTTCTTCTTCTTCTTCTTCTTCTTCTTCTTATGATGATGATGATGATGATGATGATGATGATGATGATGATTTCTGGCGTTTACACATTTCTTTCCGGGTCCCGCCCAGGGACCTAAGGTTAGAAATGGTATCATGACACTTTCCACTGACAAAAAAAAAAAAAAAAAAAAAAATTACATAGATAAAGCCCTTCGTAAAGTGTGGGCTGTACTTGTCAGAACAATTTTTTGTATCTCCTTGAGGCATGGGCTTCCAGGAATCCCTTCAAATAGTCTACTGCAATCTTTTCCAACCAGTCCTAGGGCTCCAACTACAACACTAACAACAGGGATTGTTGATGTTCCCATATGCCACATTTTCGAGATTTCTATTTCAAGGTCCTTATTATTATTATTATTATTATTATTATTATTTTGAGAATTGGTGCTTGCATAATTTAAAACCTGATTTTCTTTCTTTTTTTTTTTCAAAAGTTACTTCTAAATTTTCATTACAATTCCTTCGCTGTTTGTCACAAGAGTTTATCAAATAAAACATGTTTGAAGATTCAAAAAACGTAGTGCTCAATGTCATTTTCGAGCATGAACTTTTTTGTAAAAGAATTTTATTTTATTTTTTCCTTTTACCAACTATAAGATTATTTTTGGTATGGATGTACAAAAAGAAAATAATTCTGAAATCTCTTGTTCACTGGCTATTATTTAATATCAGAGGTGTATTATGATCTAATTTCTCATCTCTCGTTCAGTGAGTATAAGAAAGCAAATTATCATTATACTAAGTTTAATAAAAGCGTATGGAATAAAAAAATATATTCTTAAATTTTTTGTTATACGAGGGTAAAGAAAATGTATTTTTAAATAACAAATTATTGATTACTGCACTGCTGGTCCTACGTACTTCTTTAGGTTTTATTTTTAATTTTTCCCGCGCATTTTCGGATAGTGGGAAACTGACTGTATTTCTGTATTGTCCTTTGACCTTACAGACTAGCGTGCATAAATAAAACGTTATTTTCGTTCTGTTTTATTTAAAATGTAAGCATTGCTTTTAGGAAATCCAATCAATTACTCCTGAAATTTACTAACAGACTTCGAAACACATCTCTAGGACAAATATTGGATTTTAAAGAGAATTTTAAATTTGTTTTTTACATTTTTCATATAAAATGGCGGTTCATTGAGTAACAAAAAACGTACTAATGTTTTAAAAATGCCTTTTTTATATATACGGACAGTACTTTTTCTTTTAATTCGGATTGGCTTTAAACGATTATCTTTCAGATAGAATCGAAATTTAAGTTCAAAGATGAGATTTTATATATATATATATATATATATATATATATATATATATATATATATATATATATATAATCAATACAAATTCGTGTATGTGTGCAATATATATATATATATATATATATATATATATATATATATATATATATATATATATACATATTAAGCATTCAACCCCAAGCAAGGCGGGAAGCCACTAGCACACAAGGGGTTACAAAGTTGGAGTGGGAATAAAGAGGAGTGATAGAGGAAAGGATGAAGAGAAAGATAGGGGATAGATCAGGGCATCTGGAGACGTCGATTGACATTACATTTGAATAGTTGGAGATTATAGTTATCAGAAAAACAAGAAATGGGGAGGGAGTCCCACAGGCGAAAAGTGCGAGATATGAAGCTACTGGAGTAGAAGAGGCGGCTACAATTAACAGTTTCGACAGTGAAAGATGCGAGATGTCAGCCTAGTTGAGCGCTTAAATTCATGAAGTGTGGGAACCAGCGAAAGCAGCTGATCGGAGCAGTTACCGTGAAATTATTTGTAAAAAGACAGAGGCACGTCTGTGAGAAAGCGGCTGCAGACGAGATGCCAGATCAGGGCCAATTACATTGCATATCCGTCTTTGGATTTTATCAAGGACCTTGAGACAATTAGAAGCGGGTCCAAACCGTATATGTCAGCAATACTCCATGCAAGGGCGAATGGATGATTTGTAGATTTGAAGGATCGACTCCGGCGAGAAAAATTTACTTGGATTTCTTGCATACTTTTCATCGAACCTACTCAGGCCGTCATTATACGAGCAGGAAACTTGCCTATACGAGTCAGCTGCCTCGCCGATTGAATTTTGCCTATCATTTTTATTAACCAATCAAAAATAGAAGACATTACTGACCAATCAACAAACAAATCATCTACCCGCCCCATTTTTTTAACAAATTGGGAATTGTAACTGATAACCAGAAAGAAAAGAAAGTTAATTAAAAAACAAGTAATGGAAGAAAAGTCATATGGTACGCTTTGATAGGGTCAGAACAAATTGTTTGTGAGTAAGAAAAAAGTCAGAGAAAACAACATTTTCCTTTATTTAATATATCTTTATAAAATAAGCGTAATTATTTCATAATAATGAAATAATATTTTAATAAATTAAATTTTGACGGTAACAGTTTTATTTAATTTATTGTAATTAAAATATTATAATATTACTTCAAATTAATTATTCTTTTAGTTTTAAGACAGAATGCAATTTCATTAGCATGATTGGTAGCTGAAGATGCGAGCTACGCCCCAATCGAGGAAGGACAGACATTTAAATATTTGGGAAGTGTTAGCAGTTGATGGAAAATGGGACACAAAAATACGAAATCTCATTGAAATTGTGAATAGATGCCTTCGAAGAAATTTGGTTAGAAACAAAAATGTTGAACAGCTTTGTAAAACCAAACTTTCTATATGGCAGTGAATGCTGGACAATTTCCTCACAAGAGGAGACTTGAAGCAACAGAGAGGATTCTACAGATAGATGCCGAGAATATTATAGAGGAAACATGTGAACAATGTAGAAGTTTTTAAAATTGGAATAAAAAGAACACTATCTCTATCTCTGAGATGAGGTATTATGATTTCTTGCATTATTTACATTATTCGGACTGCTATCCTCATCCTCATTGCCATATTTACAACGTTTCGGCCGTTGTACGCTTCGGCCTTATTCAGGTGATTGGATCTCTGAGATGAGGTATTATGATTTCTTGCATTATTTACATTATTCGGACTGTTATCCTCATCTTCATTGCCATATTCAAAACGCTTCGGGCGTTGTACACTCTGGCCTTCTTCAGGTGAGTGGAATTTCGAACCGAACCCTCAAGGACACATGACCCAGTAGATAAAGACGTTGGTTAGATCCAGTGACTAGACCAAAACAGTTGTGAGTTCAATACCAGGCCACAGCAGTGGTAAACCAAAATCTTAGTTGATTTAAAGGGAAATAACTGAGACATCCGGAAGAGGCATGGCACGTGGAACTAGAACAATCTACCCCCGGTACACGAAATAAAGGGTTCGGTTCGAAATTCCAATTACCTGAAGAAGGCCGGAGCGTACAACGGTGAATATAGCAATGAAGCTGAATATAATAGGGCGAATAATATCAATAACGCAAGTAAAAAGGACACTTGTACCTACTATTAGAAAAATTGAGTTTCTGAGTTTGATTTGGTTTGTTTTACGGCATATCAACCTCAATGGGTTATTTAATGCCGACAAGATTTTTATTACTGGTAACATTTTTTTTCAAAACTGTATTGCTGGTAATATGTCCTGCTGGTAATAATTTTTTTTCAAAAATTTATTGTTTGTAATATTTTTCACAAAAAATGTATTGCTGGTATTAAAACCTACTATTACACTTTCATAGTGTTTTGATCCCAGTTTAGGTGTTAACTATTTGCCCATAGCTGGGACCATAACAGGTGTTACTGCCTCGGGTCAGGGTGAACCTGGGAACACCAGCAATTAAGAGGTGGTTCCACGCTCTTCAAAACCTCCTAATCAGAGGCCTTGCTGCTGGATGTAGTTTATCGTCTTACCCAGGACGGATGGGGACAGGGGGTATGGTAAAAGGAGAAACATTACTTAGAGCTACAAAGGAAAGGATGTTGTGGAGAGTCATTATAGTCCACATCCTGCAGGGACGCGGTAAATAAAAAATATATAATTTGATTTCCTAACACTTCATTAGTGCCTTTTCTATAATATTTAACAAGTGGAAAGTCAAATTTTCATCATCAGTCAATTTGATTTTTCAAAATCAAAAACATTTTAAATAAATTTTTACGAAAAGAGAGTTGGAATTTTTCGGACACATAATGAGGAAAGTGTGTTTGGAAAATTTAACACTCATAGAACATGATGGAAAGAAGGAGAGAGGTAAACAATGAGTAATATACCTGAAGATGAAATGTCAGTGGGATAGTAAGCAAACAGACACTGCTTCAAAGCAATATTTAATAAGAAAATTAAGAATTAAATGATATATCTATGATATTTTAAATGAGGTATTTGAAAAATCAAATGCATTAATGCTGTGGCAATATCCCATAATACTAATACTGTGACAATATCCCATAATACTTATGTTGTGGCAATATCCCATAATACTAATACTGTGGCAATATCCCATAATACTAATACTGTGGCAATATCGCATAATATTAATGCTGTGACACCTGTGGAGTTGTATTTCTTCAAAATCATGTTCCGTAAACAGTTATGAAGTAAAAGTGAAGATAAAACTACATGAAAAATAAAATTCTTCGTACCTTTCACAGTTCTATGGCACCTTTAGGCACAAATATTGCCTATTTAAGCTGATTTGTAGGGTAAAGAGACTCAAATATTATTAATTCTTTATTATTACATTGTGATAACAACCTGCCAAATATTTTTTCCTTAGGGGCAAGTCAAATTTTCATCATTAGTCAAGTACCTTTCTTCGTGCCCATATCAAATAACGACAATGAATTTCTGGTTTTAGTCATATTATTTGGGGGAATTAAAAGCAGTTTTATTTTTTTACTGAAAATAAAATGAAATCTATTTTTACATATTTGAATATTCGAAACAATTCATTATTTTATATTGGCAATTCGATTTTTTTTTTTTTTTTTTAAATAAAAGTTTGTTTTTTTTTTAAATATTTTTTTTATCTATCCTATAAAAACAAAAAGAACAATCAAGACAATACATACGACAAGAGAAATCAAGAACTAAATGATTTTAAAAACATGGAGTGTGTTTGTATTAGGTTGGTGCAAAAATAATATCGTTTTTTGACGTATTTTTGAACGTCAAAAACGATATTATTTTTGCACCAACCTAATAAATCCCATAAATGACGTGACAATTCTCCACAGAGCAAACGGGGGGTGGGGCGGCTGGCGTCAAGGGATATTAAATTTAAATATCACATATTTTATTTTAAAAAGGGAACGTTTCATTGCTTCTCGGAAAGATTTATCTAAAAATGAACAACTGAAAATCGTTTTAATATGCTCATTGCAGCTATTCATTAAAATCAGGTCGTAACATGTCTGTTCAGTGTTCAGCTATCTCCTCGACTTGCAAGATAAGCTTATTAGATTATTGCTATAGATTAAACCTGGGTCATTAAACTTTTGGAGGAAGTAGGTCAGTTGGTCAGGCTTTATAAACTTTCAATGACGAACTCAAAGTAAAACTACATATATATATATATATATATATATATATATATATATATATATATATATATATATATATATATACATATGTATGTATATATGTATGTACGTATATATATATATATATATATATATATATATATATATATATATATAAAGAGATATAGTCTTAAGGTGTGCTATATTTATGAAATAAAGTGCTCAATATCAGAGATAGAGCGTGTGTAAATATAAAAGTGAACATAGAAGTCAACACTTAGAGGCGACAGTCTGTTTCATGCTATATGCAATCGTCAGGCCGCATATGCTGTTATTTTTCTCGGCTATTTATATATATACAATAGCCGAGGAAAATATCACCATATGTGGCCTGACGATTGCATATAGCATGAAACAGACTGTCGCCTCTAAGTGTTGACTTCTATGTTCACTTATATATATATATATATATATATATATATATATATATATATATATATATATATATATATACAATAGCCGAGAAAAATATCACCATATGTGGCCTGACGATTGCATATAGCATGAAACAGACTGTCGCCTCTAAGTGTTGACTTCTATGTTCACTTTTATATATATATATATATATATATATATATATATATATATATATATATATATATATATATTTAGTTTATGCAAAACTAGGTAATCCGTATGGGTAGACCCAAGGAGGATGATATCCAGAGAGCTCAATGTAAATTCAGAGCAAATATGTTTGAATAAAAACAGATCACTTTAAAGTTCCATGTAATAAGTTATTTCACCACAACCCTTTTAAAGGGCTCTGGATCATCAAACTTTACTTCCAAAAGTTGAAATGAAAAATGAAAATAAATTTACACATTTTTGACGGACCGCACCAAGCATATGTAAAATTAACGAAGTGAGGTAGGTGAGAAGATATGAATGAGTTAGATGTACCATTTTCAATTCCTTATCCTTAACCCCACTCTGTGTAGGCTCGATGCCGCTTAACTTAACGTATGCTATCTAGATATAGACGGGTAAGGGGTGAGGGAGAAGACCGACTTAAAGGGGGAAGATACAGTTAACAATAAAATAATAAATCATGTCCTTGAGAGAAGGATTCACTCAAATTCTTAGACGCTGTTATTTCGCATTACTTTTTTAAAGGGTATATTTGGGGGCTAAAGTTTGATATAAATCTAAATGTCTACATATATATATATATATATATATATATATATATATATATATATATATATATATATATGACATTATTTTTTAATCATTTATTTGAAAATAAACGATTATAATATAATTTATACTTTAAAGTATGTTTTATTTAAGTAATCCCTCCCCCCCAAAAAAAAAAATCGATACCTACAGTTTAATCTTTCTTCAAGCCATTATTTGGATTCTAATTCTAAGCTAATAGATTCATTTTAATATTTCCCATAAGCAAAATACTTTGCTGTATTTCAAACCGAATTTAAATTGATTGGAATATTTTTTTTCTGGTTATCAATAAAATTCCTCCATCTTGACAAATCTGTCAACACAACGCAATTCACTTTATTAAAAAAATCTTCCAAAATTAAATATTCTTTTTTATAATAACACAAAAAAGGCTTTTTTTTAACACGGAGTTGAGTGTTTTATTTTAAAAGATCATATTTGCCATTTATGAATAAATATATACTCTAAAAATAAATAAATAAAAAAAAAATAAATGAGAATAATGGAATTCTTTTTATTTTATTTTTATTGATATAAAACAAAGTGAAATTTTGTTTCAAGATTTATTTCCTATCATGAAAATTTACTGTAAATTTTGATCTCTTAACAGTCATACCGACATACCGGCTTATGAATCACAAAATGCTGAAATTGTCCAGTGAAAGATTTTAAGGCACACAATAGGCTTCATTTGATAGACATTTGTAAAAAGAAAAGTCACACCATTTTTTTTTAATGTTTTTCAATATTTTATTAGAGGTGTAACTGCAAAATCCATCACTTCTAATTGCAAATCCGATAGTAAAACCCCAGTTATACATAAATAAAAGACCTTTTTATACATGATATTAAATGAATAACAATAATATAAAAAATATTTTTTCAAAAATATGATATTCCATCTATTGTGCGCGTCGAATGAAATCTTGTGTCGAGTCGGATTTTTACTGACTTTTTACTGTCACCTGAATGGTTTTAATTTGTCACTAGATTTCTAATTCATGCAGTTCTGGAGCAAATCTCTTCAAGATTTTCCCGAGTGCTCCAATAATAATAGGTATTACCTACTTTGCTATTTCTCAATCCATTCTGTTTTATGGTAAGGTCCTGGGCAGCCCGTCAGTTTGCCGCTATGATCTATCTCTCCGACAGATATTTCCGCTTTATTTTCGTAAAATCGAAGTCAAGTAAGATATTTTCCTGACATCACAAAAGACACACATTTTAAGCGCCATTTCTATTCTAATCATTTGGGATCAATTTATGAAAAATATTTCAGATTCAAGAGGATATAGCCAATAAAAAGGGAGATAATTTGTGTCATTTTGCTAATATTAGCAGCAAACTAGATTATGTTTGACGTTGTTTGACAGGGTGGTCGGGAAATTGAAATTTTATTAACAATAGACCTGTTCTTTCGTGCAAAGGTGCAATTACATAGACTAAATATAAAAGGAAATGTTTTATTTACTTGAATAATTTAATAAATTTTATTAATAAGTTCATTTCGTTTATGCTAAAGGATAGAAAAATATTAATTATTCTTTCTTTAGAATGTTATTTTTTTGTTTTTCCTCTGACATTAGCTTTTGTATTTCTTTTCTTGCATACGATTTTACACATTAATTAACTTTTCTTTGACTATTATTATTATTATTATTATTATTATTATTATTATTATTAATTCTTTTGATTTGTGATTTGATGCAATCATTTACCGTGTCATTCACCGAAGGTAAAGGAAGTTTTTTTTTTTTGTTTTTTTTTTTGTTTTTTTTTTTGTTTTTTTTTGTTTTTTTTATGGAAGTAATCGAGCTTTGATAGGGTCAAAATGTTTTCCAAAAGAGTTGTTAGTCCTCATTAAAAACAATCTTTTTATTTAAGATAAAGATGGATTTCCTATGATTTTCTTATCGTGTGTTTCAGTATTCTTCTTCTTAATCATTCCAAGTGCTCCTACTACTACTGGAACAATGGTTGTGTTTCCTGTCCTTATTTTTCAGTTCCAAAGCGGCTCGGGTTGAGGAATCGGAGAGCCAAGTTGGAATTCCAGTCAATTCCATTACATTCATTTACGTGCTAATACCCTTGGGAAAGGCATGAATCCTCTTCTTCCCCAGACCCCATCTATGGGTAAATAACAGGACACACCGGATGATCGACTATATATATATATATATATATATATATATATATATATATATATATATATATATATATTGCCCTATTGTTATAAGTATTATTATTAATTTTGAATGTATCATGATGCTATTGTTGTGCAGATGTCTTGCGTGCGAGGAAAGATATTGCCTGTCAAATTACAACAAGGATCTTAGACACACCGTACTTTTCGAAGAATGCTTACTGTACTCAATAAGATAGATTTTTGCAGCAACCGCAACGTACATCTTACATGCAGTTGATCGTCGACATATTCTTTAAAATTTTCTACGTTATTTTCCACAATCTGGCAATCTCAAGCGTTACTATTATTATTATTATTATTATTATTATTATTATTATTATTATTATTTGTGGTAGTAACTGATATGAACTTTCAACGAGTAAATAATAATAATAAAAAATAATAATAATAGATAAAGTGATAGTAAGTCTTGGTATTTTTTTATTAGCTAAATCTCATCCTTGATCTGCTTCAGTTGGAAAGTGAACTTGAATTTTGCATGTATTATTATTTTTTTTGGGGGGGGGGGAATATTCTGGTTTGTGTATGTATAGTTGGTTCACATTTTCAGCATGGCGTCTGATGCTGAAGGCCGCAAACAGCAGCCTTAGACACCATGCAATTTTATTCTGACTCTAAGTGTTTCTCACTTTTCGGATTATTTTTGCCGTTAACCAAAAGGCTTCATTTTGCAACAGTTCCACTAAGCAATCAATGCCAATTTTCTATATGCAGGTATCTGTTTTGTTAATAATTGATGTATCGATTCAGGTACGTTTGGTTTGATGGCTGAGAGAATTGCGACATTATTATCATCATCCTTATTATTATTATTATTAGTAGTATTATTATTAACACATACGATATAGTCTGTAATAGCTTACCTTTCCCCTGCCCTCAAATTTAGCAAGCTTGTCTCCCACAAAAACCCCTTCGTATAGCAACAGCAGACAGAGTAAATCTCTAACCCTTATTTAACTTCCGGTAAACCTCATCTTGCGATGTGTTGAAGTTGCATATATGTTTAAAGAAAGAAATCATAAAGAAAGAAATCATAAAGAAAGAAAGAAAGAAAGAAATCATAAAGAAAGAAATAACGAAAGAAAGAAAGAAAGAAGCAATAATTGAAATTTAACGTCTGTTTCAGTGACATGATATAGTAATATGAAATCTGCCAACCCAAAATATTAACTTTCTGTAATAACAATTGACAAAAAAAAACAAAAAAAAACAGTGGAATTTTCTCAATTCTCTCTTTACATGATAAATGGGGGATCAGTCAGTTAGTTTAATGTCATCACGTGATACACGTATAGGCGATCATGTATCTTTCGATTTTTGACTGACTAGGTGGATGATTTTTTTCCCTGCAGTTTCGTTCTCTTTACATGATAAATGGGGGATCAGTCAGTTAGTTTTAATGTCCTGCTATTTCACCCATAGCTAGAGAAGAAAAGCTGGATTCATAAATGCCTCAAGGGTATTTGCACGTAAATGAACATAACAAACCAGACGGGGAAAACCTGCTTGAAACATTAACTTGATATGCAGAACTTTATGACTGGACAGTTTATCTCCCTTCAAAATGTAAAAAAGACAATATGTCTGTTGGTGTTAATTTTTAGTTAGTTTTTCCATTATAGTTATTTAAAAAATTTCGCCATCATTATCATTATTACGAATATCTAAGTACCGTAATTCCCGCTTTCATCCATAATACGCACCCCTAAAATTGTGCTGAATGTGTGGGAAAATGCTTCTAATCACGCATAATACGCGCCCCTTGTTTGGTAATCAATAATATTATTCTAATTTAATTTTATGATAATTCTTATTTTATTTTACATTTGTAAGTATTGTTAGGTACATATGATTGTATTTGACATCCTTATGGGGTCGCAATCGTCGAATGTTAGTGTCAAATTGTCGTATGCTTGTGGTGAGTAGTCATTTTACAACTGAAATCGACCTGAAACGTCAATTTTTTAAAGATTTTTTGTAGTTGTGTATAATACGCACGCCTAATTCAGCTTATTATTTTTTAGAAAAAAAAATGCGTATTATACGTGGGGAATTACGGTAACAGTTCTAGCTGGTGGATTTCAATGGATCAACTGACTGCAAGTCTCCTAAATACACCGACAAGGATTGTGGCTGAATTACCTAACCCTGCCTGTTTTATTTATAAGTTTGTTTTTTTTTAATAATTATTATTACTTTTCATACAAGAGGTTTTCTTGTGTTTCCTATCAATAACTTTCAGCCATTATTTCTTCTTCTTCTTCTTCTTCTTCTTCTTCTTCTTCTTCTTCTTCTGTATTTCTCTCGTGTCGTATTTTCAGTCCCTCATGGGCAAAACTCGTGGATCGACCATGTGATCCCGACTAATGAGAGAAACGATATATATATATATGTGTGTGTGTGTGTGTGTGTGTGTGTGTGCGAAGATGGGAATGACGTAGGGGCGGGCGAAGTTGGGTTATATAATCTATTTTAGCTGCATCACACCCTCCACCGTCGCATCGTATTTCTTTTCACCGCCATTGCCGACCTCCCCCTCTTCTTAACCCCCCCCCCTCCTAATCATTCTCCCTTCCCTCTTCTTCTGGATGTTGACGATATCAGACATTCACACGGCCACAACGACTCTTCTTTGGGTCGTTTTTCTTCAATCACGGCTCTCCCTAGCCTCCTATACCTCGTGGCGTAGTAGCGTTTCTCCCTTTGCCACCCCCTGCAGTTCCACCATCCATTATTGAGGCAAGCTCGTCTGGTAGATGACCCACCGCCTTTCGCTACCGCCCTCGCTATTGATATGCCTTGTGAGTGTTAAATTTTCCAAGCCCTCCTTCCACATTATGTGTTCAAAGTATTTCAGCTATCTCTTTTAGATACCGAGTATAAGTGTTATTTTATTTATTTATTTTTCCTAGTTGCTTACTTATTTCGTCCATGGAATTCCCAGTATCCTTCTGTAGAATCATTTTCTCTACATCTGTGGGGTGATTGTCCAGTATTCACTTCCATACACGAGCATTGGTATGACAGCAATTCAGCATTCTTTTCATTGTTTATAACGAAATTTCCCGGCTTCTTAATACTTTGCTTTTGGAAGGCATCTTTCTCTATTCCAATGCGCCTTCGGATTTCGGTGTCGCATTTCTCATCCTCTATTAAAACATTTCCGAGATATTTTTAATCCTTTGAGCTCTGACCACCGCTTTACCGGTGGTAAAGAAAAATGACTTAATGCCCAGCAACCGGTTGAACGGTGAGTAAACACTTGTAAGTATTTTTATATCTACCGTGAAAAATCGCATAGTAATTATTTGCAAATTTTCACTCCGGAGCTCAGGCAGAAGGATTAAAATTGTTCAGGAACGCAGGGCCCAAAGGGATAAAATTCTGGACCCGTTTCATGTTGACATCTCCAGTTCGTAATTCGCATTTTTATTTCACTGGTAAACGTTTCAATAAAAAATAAAACAGGAATTTATGTTTCTTCTGTCAACTTGTTTGAGTCAAAAAACAACAACAGTTCCATCCAGCGAATAGCGTAATTGCCACAAAGTTTTTCGTCGGGGTCGCTTTTAATCTTGTTCCTACTCGTTTTCAAGATCTCCAGTTATCTAGGTGGGTAATTTTACCCAGATTTAAATACTTGTAAAACTTGTCGTGGTTATTGTAATTTCTAGTATCTTTGCGAGAATATGAATAGCGTGTTAAATAATTTATTGCCCAAATAATTCTCTTTCTTTCTCTCTCTCTCGCTCTCTCTCTCTCTCTCTCTCTCTCTCTCTCTCTCTCTATATATATATATATATATATATATATATATATATATTTATATATATATATATATATATTATATTATACTTTTTATAAATTGTTAGCGATGGAAACATTTAAAAGAAATAATAATTATAATGTCATGCTCTACTTTGTATTGAGCGCTATTTTTTTTTTAAAATAAAAGAAAAATAATAAAGAACTCTGGATTATAAATCTGAATGTTCTATTATATATATATATATATAGATAGATGTGTGTGTGTGTGTGTGTGTGTGTGTGTGTGTGTGTGTGTGTGTGTGTGTGTGTAAATATCTAGAAAAATAGGAAAGAACACGTTAGGTAAATAATCCGAAGTTCTTTTGTATTTTGCTTTTTTTTTAGAAAACAGTGCTCAATACATAATTAGACCATATATATATATATATATATAAATATATATATATATATGTGTGTGTGTGTGTGTGTGTGTGTGTGTGTGTGTGTGTGTGTGTGTGTGTGTTCTGAACAATAAAAAATATCAAAAAATTAAAATTTTCAGACACACAGGGTTGTATATTAATATTTTTTGTTTTATTATTTCTGTTAGGATTCTTGACTAGTTTCGGCCAGCATGGCCATCATCAGGAAAAGAAATAACGCTGCTTGTTACTAGCAGTTAACTACAGGAGTGAATGACTGTTTCTGAAGAAAGTGAATATTATATGTAGTTTTCATTTGTTGTTTTTATCGTTAATTTTAGTCAGTCCTTATGTTGGTCAAACGGCTTCTTTCAAGTTGCTTTTAAGATAGAGGATGGAAGATTCCTGACTTTAAGAATCCTACTTGCAAGGACGGTTCACCTTGGATACGTTCTTTTCCAGATATTGCTTTTATTGAATGCGTTTTTAGACAAAATAATTTTTTTTACATATATATATATATTCGAATCTCACCATGGTTGATTTGTCAGGAAGTAGACTTCCTGATGTTATCGGACTGGAGGGCGACGATCCCAGTGTGTGGCACATTTGAAAAGTGCCTAAAACCATACCACGGGTTGATCCAAGCCTTGTGAATGAAATTGGATAGACGGAACCCTTGGAGGCCCGTTTATAGCTGTGCTAGCACGAATTTACAAGTCATCGTATCCGAGGGCCTGAGTGTGCTGGCCTTGTTCAAATTGTTGATCACGCTAGATAAAACGTTCTCATGTAGAAACCTCTAACTAAGGTCTGCTCAGCATAGTTGCAGTATAAACCACAGGTGGGCTCTCTGTGGGTGTTGAATAAACAGAAATGTGCCTGAGCAAGCGTCTGCAATAGGGATTGGCTAGCCGCCCGAGTATAACATGTATCCTCGAATACGAGTCGCTAGCTATACATACATGCATATATATATATATATATATATATATATATATATATAAATAAAACTCACATCAATCCAACTAAATATGTTAGCTCTATCACTGATATTGAGCGCTTTCCAATAAGTACCGCGCATATATAATATATAAATAATATATAAAAAAATTATATATATATATAGTTATATTTATATACATACACATTTTATGTCTTAAATTAATTGTCGGTCTTTGTCTATTTCATAATGTTTGACGATATTTGTTTACATCTGGATACGCCTCGAGCAGATATGAATGTTCGTGAGAGATTCATGGAAGATTGAAGTTTAAAGGCAGTAAAATCGACCTTGCTAATCGAATGATCCTCTGTGGCTCGATCGGTTAAGAGCACATCAGGCTAAATGACGGTTCCGTATAGGATACAGGTTCGATTCCTGTCGGAGGACGAATATTTTCTATGAGAATTTCTCGGACATTCAGGCCGGTAAATGTTATAAATACTGTTTGTTATAAAACAGAGCATTTACTTAAATATTTGTATCTATAAAAAGAATGTATAAACATAAAAATGTCTTAAATAATTGTCGGGCTTTGTCCATTTCAATAACATATATATATATATATGTTACCTATAGTGCCGCATTAGAAAATAAACTTACAATAATTGTGGTAAAATTTAAAAGTATAATTTCTTAAAACTTTTACGACTGAGTTTTTCTCAATATCTACCTATATCTCTGAGATGAGGTATTATAATTACTTGCATTATTTACATTATTCGGACTGTTATCCTCATCTTCATTGTCATATTCACAACGTTTCGGCCGTTTTACGTTCCGGCCTTCTTCAGGTGATTTGAATTTGGAACCTTTATTTCGTCCATCGGGGTAGATTGTTCTAGTTCCACGTGCCATGACTCTTCAGGATGTCTCAGTTATTTCCCTTTAACTCAACTCTCCAAGTTTTTAGTTCACCACTGCTCTGGCCTGGTATTGGACTCACAACTCTTTGGGTCTAGTCATTGGATCCAACCAGTATGACGGAGCGTACAACGACCGAAACGTGAACCAACGCCTTTATCTACTGGGGTGTGTGTTTTCAAGGACACATGGCCCAGTGGATAAAGGTGTTGGTGAGATCCAGAGACCAGACCCAAAGAGTTGTGAGTTCAATACCAGGCCACAGCAGTGAACCAAAAAGTTGAAGAGTTGAATTAAAATGAAGTAACTGAGACATCCGGAAGAGGCATGGCACGTGGAACTAGAACAATCTAGCCCGGCGGACGAAACAAAAAGTTCGGTCCGAAATTCCTAAAGAAGGCCCGGGCATATAACGGCCGAAACGTTGTGAATATGGCAATGAAGATGAGAATAACAGTCTGAATAATGTAAATAATGCATGAGCTTTTCTCTGTGAATCTTCTTGCTCAAATTGTTTCTTTGCCGTCTTACGATATGAAATGTTCCTGGAAATGGGCATATGTCTGAGATAAAGAATGTTCATCCATTTTAGTAAATATCCTTAATCAAAATTTACAGAAGGAAATACAAACAGACTGACTTGAAGTGGCTGGCATGTGGCTTCAGTTGTAAGTATGATTTTTGATCGTTAGCCGATTCGCTTCCGTCTTTGTATAAAGGAAACCGCTTGGCGTAGATCCGTGTAAACGAGCTGGTATTTTTTTAGTTGACTGACTATAACCTGTTGCAAAATTTCGTATATATCTGGATAAAATGATTTATCAACTGATCTGTTTTTTACTGCTTATCAACCCGTTGGCAGTTATTTAAATCAATGCACATTTTGGATTGTAAGAATATTAATTTTAAAATATTACATTAACAATATTGTTTTAGAATAGAAATGATGTTTTCCAGATATAGGTCTCATTATTTAACCTATGTCTTGGGGTAGGATTTTGATTCGTATTTCCCAAAGGTATTTACGTGTAAATCAATGAACACCTCTGGAATTCAAACTCGCCTCTTCAATTTCTCATCCTGTGTCGCTATTAATTACACCACACGCATATCCTGCCAGGGGATACAAGCACAAAGGTTGTTTATATATATATATATATATATATATATATATATATATATATATATATATATATAATTAGTTCAAACCAAAAATGTTTGATGGCAAATAATATCTTTATTCCGCATGACTTCTTTTCGACTTTGTCCACATATGTGTACGTGTGTATGTGCATGTATGTGTGTTGATCCTACCTTTCTCTTGCATTTATTGCATAATGCTAAAACCTATACACGCTAGATATTAAAATTATTAAACTTTGAGTATTCTTATATTAGTTCTCACCCAAAATGCAGAGTGATTCCTCTATAATACCAAATAGTAAAAAAAAATACGCCTAAAATAATCAGCGCATATGCTAGGCTATGAGGATCTCCTTAGTAGGCCTAGCGTAGAAACAAATACAATATGGGAGCCGCTAGTAAAGAAAGAAAGAGTTGTGATAGGCAGCAGCAGTAGAAAAAAGAAACTTCTGTGAATGCTGTCACGCGTGACTATCAACAGCTTCATCAGCAGATCGATTAGGCTACACTCGAAATTGCTCACAGGGAGTATAGACTGGAACTCATTGGAAACGATGTGAACAATAATTGAGCAGTATTAAATAAGAAGAAAACGAGTTATCTCCCCTAGGCATGGTCAGTGGAACAAGAATGATCTAACCCTGTACATTAAATAAAGGATTAAGTTCGAAATTCACTGAAGCTTACACTGACAGGCAACATGATGAAGACTGAAGCGAATAATGGCTGAAACATTGTGATAATAACAACAAAGATAAGGAGAATAACGCCTATGTAAATACTGGCCAGTGTATTTACCTAACTTTATAAATTATGAAATTTTAGAAACAAAGAAAAGAGTACTTAACTCTTATGTAATACCATTCTTCCTATATGGCAGTAATTGATCGACATTCTCCTCAAAGATGAAGAAGAGTCTTGAGGCAATTTGGTTCTACAGAAGGATGCTGAGAATACCATGGACAACACATGTGAGCAACGACGAAGATTTAGAGAAAACGTAAACAAAAAGGACATACTTAACATTAGAAAGAGACAGTTGAAATTTATAGGGCACATAATAAGGAAAGAGAGCTTAGAAAATTTAATACTCACAGGACAGGTTGAGGGCAAAAGACACAGAGGAAGACATCACATAACCTACCTAGCGAACTTGAGTAAATGGATGGCGGAACGAGGCTTAGGAGAGATAACAAAAAGACAAAATTTATTAAGAGCTACAGACGAGAGAAAGTCGTTGAGAGCTGTGATCGCCTACACAGAAGGATACCAGTGTGAGATAAGGAGTGCTAGCAAAAATAGATTTACTCAAAGTTTTCGATATAAAAAGATTTAATATAATAACTTCGGATTGTTACACGACATTGAAAAGCCGTAAAAGATTTGATTATTTCATCAATGGACTGTGACTTGCCAATTTATAGCAAATCATAGACATTAACTTGTATCGCAAAATATACAATCAGTTGCTATATTCTGTCTTTAAGACGTGATTTGCTGGAAACATAATTAGTAAGTATTGACAGTTAAGAGGTACGGTGGAGCGGTGTGGATTGAGAGAATCAGAGAGCCAAGTTCGAATTCCAGTCGAATCCATTACATTCACTTACGTGCTAATACGCTTGGAAAAGGTACGAATCCTCTTCTTCTTCCCCCAGCTATGGGGAAATAGCAGGACAGACCAGGTTCTATAGCCTTGGATGGCAATTGTTCTACCGCAAAAAAAAAAATGTCAACCTACTGTAGGAAAATAAATCTGCCTCGTCAGTCATGTATTGAAAGATACATGATCACCTACGCGTGTATCACGCATGGCACATAACTAACTGACTGTCGTTGCTGGCAATCCGATTGTCATGGGTTTAAACTATGAAAAGCGCCGCATATTAGATTAGGGTATGTTACAAAAACCACGTGGAAATTTCCAATTAGTGAAAGGGGAATATTTCTAAATAGGTTGGAAGAAATTCTCTGTCGAAATTAGAATATTTTGTTTGAGTTTGTGTCAACCGTTTGGGAAAAGAAACAGATAGGTCTGGGTATCAGTTGGTGAAATGCTGCATCTACAACCTACCGATGTCTGTCAGTGACCAATAGACAGAGACTTTAGATTGCGGATCAGCTTAGGCAGTCGACATTGGAAAGCTGTTGTCCTTATTAAAGGAGCCTTTGTCAACATTAGCTTAATCAAAAAAAAAAAAAAAACAATATTAAACTATAGACGTAGTTCAAATTTTGGTAAAATTATAAGTTCTAGTTCCACGTGCCATGTCTCATTTTAAGGCAGTGGAGAATTTTCAGAGTGGAATTAACAGGAGATAATTGACATCTATTAGACATGTCACGTGGAACTAGAACAGTCTACCCCAGCGAGCAAAATAAAGGGTTCAGTTCGACATTCCAACCAACTGAAGAAGGCTAGAGAGTACAACGGCCAAAACGTTGTGATAAACATGGCGACAAAGATGAGGACAATAGACCGAATAATCTAAATAGTGTAAAATTATTCAAATAAAATATTACAGAAAGATTTATCCAACTGGAACTAAATCAACAAATTTAATTGTTAATTTTTTTTTCTATCATTTGTGAGTGAAAGAATAAGAAAATATCCCAGTATTTTGTCATCTGAGAAACTAGAGAAAAATATTTTGGAGTTTATCCCGGTAAAAATGCAGGAAAACATGTTCCCTTTTTTTTTTTTTTTTTTTTTTTTTAACCAATTCTTCATAAATTTCTACCAATAAATATTAAAGTAATACAAGTAGAATTAAAAAAACAAAACAAAACAAAAAAACTTCAGAATTCCAACAGGATATCTTCTTCATAAGCAAATGGACAAAACCATTCTATCTTGTTTATTAATCTAATGGTCATTACCAACACTTCAATCAATGATACTGTGAATAGTATTGAGAAAAGTTATCAATATCCTCTCAACTTAATAAGTTTAAACTTGCTGTTTTACAAAAATAGCCTTCATTTTCTTACCAGACAAAAGTTCATCCTGATGATGTTCCTAAGAATGTTGTTACTACACTTTTCAGACTTTTAGAATAAACAAGAATATTGTCACACTCATAAAAAAAAATTGGATAAAAATACATGGCATTTAAAAAACTGGGGCCATATTTTTAAGAACAAAGATCTAAAATAGGCAGACATCAATGTTAATTTTACTTTTCCTTAATTTCTAGCATTTTACCAATTCCTTTATAGAACGGAATTGTTTTGGACCCAAATCTCATATCAATCTTATCCACCATCTGCTACTGCTAAAATTGATGGCATGAAGACGTTGAGCCCAGGAGAGCCACCTTCTCCTTCTGGTTATCACGCTCTTGGCAGAGTTTTTGGAACATCCTCCACCGCCAGATTAATCTGCTGGAGCTCAACGTCCTTCCAGCCGCTGCGAGGTTATCGCCTGTTTGCAGATGGTGAGTCAAAATGGTAAATGATTCTGGTATGGTGGTCATCGGGCCGTCGCAGCGGTGAGAAAATATAATGTCAAGGACAAGTTAATCTAGTGATTGAAATACCTGATTTTAAAAAGATATTTTATTAATAGCTTTCATGTTTCTTCGTGTCACTAATCCCTTATTAGGCGGTGGGTTTTGTTTGTTTTTTAACAGCTTTAGTTTAATCATAGATTATAAAAAAAATTATTCAAAAACATCACAGAGAGAAAGATTAATTTAAATGTAACAAATTGTTCTTTTTTTCTTTTCATTTTGATTTCCGAGTGATATGTCCTCAAGTTGAATAGATAAGTCTCCTCCATCTGAGCCGCCATCACGGTATTAGTCAGCTTTCATCAGTCTGTCTATTAGTCTATCTATACATTCGTAAGCCTCATCAGTAACACATACAAGTTCGGATGCATCGCCTATTCAGTGTTTTCGTATTCGAATTGTACGGCTCTGTCTTTGTAGATGCGTGTGTGAAATTGACTTCTACTATCGTCTACCTCGACCAATAGCTTCTACCACCTTTGCCAGTGCCACGACAACTACTACTACTACTACTAAATACTACTACTACTACTACTAGTAGTAGTAGTACCACTTCTCTCGCGAAATGCACAACCTCGCTTCTTGCTCTCCTAGGCTCCACTGAATGTTGTTTTTGTATTATTTTCACGACTGCCGTTGTAATTTTTTTTTTTTTTTTGTTTAAGCGAGGGCAACGAACTGCCTTTTGCGACGCTTGGGGGCTTCTTTTGAATTTGATGACGACGACGATGACGACGTTGATGATAATGACGTCATGATAACAACATCATGACGGGCCCCTTCTTTTCCCCGCTTAGCCTTTACAAGCTCTCTAGTTATGTTCAGATCTCTCCAACTGATTACATTCCTCGCATTATCTCCACGCCCCCCCTGCTATATATATATATATATATATATAGAGAGAGAGAGAGAGAGAGAGAGACAGACAGACAGAGAGAGAGAGGGAGAGGGAGAGAAAGGGAGATAGAGAGGGGGAGAGAGAACAGGAGAAGGGGAAGATAGATAGATAGATAGATAGATAGGTATATAAAAAGACTGAGATAGATAGATAGGTATATAAAAAGCCTGAGATAGATAGATAGATAGATAGATAGATAGATAGATAGATAGATAGATAGATAAAAAGACTGAGATAGATAGATAGATAGATAGATAGATAGATAGATAGATAGATAGATAGATAGATAGATATATAAAAAGACTGAGATAGATAGATATATAAAAAGACTGAGATAGATATATAAAAAGACTGAGATAGATAGATAGATAGATAGATAGATAGATAGATAGATAGATATATAAATAAAAAGACTGAGATAGATAGATAGATAGATAGATAGATAGATAGATAGATAGATAAAAAGACTGAGATAGATAGATAGATAGATAGATAGATAGATAGATAGATAGATAAATAGATAAACAGAGATAGATAGATAGATAGATAGATAGATAGATAGATAGATAGTGTGTATAGCTAATTGATTCTATTGTTCTTATCTGTTTATATACCCCTTTGACTCAGCCTCCCTCATGATAGAAATGAGGACAGGATGATTGTATAGCGCCAATATTTTAATTGAGGATGGCTTGCTTGCCTTGTAAATCAGCATTCCAAGTACTGTCTTTTAACTCGGTTTAGTATGTAATTATATCAAAACGTTGATCACATTTTCTTGAATGTTGATTTTGAATTTTCAAGGCAAACAGGTAGACAAACCTTTCTATTAAGTAGAAGATTGATGCAACACAGTCTTCCTGTCCCACTTCTCTTTTTGTATATGACTTCAACACTATTCTACGTTTTGAGAAATCAAACTAACCAACTGTATGTTCCATATTAAATCGTCAATCCTCTTTGGGGGAGAGGAAGCTTAGACATGTTTTGAATTACAATGGCAATCACTTGTACACTTTCAGTATTTACTCTTTCTTTAATTTATATCTAATTTAAATGTAGTAAGGCACAAGTTTAGAAATTTGAAACAATCCAGAGCTTGTGAGGATGTAACTGCCTGCTAGGGTGATAACCACTGCTCCATAATGAGCAGACTTAATCTGATGTGCAACAAACTAGTAATCTACAAGACTAACTTACTAACCATTGCACTATGAGTAGCACACTAATTTCTAAGTTTAACTTAGTATAGTATTCTGAGTAAAAAGACTGTGTAATGAATTCAAGATCCTGGCCTATAGCAGGACTCAAAAACTTATTATTGTCATTGTTGTAAAATACACAACTATCTCACCCATCAGTTCATTCCTGGCTGGGATCTCTCATCTCAACACACATGGATGTTTTATATATAAAATTAGGAATATTAAAGATCTCTATCATTAGTATTGGTAAGCAACTAAGAATACAAATACCGACTAAGTTGGGCTGGTACTAATAACATCCCTTCCTCTTCCTCTCTACTTATCTTTCTTCGTTCCTCTCCCCATGGACACGTGTATCTGCACATGCTCTGACTAGAATTACTAGGCTGATGTTACACAACTGACTTCTTCACTGCTTGCTACCACAGCAACTATTGCAACTGCTACTACAAAACAAATACCTATTGTACAACTAGTTTTAACTAAAAAAAAAAAGGAAGCGGACAGAATGATAAACGATAAGAGCAAAAGTGTTCAGGTCAACAATCCTTTTATACTGCCACCTGAATTTGCTTTTTCAAAGTTAAAAACCACTTCTCGCTTATGGTCAGTCTTCTAATTAGAAATCCCATAATAATTCGATTAGTATTTTTATACTATTTACACTATTCAGAATATTGTCCTCATCTTTGTCGCCATATTTATTTCAGCCGTTGTACGCTCCGGCCTTCTTTAGGTGGTTGGAATGTTGAACAGAACCCTTTATTTCGTTCACTGGGGTAGACTGTTCTAGTTCCACGTGCCATGTTTAATGGATGTCAATTATCAGTTAACTCCTCTGAAAGTTCTCCACTGCTTTAACCGGCTATTGAACTCACACTCTTTGGGACTTGTCACTGGATCTAACCAACACCTTTATCCACTGTACGATGTATGTATTTTTATATCTTTAATTTTGAGAGTGAATTTTACTGAAAACTGAGAAATCTGAGTGATACTGTTTTTAGTGACTTGTTGGTGAGATTCATTACCTAAATGAAAGGAAAATGATTGGGACGAAGTTCAATTTTCATAATTTAGCAGGTGGCTGAAGGCAGTTAAGTCACCCTTAGAGATCAAAGATTTAGTGTGGGATTTAATTATAGAGCTGGACAGTTTTTTGTATAGTGCTATTTTTTCAGGAAGTTTACATTGAATCGTGGCATGTGATGGAAAAACCCCTCCCCACAGACCCTTTATGTGCATCTGTTGGAAGTGTGAGGATGCAAACAAATCCTTTTCAGTTTCTTTGGAGTCTAGTCTTGTATCAAATAGGACAACAGAATCAATAATTTGACAATTATTATAACTACTGGTGTATACCCGTGCCGCCAGAAAATGACAACAACTGTTAGAAAGCTTTTATAGTGAGATGCAATGAAACAAATGTCATGAAACAATGTACTGAGATTCGATAAAGCCAAGATACAGAATTTTCAGCTAAAATTGAGGACAAGGAACCATTTAATTAATCCGTTTCCTTTATATTCTTTAGGTATTCAATGGTATCTCTGATTAATTGATTACTCCTGGTATTATCTAAATTGCTTTTTGTTTATTATCTTTTCAGGTTAAAAAAATTGATGTGTTTAATATAACAGTGAAACACAGTGAGACACAGTTCTCAGAAGAAAAAAAATCATCAACAGAACATATATACATGTGTCCCACGCAGAGAATAATATATAGAGTTTAAGGAGAAACAGTCTTACATATAATATGGAGATACTCCTGTGTCTGGAGAAGCCATGTTAAGCACTCCAGATTCAAACAGAGTAGATTCATCTACTATGCCACAGGCAAGGACATATTCTTCGGTTTTCCCAAATTGAGGACAGTAAGCTAGAGTTTCTTCCCGTATGTGGGGAAGAGATATTACCAAAACGAAATGACAAACAGTAGCATTTGCTGAAGGAGACAGATTTAGCCTCGCTCCAGGTAGTTTGGTCCAGGCAGTTTGGTCCAGGCTAAAAATGCAACTACTCAGCTTGGCTATTGTAAACAAATTGAAACTGAGTACTGATTTCTTCACTGTATGGAGTGACGTCATTAAACGACTGTCACGTGACCCATGTGTCTTATATTTACCAAAGGGAGATAATCGCCCTTATTATCCCCTACATAATTATAACCTTATAGATTTTCAGGCAGCTGGCTGGTCAGACCACCTTAAACCTAAAAAAAATTCCTTTTGACTTTAAAATATTCCTTTACAATTTGAAATTACTCTAGGTTTCTGTGTAATGATTATTGCAAATTATTTTTAAAAAATTGTGAATCTACATCAAAAGGCTTTCCTAAACAAGATATTTGATGGTTAACAATAAGTGCTGCATGTGGCGTAAAATCCAACATTAAAATTCTCAAATGAAAAATAATACAACATAAATTAGAAAATCAGTTTTAAACTTAATAAAATGAAAATGTAATTATAATTTAATAAAAACAATAATAAAATAATTTCTATAAATGAAATACAAAGATAATTTATTTATTTTTTTTAAATAAACTAAAAGTTAAAATGATTTGAATCTATAACATTATGAGTTAAACTTTTCATGGCTATAAATTCAATGAAATCCAGGAGAAGCAATAAACTTAGTGTCATGTGACCTCTGCAGATCCTCTTTATATTTTCACATTCTGCAGAAGGAAACAGTTTTAGATCTCTTCTGTAACAGAGAAAGAGCAGAAATGTTAGAATTCTGTCAGAAGAATTTCATTGGCACTAAAAAGCCATTCTGCAGAAATCAAAGACAATAAAACCGCATTTATTATCAGAATTATATCTCAACGATTAAAGACTATAATAACCAATCTAAAGATTTCTTTGATGTCACATGTATTATATTGGAATCAATCTACCATAAAACCACTAAATTCATCTATATGACTGTTGTAGCATATCCATGGACGATAATGGGTATGTCCCAAGTCATATAAATACAATAGTAAATACTGTATATACGCCTGCAGTTGGAGATTCGTCTCCAGCTCTGCTGTTCAAACTCTTTGCCTCCTGGCAAAGAGGATCTCCAGACAAGGCTACATCGAAGGGTAGAGTCTCGGCTCTGGAAACAGCTACCCAACACAGTTTTATATGGGGTCTACAGCGAATTTTTGGCTGAGCCTATAGTCTCGGATACCCCATATTAAATTCGGCCTTGTGCCACATCTGACCGCATGATAGAATATCCTGCAGTTGGAGATTAATTGTAGAATTCACTTGACCCACTTCTAGCAGTTGACTACTTCTTCTATGCACCGCTGGTGGATCTTATATGTGTTGTTCTTGTACTCAGTATTATGGTTCATTACCAACTTTCGTTTGATTATTCTAGTCAGTAACCTTCCCTGGCTTAAAACAATGAAACACATCTAATTTCTGCTCATGAATGTGTTTATAACACAGAAAAAGCTACACAATTTAGCAAGATGCTTGTTGGGGCAATACTGCTAAAAAATTCTAGTTGGAACAATAATGCATTCTTCAATCCAAATTGCAACTTAATAATAATAGATCTGTGTTTGTACTTACCCTAAAAATAAATGGTCCATTTTTCATGTTTGGGTGTTTTTATAAAGGTTGTAATGGCAATAGTAAAATTATCTAGTTGCATTGCAGGAAACATTGAGTGAACAGTTAGTGCTATTGTTATTATTAGGGTTAGGGTAGGGTTAGGAGTTAGGGTTAGGGGTTAGGGTTAGGGGTAAGGGTTAGTTGGAATTTATCAAAATCTGTTTCTGAAGACAGTTTTTCAAGAAAATAGACTTCTCAAGTCCACTGTTACAGATCTTTCAAGTATTGAGTTTCCTCCCAAGTGTCAGACATATATATATATATATATATATATATATATATATATATATATATATATATATATTAAGAAAGAGAAAGAACAGATGGAATTAGAATCCGCAGTTCTTAGCATTTACTTTTTAAAAAAGAGAAACTATTATAGCTATGAATTATAAAAGTTTCTGTGTAACGTTGTAAAATGTTTTTGTTATAATCTATTATAATAAACATAATTTAATTATATATATATATATATATATATATATATATATATATAGAGAGAGAGAGAGAGAGAAAGAGAGAGAGAGATAGATAGATAGATAGATAGATAGAGAGAGAGAGAGAGATTTCTTTGAGTTCGACGGACAAGGTGCTTTGATTTAGTTTTTTCTCCAGTTGTATAAATGTATAGCCGAAAGCACTCGGATAAAAAGAATATTTAGACAGTTTTTATATAATTTATAATACAAAAAAAGAAAATTATTAGATCACATGAGAAATTGTATAAAAAACTAAATCAAAGCACCTTATCTGTCGTATTCAATGAAATGTGCATGAAGGCAGGATTGCTGCCTAAATACACAAATATATATATATATATATATATATATATATATATATATATATATATATATATATTCGAAAGTTATAACATAAATATGTTATAAAATCACTACAAAAATAGCCATTTTGTTTCAACACTTCTGGTGTCTTATCAAGTGATGGTGTTGAATGTAGAATAAATGGTTTTAAAAAGTTCAAATAAATTAACCACCCCTTGCAAGGGGAAACGCTGTTACACAACCTGGAATGACCCATTAAAATATAAGTGTATTTATCTATTTTTTCCGAAATTTTAACCTAAAAATACTTCAGTATCTGTCTATATTCCAGAGATGAGGTATATGTACATTATTTATATTATTCGGACTATTGTCCTCATATTTGTCGCTATATTTATTACACACGTTTCGGACCTTCAGTATCTGTCTATATTTCTGAGATGAGGTATTATGTACATTATTTATATTATTCGGACTATTATCCTCATATTTGTCGCTATATTTATTACAACGTTTCGGATCTTCAGTATTTGTCTATATTTCTGAGATGAGGTATTATGTGCACTATTTACATTATTCCGACTATTGCCCCCATCTTTGTCGCCATATTTATTACATGGCACAGTGGATAAAGGCGTTGGTTAGATCCAGTGACAGGACCCAAAGTGTGTGAGTTCAATACCTGGTTAAGGCAGTGTAGAACTTGCAGAGGGAAATTAACAGGAGATAACTGACATCCATTAAACATGGCACGTGGAACTAGAACAGTCTACCCCAGTGAGGGAAATAAAGGGTTCAGTTCGACACTCCAACCACCTGAAGAAGGCTGGAGTGAACAATGGCTGAAACGCTGTAATAAATATGGCGACAAAGATGAGGACAATAGTCCGAATAGTCTAAAAATACTTATTTAATGATTGATAATTCTTTCACAAGATTCAATATTTTCTATTTAGTCTTTCAATAAAATATTTCTTTGGGGCTTTTTATAGTTTAGAGAATATATTCTTCAATATTTTCTTCTTTTTCTTCTCATCTATTTCTAGATGTCCTCATAGAGAAAACTTTTTTTTCTCATCTTCAGTAGAACAAAGTGACAGTGAATATCATATTAATGTGTATCAAGCATATTTTTGATGGATCTTAATTCAGTAGCCCTGACCACACCACAATGCACCATTTCAGTCACTCAAATGTTACAGACAGACATACAAAATCAGATTTTTCATATTATATAGATTAATATTATGCTTATATATAGATTATTATTAGGGATGTGTTGGTGGTGATATGGATAATCACTGTCTGTGATCCTCACCTGATGCTCTTGTATATATAGCTTTGTGTCACACATGACTGGATTCAAGTAAGTAAATCAATAAATGAAATAATGTATTAATTTTAGCTTCTTTTTATAACTATGAAGGATTCTGGTTTCAGCTGGTTTACGGCCATATCATTTTGAATTGTATGATCATTGAAGTTAAGCAACGTCGATCCTGGTTAGCATCTCAATGGATGACCACTTGGATATACCAGGTTCTGTAAGTTTGAATGTGTGGGTGTTGTAATGGAAAATTACTCAAAATTGAAAACCAGAGAGCCAAGTTTGAAGTCCAGTCTGGTTCGTTAAATTCACTTATGCAAAAATACCCTTGAATAAGGCATGAACCCATCTCTCCCCCCCACTACACACACACTACACACCAATTATAAATTATGTAGTAGGATTTAAATCTGGAAAAATTATTGTTATTCTAAAAAGTAATGTTAATACAATATTCATTCATCAAGAATTATTCTTCCAATCACAAATATATGTTTCCTCTTTAAATAAAAAAGGGTTGATAAGTCATAAAAAACAAATCAATCTATTCATTAACTTTATTTATATCCTGTTTATCCTTAGTAATTATATTCCCTCTAATTATTCGAACTGCTTATTGTAGTTGTTATTGTTTTCATGATTTTTTTTATTCTTTCCACTATTGAGTCTATTTTAGATCCCCTTTACAAAAGATCTTTCCATTTATTCTGGTAACACAATATTAGATGCCTCTTCTAACAAGAGTTTTGCCACTGAATAGGGTCTATTTTGACCGTCCTCATGGTTGCTGTTGGTTTAAAATGAAACATTTGATTGTTGTAACAAGTAGTGAAGGCAACATGGTAACCACTTCTGCTCCGTATTGCAATATCCGATAATTCCGTATCTCAACGTTTTGGATTTAAGATTTATTTTCTTCAATTCACTCATATAAAACAAACTATCTAGGCAAATTAATCAATCAGTAACCTAATGGTGAATAAAACATTTAATATTACCCAACAAAAAATTATTTTTCAACATAATCTCATCCTTTGTCATTGCATGTGACTTTTCTAAATTGTTAACAGTGGACTTAAAGAAGATTTTATCAATTTCTCTTCGAGCACAAATCAAAGAGTTAGAAAAACATCAAGGACGTTAGAAATCAGAACAGGTGAGATGTTATTTCTTTTAACTCCAGTAATCCGTTTTACGGCAAATATGGCGAGACACGGAAACATGACAAGTCTCATTCTCCTGTCTTTGTTCTTCTGTCTTTACCTCGACACCAGTCAAAATTCCTTCTTGACACCGACAAATTCGTAGCCTTGAAATATGTTTAGAATTTTCATAGTCGTCTCTTGCTAGTTATATAAGGGATGTCATTCTGCGCATGTGCCTTTTCTAAATTGCAAATGGCGGACTAAACATGTGAAGCATCATGACCATTTTGAACGTGTCTCTACCTTTTATTTTTTAACGTAATGCCATCATTTATTAATGCACTTAATTCAATGATGAATATTAATCACATAGATCAAAGCATTATACAGTGAAAATTTCAGATCAGAATTCATTTAATGATAAAGTGTTTATCACTTTCCAGTTTATTCCTACCGTCCCCAAGAGCCTCGTTTTTGCTTCCCACTTGGCAATCAATCTTTATTCATACCTCCATTCCTTCAGTCACCATACCAAGTACACCAATGACAACGGCTATGATTTTGAGCTTCTTCAACTTCCAAAGCCTGACAAATGAAAACTTCGATGGGTCATAATTGATAGCTTCCTTATCTGCTCTCTTCTCGTATCAAGAGAACAGAACGGTTCAGTGATTAACTTTTCTTTTTCTCTTAACTATTCTTCTGACACTCTCCTATCTCTCACAGGAATGAATAGCAATTCACTGATAATAAAGAAAAAGGAAACTGTGGAGGGTCATGATCAATTACATCCTGAAGGAACATGGCCTTTTTATTTTTTTAAATAAATAAATACACTAATGTTTTTATTTTCTTAATATTAAATGCTGTGTACAGTGAGTGGGCGTTTTATAATTTATGAAATATACTAAAGTTGCACAATTGATCCACTCTTGTATCGTAATGTTAAACTAATTCAGGTAAAATGCCTTCATTTTACACTATTTACATGATTCGGACTATTCTCCTCATCTTCGTTGCCATATTTATCACAACGTTTCGGCCGTTGCATGCTCCGGCCTTCTTCAGGTAGTTGTAATTTCGAACTGAACCCTTTAATTCGCTTGCTCAGGTAGACTGTTCTAGTTGCACGTGCCGTGTCTAATGGATGTGATTTATCAGTTATCTCCTGTTAATTCACCTCTCCAAGTTCTCCACTGCCTTAATCAGGTATTGAACTCGCAACTCTTTGGATCCTGTCACTGGATCTAACCCAAAGAGTAGTGAGTTCAATACCTGGTTAAGGCAGTGGAGAACTTGAAGAGGGGAAACCCACAAGAACAAAGCACTTAGTGAGGATCAAACTCAGTCTGTGCAAAAATCTTTTTGGGCCAGTTTTCTAGGTTCAATTTCGAGAATTTTATTTGGAGAATTAAAATTAAATCTATTAGATCATGATGCTCTGTTAGCAGAAGGTTTCAAAGAATCTGTTCTAACTTCATTAAGTAGATAAGAAACGTGCAGGGAGACATGGATAGTATGCAGGGTATATTGTTCTAGTTTCATGTGCCAAGGATACATGGCCCAGTGGATAAAGACATTGGTTAGATCCAGTAACTTAACCCAAAGAGTTGTGAGTTCAATACCAGGCCGCAGCAGGGGTGAACCAAAACTTGGAGAGTTGAGTTAAAAGGGAAATAACTGAGACACCCGGAATAGGCGTGGAACTAGAACAATCTACCTCAGTGGATGAAATAAAGGATTCAGTTTGAAATTCCAAAGAATATATATATATATATATATATCTCCAACACAAGAAAATATCATTTTTCAGCAAACTTTCAACACTGCTACAAACTGGTGGCCTAATGTCATTGTAAAACAGAAAGCTTCTGTAACAAGTCACTGAGAGAATAAAATGATGGGAAAATAGAAAAAATATACAAACACACACATTTTTTTTTATTTATATATATATATATATATATATATATATATATATACACGCCATACCTAGTTACCTCCCCTTAAATAGTTTCAGCAGTCACGCACTGGTGCAGTGTTCCTCATTCCACTTGTAAGAAATTTAACTTTCAGATGAGCACAACAATTTTGTCTTTGACAATAATGAACACTACAATATTTATCTTGCAATAAACAATACCCTGCTGATGATATTGTGCTATGTCGAAAGTACTCGGAAATAAAAGAAATATGTATCAACACAGCGATTTTCTCTCGTCTTTCAGAATAACTTATCCGGGAATATGAAAGGATCCTATTGAAAATAAGTAGACAGAACGTGTCTAAATTATTGAATATCTCAATATATATATATATATATATATATATATATATATATATATATATATATATATATATATAATCTCTCACCCTTTCCTCGTCAAATGTCATTCGAAATCATAGAGTTCACAATCCCATACTCCAGTTAATTGTGAGCTCTTCGTCTTTTCTATGCCAATAGAGCGTGTGCTTTGTCAGGGTTACATAGTTTGAATTCAGAGTTGTGCTTTTCCTAAACTGGTTGCTAACCAAGGTTGAAAAGCCCAATCAGGTTCACTAATAACCTATAGCTTGCATACACACATACAGACACTCATATGGACATGCACACACACATTCACAGACACATATACACAATTAAGCAAAAAAATCAACCTGTTTATTGTTTTAAAAAGCAATGATTGTAATATAACCTAAACATATGATGAAAGTGAATTTATTCTTGAGAATTGGCAACAAAAGTAATAAACAGTATTTATTTATTCGATTTTTTATTGGAATGGTTGGAAAAATATTGGTTAATTGCCAATCAATTCAAACTTTATAAAATAAAAAGTAATGAGAATTTCTTTCACATATTCACATATTTTAATAATTTAGTAAATGTTTATAAATTTATGGATAAAAAATTGTTTACAAATGTAATTCTTTCATCGCTTTTTAAAACAATAAACATTGTCGAGGGAAATGAAAGTAATAAAAATAATAGCGGTGTCAAGAAAAAAAAACTGTCCTTTTGGTACTCCATATTTTTGCGGGCATAAAGATCAAAGTTTGCTGAAAACTATTTTTTTCTTTTCTCTTGCGCTACTAGATTGCTTATGACCAGTGTCACTGACAATAAAACCTGATGCACGTGAATAAGACACTAACAAAGATTTAAACCAGTGGTTCCCTACCGATTTCGGGCCATGCCCCACTTTGGTATTTCTAAAATTCTGGTGCCCACCCCCACTGTGATATTTACTTCTTACATATTCAAAATTTTACTGCAATTCACGTGAAGGAAGCTTAAAAGGCCATTAACTTGGTCTCTAAACAAACCTCCAAAGACAATGGCGTCCATGAAGAGAATTTTTTTAAAAAAAAGACAGTTAAATATATATAGTTTCAAAACATATAATAGAGAACTGAAAGGTAGAAATATAAAATATTTGAATGAAAGTTTATTCTGTAATATACTTCGATCATTTTAATCATGAAATAATAATACAAAATTAAATTTCAGCACATGTTGGTAAGTAAACTGAAACGCATGCCCCACCAAAATATTACCATGCCCCACTGGTGGGGCATGCACCCAACTTTGGGAATCATTGATTTAACATTTCTAGGCTATACATTTTGCATGCTTCACAAGTCATCCAGGAAGAAATTTATTTTAATTGAGCATTATTCCGTCAGTAGTACTCTAACTTTTACTAAGGAATCGTTTTACTGTTATATACCATTTATATGCATAATTCTTACACGGCGTAGGTGGGTAACTCAGCTAATATACACTACAGACAAATGACTGAATAGAAATTTACAGCCCGAAAAAAATGATTTTTTTTTTCCCTCAAGAAACCAATCCCAAATTACTGACCTAGATGTCCTGAACAAATAAAATCCATTATTTGCCACTGTAGTCAATATTATACGTTACTCAGATTATTTCAAGTTTCAGTCCTGATTTAGGTCGGTCGGCCAAAAGAACAAAAGCAAATTTGGACCAATCAACAAGTTGAAATATCCAAGAGATTATTTTTAAAGACCTCGCCAAATAAAATATCGACCGTAAAAAAAAGAAAGAAACGGTAAGTTACGTTGAGGGCAGAGGTGTGTTCTATAATGACAAAGAAAGATGAAATCACAGACATAAAAATGAAAAAAAAAAAATAGGACCCAATTTATTAAAAGTTGAATTCTCTCTCCACTCAAGTATATACAGATTTTCCCAGCGACTAACAACTAACCAACATCAGTTTCGCTTAGGCTGGCTTTTTACCAAGCAATAAAAGCAGCAGTAGCCGCATTTTTTTTTATGCTACTAAATGACTAACATATAGCTGCTACTACCACCAGTACTAATAACTAGTGTCTTACCTACAAAGGCTGTTTCACTACTACTATTCACTGCCCTAGATCTTGTCTTAAATACAGAGTAACGCAACTGCAGATCGACATTTTTGGTAGTACAGTCCGTTTGAAAATTTTGATTTGCGTGTGAAGTTTAAGAGAACAAAAAAGTAGTATCTTTTCAAATAGTTGCGTGAAATTAGATTAAAAATACTGGGGCACAGTCAATGGCTTGAATTCGTGTTTTGTAGAAAGCATGAAAATTAAAGTTTTGTCACAATATGTCGATTTAAAATTGGTTTGGTTTGTTGGAGTTTAGTTGTACAGTGTGGTCCGAAAGTAGTGTCACCCCTATATAATAATTTTCTATTTCATAGGGCTGACAGGAGTTCCTAGTTTTAACACGAGCTCCTACAATGTGACAGCGTCAATGGAAGTGAATAAACTCCATCCAATAGATGTGTCTTGTATTGCTATATAACTTGTTGTTCTATTGTTCTCATTATATTTTTTTTTCTTTGGTAGGGGTGACAAGACTTTCAGACCATATTGTACTCTAAAGTCCAAAAAAAACCCACTGCGAGTTGAAATCTTATTATTTAAATAAAAAATAATTTAATGGTGGCGGGTGCAATTTTCTCAGTAAAAAAAAAATGTATTTTTACTAATAAATACATTCTAAAAAAAAAATTAATTGATCCACTGCCTGTTAGTGAAAAACGAAATAAGCGCATACCACGTGATAGCTTAAAATTTCTGAAATATGTATTAGGTTGGTGCAAAATTAATGTCAGTTTTTGACGTATTTTTAACGTCAAAAACCGACATTATTTTTGCACCAACCTAATATTTTTTTTTTTTAGATATAGTAACCCAGAGAGCTTAATCGATAGTAAATTTAAAAGAAAAAGGGATTTCAGATTATGAATTTCAAAAATTCTTTCAATTTTTTTTTTTTTTAAATTTTAACAAAATGATCACGTGGTACGAGCACTTCCTTGTTTTGGCTTTCGTTGAGAAGTCAATTTATATTGCAAACAGAAACTGGACCCCTATCAACTTAATTAAAAAAGATATTTTGTAGTGTGGATATTCAAGGTCTGGAGTGTTTATAGTAAGAAGAATTTATTAAAAAATTATTTCCGGTCGCAACCACTTTTTTTTATTAAAGAAAAAAATGTGTATTATGTTGTTTTTTTTTTATCATAATAACGAGTGTTAAGAATTATTAAATATTAAAAAAAAACTCCTTTAGAAATGTAATGAATATTATGTAGATAGTCAGTTGGAGCTTCTTTTTACAATGCTGCGATCGTATAGCTCTGAGTGAGACTAGAGGAGCTTATAAGATCCGTTTTTGCTTCTTACACGACGACGATGTGCCCGGGAGGGTGTATAAGGTGTATTTAAATTAATTGCGCTTAATAAATATGTATTTTTTTTTATTTAAATTCAGATATAAAAACAAACAATATTTTAAGTATAAAAAAAAAATGTCGGTATCTGCTAACAGCCAAAGGTTTTAAATGGATGTCGAGTGAGTTCTCAAGAAGTCGAAATTGGCGTCCGGAAGTAAATGGTTCAAGTCTTAAGTGGCTTCTCTTGTTGACCATTCGCAACTGTCGCCAGTTCGATCATCACTAAGTTTCCTCAACCCACGGAATCATTTGACCCCACCCTGCGCTCCCAGAAATAATGTGAACTCATTTTAGCGTGTAAAATCTCTCCCTTCCCGGTTTATAGCTCAAATTAGCCTTGCGTTCCCTTTTGCATGAATGCTCTTCTTAGG
>OZ010588.1:8651471-8668971 GCA_963932145.1 Acanthosepion lycidas
TCATTATTTTTAATCTTTTTTTACATGTGAATGCTTTATTTTCTACTAGTATGTTTCGGTTGGAGTCTGGTATGTTTGTGTGGGTGTTTAAATGAGTCCTAATGGAGATATTGCCGGGTAGATGTAACGTAATCGTCTGGATAGGCATGTAGTATTGTGACCAATGTAATTATTTATGACTTGGGTTTGACAATAACTAAAAGTTTAGCCAAAAGTGCTCAGACAAACAGAACTTTTGGGCAGTTTTTACACACTTTGTGTCCAGAAAAGAAAATACTTGTACGAAAAAAATATTGGGTGTGTTTCGTTAAAGACGACTGAAAGGTACTGCGATTAAGCGTTTTATTTAACTTTTCTTGATATATATATATATATATATATATATATATATATATATATATATATATATATATATATGTGTGTGTGTGTGTGTGTAACTATATGTATCCGCTTTAGTTTATGTCTAGCTGCCGTTACCTGCCAATCTACGGCCATGACCCATTTATAAATAATAATTTTTACTTCTTAGTTTAACGTAGGTCATTTTTGATTGACTGATCAGAGTAAAGCCCACAAACCTTATAACCCTTTCTTTTCTTTCTTTTTTTTTCGAAAAAGTGGGTGTATTTTGCTTTTAAATCTAAATAAATCGTTCACCTGCCAGTAATTTACAATCACCTGATGAGATGCATTTGAAACACGACTGCAATTGCGTAGCGATTTTTACATGTTTTCGGTGTAATATCCTAATATATATATATGTATGTAAATATATATGTATGTAAATATATATATATATATATATATATATATATATATATATATACATACATTATTTATATTACTCGGACTATTGTCCTCATTTTTGTCGCCATATTTATCACAACGTTTCGGCCGTTGTACGCTCCGGCCTTCTTCAGGTGGTTGGAACGTCGAACTGAACCCTTTATTTCGCTCACTGGGGTAGACTGTTCTAGTTCCACGTGCCATGTTTGATGGATGTCAGCTATCAGTTAACTCCTGTTAATTTTCCTCCTGAAAGTTAACCGTGTTAAGGCAGTGGACTCACACTCTTTGGGTCCTGTCACTGAATCTAACGAACGCCTTTATCCACTGTGCCATGTGTCCTTGAGGACATCTGGGTATGAATTTTGGGGTATGATAAACCTAATGTCTTCAGCAACCATTTTTACCAGTGGTCATATTGAATTTGCTGTTATCATTGCATGTTTTTTCGACGTTCCAACCACCTGAAGAAGGCCGGAGCGTACAACGGCCGAAACGTTGTAATAAATATGGCCACAAAAATTAGGACAATAGCCCGAATAATGTAAATAGTGTACATAATACCTCATCTAAGAAATATGGGCAGATATTGAAAGGCCAAAACGGCAAAAATTGAAATATGAGCACTAGTAAAAAAAATGGTTGCTGAAGACATTAGGTTCATAATACACAGAAATTCATACCCAGATATCCTCAAGGACACATGGCACAGTGGATAAAGGCGTTAGTTAGATCCAGTGACAGGACCCAGAGAGTTTGAGTTCAATACCCGTTTAAGGCAGTGGAGAACTTGGAGAGGGGAATTAACAGGAGATAACTGACATTTATTATTATTACAGTAATTTCTCAGTTTTTCTTAATCATCATTAGAGATGTTTCGAGTTGAAGGCATATTTCTCATCTTCAGTCTTGCGGAAGACGATAGACTACATCTACGACCTGGATGACAGCAAGGCCTTTGATCAGAAGGTTTCGAGGAACGTGGAACCACCTCTTAATTGCTGGTGTTTCCAGGTCCACCCTGGCTCGGCGTGGTAGCACCTGTCAGGGTCCCAGCTATGGGCAAATAGTTACCCACCCCCAAAGGGGTCAAAACACAATGAAAGTATACAAATAAGTTTTAATACCAGCAATACATTTTTGAAAAAAAATATATTACCAGCAATATAAATTTTGTCGGCATTAAATTGAGGTGTTGATATGCCGTAAAACAAAGCAAACCAAACCAGTCTGCTGAGGGTATACCAGGAACACGCATCACAGCCAAATGTGCGCGATGTGGTAACAGGTTTTGGTGAAAGCAACACATAATCTTGCAGGTGAGACCCAGCTAGAAATACCTTCAGGTCGGGTAACCCAGTTCATGCATATGATCTCTGATTAACAGTGCTCCTAATATCTAGATGTGACTTCCAAATCACATTCGCTGCCTCATCATTACAGCCTTTAAAACCTCTTAACAACCGGCCATGATACTATCATCCACTTACCGTCGCTCATGAACAGAAATGCACAGTCCATCGTTCTGAGTGTGCACATACAGCTGGCTATGGTCAGGCAACTGACATTTAAATGTGCGATATTGAACATATTTATTATCGCCTATCTTAAATAAATTAAATAGTTCTTAAATGACCATGTAAGATCTAGATTCTCATCTATAGATATTGTGCATGTTCGAGCGAAGGAATCTTGTAGGTCTTGGAGAGGACCATCCTTCATCGAAACTAGTAAATTGGCGCTTCATGGTCACAGATAAACAACTGTACCAAAGAACCTCGTAGATTGGCGCTGTATGGTCACAGATAAACAACTGTACCAAAGAACCTCGTAGATTGGCGCTGCAGGGTCACGGATAAACAACTGTACCAAAGAACCTCGTAGATTGGCGCTGCAGGGTCACAGATAAACAACTGTACCAAAGAACCTCGTAGATTGGCGCTGCATGGTCACAGATAAACAACTGTACCAAAGAACCTCGTAGATTGGCGCTGCAGGGTCACAGATAAACAACTGTACCAAAGAACCTCGTAGATTGGCGCTGCATGGTCACAGATAAACAACTGTACGAAAGAACCTCGTAGATTGGCGCTGCAGGGTCACAGATAAACAACTGTACCAAAGAACCTCGTAGATTGGCGCTGCATGGTCACAGATAAACAACTGTACCAAAGAACCTCGTAGATTGGCGCTGCATGGTCACAGATAAACAACTGTACCAAAGAACAGAAACGATATCACATAAAGACGTTCATTGAAACTCAAGATGTTGTTGAATAAACTAAACATCTTATATTTAGAGAACAGGAAGCTGTTTCAGTTTCTTTGAAGTGATACGTTCAGGCCTCACTGGATGCATAATTCGATAAGAATTAAGTTGATAACATTTTCTACTTTAATATAGATTTTGTTTTTAAGTACATGATTAATTTATGATATGAGGTTAATTTTTATGCGTGCTTTTGATCCGGAAGTCTAGGTTGTGGAGGTGGAATGGGAGCGTGAAAAAGGAGTGTGCTTAACCCGGCTGACTATTTGTTGGCTACCGGTTTGGGTTTGTCGCATCGATAGTGCAGTTCTTTCTCTTTCTGTGTTTATAAGAAGTAGTTTTCACAGCCTAATGGTCGGACGGGCAGTCAACCGTGCTCTGAGTAGCTTTTATGGTTAACCTGAAGAGTGTGTGTGTGTGTGTGTGTCTTGCTACTGTCCGGCTTCTCTAATACCCTATATAAGAGAAACGCATGGACGTAGTTGTAGACATCTGTGGTAAACGAGAGTGGAGTCGATAATGGCTAAAAGTCTAGTATACTTGTGCTTGTTTTATACATTTGTTTTGAGTGCGTGTGATTAACTAGACGAAAATTGGTGTGTAGTTAGAGATATACTTATTCTAATAATTATATAAATTTGGCTTTAACTTGTTGTCTCTGTATGTGAATTATGTTTTTCGTCTACACTTTAATTTTTATACAGTGAGTCGAACCTTGGAAAAAGATATTCAGAAGAATTGAGAGAATTCAAAAGCATTTGCTTACAAATAAAACTCGTTTTTATAAAAAGTAAAAAAAACAACTATTTTTTTTTATATCGAATTTGTTAATTTTACAAAAAGTTTGTCAATATAATTTTAAAAGACAAAAAAAAGTCAGCAAGAAAAATGCCAGTGCTTAAATCTACACACATATTTGAAACCTTTACTGAAATTTTAACTAATTAATAACATGTTAGGTATTTCTTAACTGAATACTTAAACTAAACAGCAAAAACATCTGAACAGTTAAGAGTTCTTAACCATAGAACTGATTAATTTTATCAATATTGTACCTCAAAGTAAAGACGTGGAATTAAAAAAAAATGTAACTGATTTAAAGTGAATAGACAGTACATTTCATATGTTTGTTAGTAGCAGACACTACTAAATTAATCACTTTGTAAAACATTTTTCGCTAATAAAACCTTAAAATTTCGCTATTTTTTCCTTTTTTAGTTTAAAATCCCTAGCAACGGCTCTCAGCTACCGATCAGTTTTAAAAGTGTGAATAAAATAATAAAAATAACGTAAAAATATTGATAAATGACCAAGTAAATTGCCAAAGTAAGTTTTGATAATCACAAATAAAAAAAAAACATCTTTTTTCTTTTTTTCCCCTCAGCTATGTTTTTTTTATTTATTTATTTATTTTTTCACATGAAGACGAGAAAAGAAATGGTGAAGCTAAAGGGCAGATAACTCTCATTTCCTTTTTTTTTTTTTTAAAGGCTTATTTCTTTTTCGCTTTGTGGTTCTCGTTTTACAAAGCTTACCCTTGGCCTTTAATATTTTTTTCACGTTTCATATTACAAAGAACCTTTGTTAACATTTCTACGATAAAATATAAAACTAAATGAAAAGAATGATAAAGGAAACTTTACTTTTGATTGTCTGGCATAGTTCATAGTTGTTTTTTTTGAAAACTTAAGGTTTGCGCTCTCTCTCTCTCTCTCTCTCTCTCTCTCTCTCTCTCTCTCTCTCTCTCTCTCTCTCTCTCTCTCTCTCTCTCTCTCTCTCTCTCTCTCTCTCTCTCTCTCTCTCTACAATACATCCTGCTAATAATAAGTATCTATCTGTATTATTAACTGTCTTCACGTGTGTTAAACCGGAGGCTTAAAAGGTGTTTAAAACACTTTATTGTATAATTAAAAAGAAAATGAAAATTTGAGGCTTGGAAATTAAACTTACGGAGTGTACTGTAAACCTAATATAAAAGAAAAAAGTTTGAGACATTAGAAATTTTATTTTACGTTTTTTATTGGGGTATTTAAAGGAAAGTAGGGATTATGGTTTTTATTTTACTAAATCATAAATATTTTAATATATTTTCATAGGCTATGGTACGGTACAAACGATTTTTTTTTAAGAAATCGGTTGAGGGAGAGGGCAGTATACGAAGGCTAAACTAAAAAGTTTATTGATCCTAACTTTTAAAATTTAAAATTTTAAACTTTGAAGTCCTAACTTTTAAAATACCTTCTTGGCCGGACTGACAACTTATCAGCGCCGTCGGGTAGGATATTTCATGTGAATTCCCATTGTTTCATTCGGTCTGATAACGGAAGAAAAGTTAAGAGAATTCGGTAACTATGAAATAATAATCGATTGAAAATTGATTTTAGAGCCGATTTGGAGTGGGGACTTGGGGAATAAGATCCCTCCTCTATATTTTTGAATAACTGGAAAATCGTGGGGTCCAGGTGATAAAAAAATTACTACAACAATACCATGGCCGAACTTGTAGAAGTGGGAATTAGGGAACTAGGCCTCCTTCCCCAATAATTTTTTTAAAAAAAGTATTAAGTATGGGGATCTAAATAAGACCCCACTACAACAATACCATGACCATACTTTCTGGAGGGGGCTAAATAAGTTTAAATAAGTAATTTACTTAAGAAAAAAAATGTGTGCTTTCCGGTCCAGTTAAATGTCCACTGCAAAAATACCAAGGCCGTATTTTCTGGAGGAGTGATTTAGGGGGCTAACCCCTACCTCAAATATTCTTAAAATAATTTTTTTTTAAATAAGTATTTATTTTATTACTATACTTTTAGCACCCAAATCCCGACTCCAAAACGACCCTAAAATCAATTTTCAATCGACTTTTCATAGTTAACAAATTTTCCGTTACCGACCCTTCCGGGTACCGTCTGACAAATCCCCCCACCTCCAAAGTATATCTGGATGGAAATTTTAAAATAAAATATTATTATATATATAAATCTTAATTAATGCATTTTTTCAATTATTTTAACAAAATAACACCTTTCTCCAATTCCAAAATATAAGTCCTCCTAATTTTAAACATTACAAAAAATAAAGCGAAATAAATTACCATATTTGACGGCATATAACACGCACGAGTGTATAAGACGCACCCCAATTTCAACAGGGCAAACCAAGAAAAATTAGTAATTAGTAAAATTAGTAAACGTACATATGTCATATAAGACGCAGAGGAATTTTGAAAGATATTTTTAGTAAAAAAGGGTGCGCCTTATATGCCGTCAAATACGAATTAAATACTCATCACTCATCAATATCTCTCACCAACTCCAAAAGTTGACGAAATAACTTTTGCTTTTATTTTACCCTTTTGCAACATTGTCAACAAATAGATATTTTCCGTACATCTTAAGAGGGTGGTGAGCTAATAATAACAATTTACATATGGGGGAATGGTTTTCGGGCTTCGCTGTCCCCTGTTTGTAGCCTGCAAATAAACACTCTAATTAATTTTTTAAATGTTGACAAATCAGTTGGTTAATTTATTTTTAAAACTGTATATTATAATGTACATTTTTAATTTTCATTTCCCTTGGAGCGAGGTTTGAAATAAAGAAAATTTACAGACATTTCATTTTAAAGGAATTCAGAATCTCACACACAAGAACGTTGAAATTAAAAATGTTGTTATAAGTCTATGAAAACAAAATTGGATCAAAAGTTAGAAAACCCTGTAATTAATTCCATTTTCTTAAAAAAAAATAAAAATTCTCATGAAAGAAAGATAATTAAATACGAAAAAGAAACGATTTGCTTCCGAATTTAACCGGAAATTGCCGAAGTAAACGCATCTGTCTACAGTGTTTATACACGTGACATTAGATTACATTGCATAGGTTCATCATAAAATGATTCATAAAGTTAGTTCACTTGGACTGAAAACATTATTTGTGTATTTATGTACTTTAGAAAAGCATGAATAAAAACTATTTCTTGTGCGTTGAGAGACAATAAGTTCCCAAGCTAAACGTCTTGCCTACACACTTGTCTTTTAATTACACAAAAACATTTTTCTCTGTCTCTTTTCTTTCCTCATTTTTATTACTTGACAGCAAGTATTTTAATGATTTATTTAAATAAAGCTGGATTCAAAGTTTATGAGAATTTCACATTCCGAAAACTAAATTTACCATAAACTTTTTCATGTGGCGAAAGCAGTTACCACCACTGAAGGTCCCTTCTTTACTATTTTTAAAAACGTCGATACAAGTATTATTTTTTAAAATTAATTTAATAAAAAAAAAAAAAGAAACAGCAAAACTGTCTTTAACAACCTTTTAAAATTTAAGACAAATCATTCTTTCCAAAATACTGAATTGTCTTAACGTGGTAAGAATAAAAAGCAGCTTTAAAAGTAAATAAATAACAGTAACACCCTCATGGTTGGAACTAAAAAACGAAACGACACCCTTGTGGCTAGCATTAATCTCTGACCCACCCATTTGAAAAGAAATGAGTTGATACTACTGACACAGAGAAGACAATTCATTTGTCGGAGTTACCTCCCCCTAAATTTGGAAACCACTACTTGGGGGCGCTCTCGAATACTATATATATACTCGGCGAGTTTCTGTCTCATCCGCTCTCTATTAACTTTATCTCGGCGAATTTGGCCCGTTTCTCGGCCTTTGGTTGAGATTCGATCACGGCTACGACTAGCTTGGACTGGCTCCGGCCTGGACCCGCTAAGACAAGTCATGACCAGCTTTGACTAAGCTCTGACCAGCTTGGACATACTATGGCCAGTTTTGGACCAGTGGTCCTTAGAGTGGAAACACTCGGGTCTCCCACGTTAAACCGACCTTGTGTCACATCTTGACCATGTGGGAGTCAAGTAAATATAGCCTCTCTCTTTTAACTTTTCAGTGGGGCACTACAACAATGTTAAGCTCTTGCAGAAAAAATCGTTCCCTATTGAGGGACATGTACGAACATTACACACACACACACACGTACGTACGAACATACTGATGGATACTTTGAAACACAAATTTTCCGCATTAATTTGTTACACACACATTATTGTCTGTCATTTTATAAACCCTTTTTGTTTGTTAATACAATTATTATTTCTCTGTACATCTATATTGGTTCTTTTTTCTTCTTTTATTTTTTTATGATGGAGTCAATCTCCGAGTCCGCCATGTTTTGTTGTGGGCTATTTCAGGAGACACACGTGTTTATCTCCACAACACGTACACACCGGCCAGCAACACATTCTAGTCTGAAACAGCTAAAAAACGCTTGGTTCTATTACAAATATTAGTCATTTTTTTTTCTTTTCTTTTTTTTTTTAAGCGCCGTGTCCCTTCTGAACGTGGACTATTATGATTCTCTACAGCTTTCTATCTTTTGAAACTCTAAGAAGTATTTGTTCCATAACTATTCCTCCCAATTCCAGTTCTATCTATTTACACTACCTCATTAGGGGAGTTACTCTCTATTTACCAACCTCTCAACAAGGCAAGATGTGACACAAGGTCAGTTTTTAACATGGAGCATTCCGAGCATGTAGTCTTGGGCAAAAATTGCCCGTAGACCACATCGGGTTTGTCTACCTCCCCAAATGGGTCTCTGTCTTTCGGCATAGCTTCGTCTGGGCTCCTCTCTGCCTGGAGGCAGAGAGTTAAACAAGAGAGGAAGAAGAAGGGAAAACCTCCTCCCAATTCTTGTTCTATCTCTTTACACAACCTCATTAGAGGAGGTTACTCCATGTTTCCCTCTGTCCAACTTGTGTTCCGTATGCATATTGAGTGTCAAATTTGACTATATTGTATTAATTTCTATGCTTGGTTGGCTCAGGAGATTTTTTGTGGCCTAGCATATGTGCTGATTCCTTGAGTTTTTGTATTTTCCAGTGATGTTCTCTGTCTCTTATTTTACATTCATTCCATTTTAGTACTGCGAAGTTAATGTATGCCCCTTTTCCACAAAGCCTGAGTCTATACAACCAGGTCCAGGGATTGAACTCAAAACCTGAAGACAGACAGAATGCACAATAGCCAAAATTTGATAACAGCAACAAAGATGAGGATATTAGTCTAAATAATGTAAAAAATAATGATTTTATTCTGTTAATTATCTTTTCTAATAATCTTTATAATTTAATCAAGTTAATCTGATTTAATTTTGTTTTCGAAAAAAGAATTTAAAAACAAAGTAAAAGTCTGGAATGGAATTCCAAGAGAGGTAAATTGACCAGCCAAAATGCTGCCATCACTACTCCTTTGTAGATTCTGTTTAAGTTGCAAATGTCACAAACAGCTTCAGCAAATATAGTCCCCAGTTCACTTAGAATATGATCCCAAAACCATGACGCAAAACTCCACCTATCCACCCACGCAATTTGCTCCCAGTCATATATCATCAACAATAAGAAAGAAAAAGTAAAAAAAGCACAAAAATGTGCGCCAACCGATTGCATGGCAGTAACAGCAGGTGCAACAGTAACTCAAAATTGCATTGTGTTGCACAATATAAAACATCGAGGCCATCTCTTGGCTCCTCCAAAAATGTATAATAAAGTAAAAACAAAACAAATGCCACTGAGCAGGTTTGTAGAGCAGACACCTTGGGCAAGGTTACAAAACATATGGAGTCAATGGCGTGGGAATTGTGTATCAATTGTAATAGCTGTCAAATTTTTATTATTCTTTTTCTTTTTTTGGTTTGGTTTGGTTCAGTGAGAGAAAAGATAAGGCAACAATAGAAATCAGTGTTCAACTGTTTTCTTTTTTGCTATTATTGATTTAGGCTAAAATTAATCTAACTTATTTGTCAGTCCTAATTTTTAATTAACCAGACAAATGGATGGATGGCTAAGTAATATTTTAATTTTCTTTGCAACATTTCTCTTTGCATCTTAATATTTTTTTTTATATTTTTGTTTTTCTTTACATACCTTTTTTATTTACATAGTTTACACTGAATTACAAAAGAACTTTATCAAATAACAAAAACCACATCACTTGAGGACTGCCGACCAACAGCAACAAAAACTAAAATGGATATCACATTTAACTTTAAGAGAAAATAATAACATGTTGATATTCCACACTACATCAAACAAAAGGTTGGCAAGGAAACCCCCAATCAATAATGGTCACAGTGAAAACAGCTACTGGACTTGTGAAACCTATTTTCCTGAAAAATTGTTTTAAGAGGAAGATTTGATAAATTTCAATCGAGAGTCGTTTGGTCATTGAAGGCCAAATGTTTCCTTACAAGGAAACGGTTAATATTACCATTACCATTGTTAATATTACCATTACCATTGTTAATATTACCATTACCATTACCGTCATTGTTGTCAGCTTTGATGTTGTTATGACAGTCTTTGAATTGCTATATACTCTAGCCTTCATCATCTGCTTATCAATCTGAGTAATGGACCTTTTATTTAATCTACAGGAGTAGATTGTTTTCATTGTCGAAACCACATCTAGGGATATCCCATCTTGATTTTATTTAGTACTGGAGATTAAATAAAGGATTCAGTTCAAAATTCCCTGGAGATTACTCGGATCAGTACGCACATGAGAAAGGCAACAGTTGAAACGTGATAGTCCGCATACAAATTTATGACATTTCCTCATTCTAGAAATTTAGTCATAAATTATCTTTTTTTCTCCTTTACATCTTTAGAATAGAATATTTTTATGTGATGTCACATCAGCAAAATATCTTATCAGCTGCTTCAGGTTTTACTCTCTACATCAAAAGTGGGCAACCTTTTGCTATGTGCCGACTTAGGGTTTTAAAGTCATTCAGTGTGCCAAGGGCATACGTTTTTTTTATACAAGTCAAGGTCAATATACCTGTTCTACAAGATATTTTATATAGTAATATATAGTATATATACTTTAGTATATGTTAAAATTAAAACAGCTAAATATCTTCTTTGCGTTGTAGTAGTTATTGGTTCGGACTTTGTGATATCATTTGCGACTGCATTCCATTGGCAATTGCTTGGCGTATTTTTCAGGTTAGTGTTTAAGAAAAAAAGTGTGTCTGGTAAACCAGGAAATACAGTACTTGGAACTTCGTTCTATAGGGGGGGTCATTTTAAATTTTGATTGTAATTTATATGTTTAGCGTTTTCATGAGAGAAATTTCGTTTTTAAAAGAAAATGTAAATATGTAAAAATCCAGGTACACATAGCATAAACATTAGAATCTTATACACTATATCCAAGTAACAATGAAGAAACCTTTGTAATTATACAGAGGTTAAGATATGTATACGTTATAATGTCAAAGGCAAATATCATCATCACCATCATCACCACCACCACCACCATCATCATCATCATCACCACCACCACCACCACCACCACCATCATCATCATCATCATCACCACCACCACCACCATCACCACCACCATCGTCATCATCATCATCATCAGTCCTATGTCTGGGTGTGGTTGTAGAGTCACTGTTCCACTGAGCACCTGATTAGTACCCTCCCCATATCTGGGGTAAAAGCCAGATAGATAGTCATTAATGAATAGCATGTCTTAGGCAATTCGACCTGACGGTGCCCATCTCTCTTCAAACTAGACCATAGTCATCCTCCAATTTGATGGTTCACCATCATCATTTTGTTTTTCCTTTTGTGCTATTCTGTCCCCTTAAGTTATAATTAGGGAGAATATTGTATCCACGAGGAATCGATAAATATATTTCTCATGAGTGCCAATTTGACAGTTTTTTCAGGACTTGTTGACTAAGATGAAGCAAAATCAGGACAATATGCAAAACTATGTCTTAATCATTTATTTTCAGCTAAATATTAAATAATATTAAATAATATTTTTCATTCTAAATAAATATAAACTTTTAATGTTAAAGACGAAGGAGCAATGAGAATAAGGAAATCCATTTTTGTTGATAAAAACAATTTGTTTCAAAATTTGTGTACAAACGTTGATCAGTTAAGACTGACCTAATTGCAGATTTAGAATGCTTCATCTTTGAAAATGTCTTCTCACATAATTCAATCTTGGGTTCAAAATGTATGCTTCCTCATGTCAAAATTCTCGGTAAATGTTGATCAGTTAAAACTGACCTATTTGCAGATATAGCAAGCTTCCTCTTTTAAAACGATTTTTCATTTAAATGTGTTGTGCCATGTGCTGAAATTAATTACAGGACAACAGATTTCAGTATAGAATACCATTCTGCCTGAAAGGCAATTGTTAAAAACAAGTTAATTCTTTCTCTTTGTATTTGTCTTTCAACATGTCATCATAAATCTGTTGCAAGAGCTTCAATTATGCATGAACAAAAGATATTTTAAAACATTTTTATCTATCATGATATTAACAAAACAATAATTTAAAATTCATCATTTAAATAACAGCAGATTCCCTGTTAACTTTCAGGATAGATGCATTATTACAACTGGTCAGATTTTCTCCCATGGACTGTAGTTTGTAAGTCCTGATGTAATAGCAAATAGATTTCATATTATTTACAACTGTAATAAAAGAGTTTGTTTCCATTGATCAGTGATTTTTTTTACCCAATACAAGGCCCAAGAGCCACTCTAGGTAGAGGGTTGTTGTGTCGAGTTATATTAGCATAGGAAAGGACCAGCGTTAGGAGTATAGAACTGAAGTAGACTTCAGAAGTAGTAGGAGCCAGAAACCTAATCCTAACTGGAAACAAGGGATAACCTTCTACTCCTGTTCAAGAGACCAGATGAATAAACTGAGATAGATAGATAGATAGATAGATAGATAGATAGATAGATAGATAGATAGATAGATAATGAAGAGAGTGAGATAGATAGATAGATAGATAGATAGATAGATAGATAGATAGATAGATAGATAGATAGATAGATGGATAGATAATGAAGAGACTGAGATAGATAGATAGATAGATAGATAGATAGATAGATAGATAATGAAGAGACTGAGATAGATAGATAGATAGATAGATAGATAATGAAGAGACTGGGATAGATAGATAGATAGATAGATAGATAGATAGATAATGAAGAGACTGAGATAGATAGATAGATAGATAGATAGATAGATAGATAGATAGATAGATAGATAGATAGATAGATAGATAATGAAGAGACTGAGATAGATAGATAGATAGATAGATAGATAGATAGATAGATAGATAGATAGATAGATATAAAGTGACTAAGATAAATATGAATAGTTAGATAGCTAGAAACAGACTGAGATAAACTGATTATATTTTTACTACTTTCCACCTAATACAAGGCCCAACAACCACTCAATGTAGAGAGTTACTGTGTGGAGTTATATTAACATAGGAAAGGACAGACGTTAGGAGTATAGAGCTGCAGTAGACTTTAGAAAGAATCGGAAATGCAATCCTAAACATGAAACAAAGGATAAACCTCTGCTCCAGTTTAAAAGACTGGGAAGGAGTATGACCCGGACAATAGGCAAACCTATCTACCTCTTATTGGCGAACCTTGTAGTATTAGTAGTAGTAAAGTTACTATAAAATTGACTGTTGTGAATTCTCCCATGTAGAATGGAGAACTCAAACTAGAGACACGGATTCAAATGTTCAAATTCAGTTCTGATTGCACAAAAGGTCAGAAAAAGAGGAGAGTAATGTTAAGGGGGTACTGAAAACATTTACTTTTCCCTTTATATGCATTCTCTGGCCAAATCCGCATCAGTCCATGATGTGTACTCAGTTGGTCATATACTGAGTATTAGAGACACGTTCTTTAATCATGCCTTCCTTAAACTTTGCCATATTGCTGTATATATAACATTACTTAGACATGAGTACAGTTCTAACTAGGTGCCCTAAACTTGTCTTGTGATTAAACTAATCTATGCAAACTAAATAAGTTTTACTAAAATGAGTTTGATCATTGCTAGTGCCCTCTACTTGTAGCCTTGTGCCATACTAAAGTAAGATTTGTAAGGACTTATTATAGCCGTTTCAATGCTTTATAAATACTTTTATTATAGATTCTAATTTTTAATCTAGCAATCTCAGTTATTTACTATTGAGCAAATATAAACAGTCAATTGGGCTGACCTTTCAAATGAAAAATGAACTTGATCCTAGCCAGATACTCCATAAATTTAGCCTTGAGCCAAACACCCCCACATGTGAAGCTGCATGCTAGACTAAGTTTTACTAAATATCTTCAGTGCCTCACCATGATGGATTGTTGAATCTGTAGTGAAGTATGTCACACCATAGAATAATGATTGGGCAAAGTGCTTTCTTTAGAGTAATTTTGAATTATTTCTCATTTGAAGCAATTTCTAGGTTGTACCAATTTTTCGTTTATTTCAAACCCAATCATCAAAATGGCAAATGCATTAATGGAAATACTTTTTAACCAAAGAATGGTGTTCTTAGAGTGAGAATCAATAATGTCTCTTTCAGCTTTGGTCTTTCAAATACACACTAACATAGAAATTCAATAATATTCATATGATTAACTCTCTCTTAGCTTTTCTCCCATATTCAAAGCAGAACGCACATAGCAACAGGCCACAAAGTTAGATCCTAACTCCACTCTGGTCTAACTATACGTTTATTCTTTGACAAACTAATATCAAATCAACGTACAAAACTGTCTTTCCTCCATGTCAAACAGAAAAGATGTCAGCTACCAGTTATCTCCTATTAATTCTCCTCTCCAAGATCTCCACTGCCTTAACTGAGTATTGAACTCACACTCTTTGGGCCCTATCACTGGATCTAACTAACACCTTTATCCACATGGCACTTGGAACTTGAACAGTCTACCCCAGTGAGCGAAATAAAGGGTTCAGTTCAATCAGATAAATAGGAGGTAGAAAATTGAAATAATACTGATCAAGTCTTTTTAGGTAACGTGGGAGGAATATTCCTTTTGTATCACAATCCAAACAGCATCAAAGGGTACTGTTGAATATTTTATTTTGAGCCCTCAATCACTAGAAATGGTGGCCAATTCTTCTTCGTCACATAACTGAAGTCCAATATTAGAAGGAACATTTATGAAAGGATTTTGAATCCAATCATACTTTTCTGTGTTCAATGACGGAAAATACTAGTGAAAAGAATTACTTGAAAAAAAATTTTAATAATTATTCACTTATTCAAATACTAATGCAGTACCATTACTACTTCCCCCCCCACACACACATATATGGGGAGGAGGCATGGTGGAGTAATGGATAGCAGCTCGGATTGAGGAATCAGAGAGCCGAGTTCAAATTTCAGTCAAATCCATTACATTCACTTACGTGCTAATACCCTTGGGAAAGGTATGAATCCTCCTCTTCTTCCACCAGCTATGGGTAAATAGCAGGACTGACCAGGTTCTATAGCCTTGGATGACAACTGGTCTACCGCAGAAAGAAATGGCAACCTACTGCAGGAAGAAAATCTACCTCATCAGTCATGTATCTTTCGATACATGATCGTCTAAGCATGTATCACCCCTGGCACACAACTGACAGATATATATTTATGCTGTCACAATATTTAGCAGTATACTTAAGAGGGTTGCACAGCACACTACTGTACTACAGTAGGATGTTGAGAATCACAGTGTTAAGAATTAAGGAATGGTTAAATCTTAATTTTGAGCTGCAGTGAATAGGACGACGTGGAGTAATTGAGTGGCCATCATGATCATTAGACTTAACTTCACCAGACATTTTCTTATGGGTCGTACTGAAAGATCTTCATTACAGGCTCAAAATGAAAACAATTCCTGAATTAAAGGAATTTCTGATAAAGTTTCTGAAATTAGTGAAGAAATGTGTCAAATGGTTTGTGGAAGCAATTGTATTAAACAAGAACAGGAACATTTTAAACATGTTAAATAGTTTGTTAATCATTACAAATCATGCTGTTTTTATGCAACAATATTTATAAATTTTCTTAAACTATTCTTTTTTTTATTTTTGCACAATAATAGTTAATAAATAAAAAAAAAGGGGTGTTACTTATACTGCACGCTGTATAGTCTGTGTTTTCTATACTTGCAATCCAGGTGCAGCTGGGTTGACATATGCGTCTGCACTAGGCAAACAGGAGGTCATCACATGTCAACCATAATTTCTTTGATGGTTTGATGTGACAAAGTCTATACTAACATGATTTGTGGTGAGATATATACTATTAGTTATAACTGGTTCTCATATGATCACCAAAGTTAAGCAATGTCAAGTCTGGTCAGTACCAGATGCTGTAAGCTTTGACATGCAAGTAGTGTAATGGATAACATCTCAGAATTGAAGACTTGATAACTGATTTCAAATTCCAGTTTGGCCCATTAAATTTACTTATGAACAAATATCCTTGTGAAAGGTATGAATTCTCCTCTTCTCCCCCCAGCAATGGGTTAAATTGTAGAACTTGTATCAGTAAATCATTATTATCTCCAAAATATTCTTACAATCTAAAAAATAGGTCCTGAAAAAGGTTGATAAGCAGTGAAAAACCAAATCAATCAATCAATGAAATGTTATAAGTTAAATAACAAAATAGACTGGTCTTTCCAGCCTTGACTGACAAATAGTTTAAGTGAAGGAAACCTTTGAATGCCAAACTATGGTGAAAGCAACTAAAAATCACTGCACTATCTTTCCCAATAAGTCATGGCAATTCACAAATAATAAAGAAACAGAATCTGTGGAGAAGGCAACAGGAAACCACTCCACTATCTTTGCTAAGAAGTCAAGGCAAATCACAGATAGTAAAGAAAAGAAATCTGTGGATAGCCATGTTCACCTATATTCTGAAGAGATAACATGGCGTTGTTTTCTTTTTTTAAAAAAGGGAACTATATGACATTTAATAAAAATAATTTACCCCCTTTTATTTTTAATCATATTTTGACTTTATTTTACCTTGAATCAACAGGTTTTCTCTTTTAATAATAAAAAAAGATGTTCCAGTTGTATTTTTCTCACAGCTGTTGGCACAATTTATTTGTCAGACTAAAACTAATTTTATAATAACTAGTTATTCCATTTTTAGTCCTAATCAGCTACAAAATATTAATAATAATAATAGATTGTCATGATATAATTATTATTATATAATGACAATCTATTATTATTATTAATATAATAAGGTTATTTTTTTGTCCTTTACAAAATTTAAAGCATATGGCAAAATCATGTTGAAACACCAGTTTCCTTAGATATAAACATGTGCAATGAAATAAACCCTGATATTTGCCATGATAAAGTCTCTCAGAAGAAAAAACATGTCAGCTAAAAATAGTTTTTCGTCTTGTTTTTTTATTCATATATATATATATCTATATATATATATATATATATATATATATGTATATATATATATATATATATATATATATATATATATATGAATAAAATGACAAGAGGAAAAACTATTCTTAGCTGACAGGTTTGATTA
>OZ010588.1:8678971-8683971 GCA_963932145.1 Acanthosepion lycidas
TCTGCCCTTCAGCACAGCCTTGTCTGGGTTCCCCTCTGCTCAGAGGCAGAGAGTTTGACAAGCACTCTTCCAAAGTAATTCTGAAAGGGATGATATTCACCTACCATTCTACAAGGCTGAGTTTATTGTGGGGTTTCCGAGAGCCCATAGGCTCGGGCAAAAATTCCCCGTAAAAAATGGGGTCGGGTAGCTGTCTACCATCCCAGACGAGACTCTGCCCTTTGGCATAGCCTTGTCTGGGTTCCTCTCTGTCCAGAGGCAGAGAGTTTGACAAGCACACCTCCGAAGTAATTCGGAGAGTGGTCAATTAGATGCCATGCTAATTCCCATATATACATTTCCTTTACAATCATGTGATCAAAATGGGATCATCTGCGTTTGCTCTCTGGTGATCTGTGTTCAAACCCCAGTGTCTGCAGTGACACTTTATTCATATATAAGGAAATGATTGAATTAGAAATACTAATTAAAATAAAGTATTAAGAAACTCCTTTATAAAATTACATTTTTAGCAACACTCTCTGTCAATAACCCTAGCAATAATGTATTTCTCTGTCTATATTTCTGAGATGACATATTATGTACATTATTTACATTATTTGGACTATTGTCCTCATCTTTGTCACCATATTTATTACAACGTTTCGGCCATTGTACACTCCAGCCTTCTTCAGGTGGTTGGAATGTTGAACTGAACCCTTTATTTCACTCACTGGGGTAGACTGTTCTAGTTCCACGTGCCATGTTTAATGGATGTCAGTTATCAGTTATCTCCTGTTAATTCCCCTCTGAAATTTCTCTACTGCCTTAACTGGGTATTGAACTCACACTGTTTCTTGTCACTGGATCTAACTAACGCCTTTATCCACTGTGCCATGTGTCTCTGAGAAAATAAAGGGTTCAGTCTGACATTCCAACCACCTGAAGAAGGCCGGAGCGTACAACGACCAAAACGTAATAAATATGGCAACAAAATGAGGAATAATATAATAATAATGTAAATAAATTTCTCCTTTAATAAAGAAAGATTTGGGTGTCACACTACATTTGCTCTTTAATTGACCTTGTGCCTGACCCAATTAATGCTGATAAATATTAATTTTTAATTTTCTCCATTTTACTCACCCTATTTAGTCGCATATCAGTTTGCAGACACACAAACACACACACACACACACATGTAGATCTATATATATCATTTATAGTAATTCATCAAGTCTAGAAGAATCCCCAACAGAATGCAGAAAGCACTGGACACCTGTTTCGTTTTATTTGGGACACATCAGCAATGGACATCCACTACAGAGAATTGAACCCAGACTGTTACGATACAATGCAAGCATCATACCACTGAACCAGTGATGGACTCAGTGATGAAGAAGAAACTGATTTGATAAAATATAGCAGTGCTACTCACAAATTTCGTTGTGATACTCATCTAAGTATTCAAACCCAACAGGTTGTACCCCAAGAGGAACATTTTCCTTCCCCCAGCTGCTCTATCACAGATCATTAAGCAAGGATATACAAGTGATAGAATTTTTTTAAATCTTCTCAACATAAAAATTTCTATCACTTAAATATATATATATATATATATATATATATATATATATATATATATAACTGAATGAGTAAATATAGGTAGGTATACAAGGAAGCAATAGTATACAAATACTATACATATAAATATTCTGTGGTGTAAGAAAAAACAGTGCTTAATGTTAAATAACAGAAGTATTTAATATATATATATATAAAGAAATATATATAATATCTTATATTAATATAAGATATTCCACTACTTAGTTTATTTGATATTCTAAGCTTTAGCTTTTATTCCTACTATATATATATATATATATATATATATATATATATATATAGAGAGAGAGAGAGAGAGAGAGAGAGAGAGACAGAGAGAGAGAGATATCTGTGTGTGTGGGTGTATATATATATATATATATATATATATATATATATATATATATATATATATATATATACATACATATATATTAGGTTGGTGCAAAAATAATTTCGTTTTCTCACATAGTAACATATGTTAGAAAACGAAATTATTTTTGCACCAACCTAATATATGCATATATATGTGTGTATATATATACATGTGTGCATGTATATATATATATATATATATATATATATATATATATATATATGCATATATATATATATATATATATATATATATATATATATATATATATATATGTATATATATATATATATATATATATATATATATATATATATATATATATATATATATATATATATATATATATGTGTATATATATATGTATTTTTGAATTTGTAAGTCCGTTGAATTGGATCGTAATTACGATTCCAATGTAACAAATTATAACCATGGAATATTTGTGTTTAAGCCTTTTTATTATATATATATATATATATATATATATATATATATATGTGTGTGTGTGTGTGTGTGTGTGTGTGTGTGTGTGTGTGTGTGTATTGTGATGGAATACCAATGAGGTGGAGGGCAGCTAAAAATTCTAAGTAAAATAAGTTCCAAGATAGGATTTAAAGAAATATTCTATTTTGTCATTTGTTTTTTGGGAAGTGGGTCACATTGAGAACTTTTCAGCACCCCCTCATTCATATATATATATATATATATATATATTATGTGTGTGTTTGTGCATACATATTTAAGTATTCTTTTTTTGCATTGAAATTTATCAATTTTCTTTTTTGTGCTTTATATTTTCTTTCAAAATTAGTTTTGTTTTGTCCGTTAAGTGCATGAGTACGCAACAGTTGACTGGTGCAATGGGCAGGAAGTGTGGGTGAGGTAGAGTGAGGGTGAGGTAGATAACTGGGTAGGTATTGCTGGTGGTGGTGGTGATGGTGGTGGTGCCAGTTAGAGCGCACCAGACGCAATTGCCACGTATGTCTCAGGTCGATTCGGCTAAAGGTCGCTTAAAGAGAGCATCAGACTTTACTCTGATTTTTTTTCTCTCTCTTTTTTCCTTTCTCCCTCTCTCCCTCTCCCTCTCTCTCTCCCTCTCTCTTGGAGTCTCACTTTTTTTTCAATTTTGTCTTTCTCTTCTCTCTCTTTCTAACACTCTCTCAGTTTATCTGTCTCTCTCTAAATTATCTCTCTCTCTTTCTCACTTCTTTTTATTTATCTCTCCACTACAGCTGCTTCTCTCTCTCTCTTGCTCTCTCTTGTAGTTTTACTTTTTCTTTTAATTTTGTCTTTCTCTTCTCCCTCTTTTTAACACTGCCTCAGTTTATCTGTCTCTCTCTAAATTATTTGTCTCTCTCTAAATTATTTGTCTCTCTCTCTCTTTTTCACTTTTTGTTTATCTCTCAAATATAGCTGCTTCTCTGTTTCTTTCTTTCTCTCTCTCTCTCTCTATCATAGTCTCACTTTTTTTTAAATTTGTTCTTTCTCTTCTCTCTCTTTCTAACACAGTCTCACTTTCTCCGTCTCTCTCTAAATTATCTGTCTGTCTCTCTTTCACTTCTCTCTCTATATATATTGATTTTTCTTCTCTCTTCTTTTTTCTTTCTCTCTTGTTTCTTCTCACTTTTTCTCCCTTATTTCATTCTCCCTTATTTCCATTCTCTCCAACACAGTTCTTCTATCTTTCTATAACTTAACTCTCTCTTTCTAACTCTCTCTTTTCATACACCCACTTTCTCTCTCAGCCTGTTCCTGTCCCCACCTCTAATACTGCTACTTCTCACAGTCTCTCTTTTCACACACTCGTTCAGTACAATATCCAAGGCCAAAGACGATTGCAACAATCAGGCTTCATCAATCTTCCAAGATAAACAATATGCCTGCCTTGAAAATCAACGTTTAAAATGTGATCGTTTTTTATCTGGGCTTGAACACTACAGACATCTCTGAGAAATAAATACTTGTCTCGTCTATAAATCAGGCTGTTTCTTTTTGTCTGTTTCTCCTCCAAATGTCTCTCTCTTTCTTTTCCTTTTACTGTCTCTCATTCTTTTTCTCTCATTGTCTCACTCTTTCTTTTTCCTTTTACTGTCTCTCTCATTCTTTTTCTCTCATTGTCTCACTCTTTCTTTTTCCTTTTACTGTCTCTCATTCTTTTTCTCTCATTGTCTCACTCTTTCTTTTTCCTTTTACTGTCTCTCTCATTCTTTTTCTCTCATTGTCTCACTCTTTCTTTTTCCTGTCTCTCATTCTTTTTCTCTCATTGTCTCACTCTTTCTTTTTCCTTTTACTGTCTCTCATTCTTTTTCTCTCATTCTCTCACTCTTTCTTTTTCCTTTTACTGTCTCACTCATTCTTTTTCTCTCATTGTCTCTCTCTTTCTTTTTCTTCTTACTATCTCTCTCTTTCTTTTTCATGATCTCACTCTCTCTCTCCTCTCTCTTAAAATGTAACATTTCTATTATTACTATAACCACTCTCTCACTACTCTGCTTATATTTTAGGTACATGAAAGACACCCTTTTTCCTACAACAAGTAGGGGCCAAAACCCTCCAGAGTTTATATTGAAGGTCAAAAAGGTCAAAAATCCCAAAGTTCCCACTTAATTTTTCTTTTTTCTCATTGATTTTCTTTCTCTTTACCAAATTTTGTGTTAATTCTTTTTTTTTTTACTTTGTTACAACCTCTTGACATTTAAAAATTTTAGCCAAATAGGGCAAAACTGAGACATAAAGATTGTATTGCACTAGTCTTACAAATTTATACTAATTCTCTCATATATATATATATATATATATATATATATATATATATATATATATATATATATATATATATTTATATTTGAACAATGAAAAATATTAAAGAATTAAAATTTTCAGACTCACTGTGTTGTATATTAATAATTTTTAGATTTATTATTTCAATTAGGTTCCTCGACTTGTTTCGGCCAGAATGGCTATCATCAGGAGAAAAAATCAAAAATCCCTACTTGTTAATATCAGTGAACTACAGGAGTGAATGACTGCTTCCAAAGAA
>OZ010588.1:8686471-8696471 GCA_963932145.1 Acanthosepion lycidas
ACTACCAAGAATTGAAACCCTGACAGTTAGGTTAACAAGCAAACATCATACCAACTGTTCCAATGGGCCTCGGTGACAAAGAGATTGAAAATCAGACTCAACATAGCGCCGCTCGCTCACATATCCCGTGGTGGAACCATAATGCGTTCTCTGTAACCATATGACTGTGCTGCCTGGAGCCACGACTACTATCACCAAGCCACTCACTCTAGATTGTTAGAAGCCGGTTCAAGTAATGATGTACATGATAGAAATTATTAGGAGGATTTGATAATTATATGAATTACTGAATTATAATGATATGAATTACTTAAATATAATTATCAAATCCTCCTAATAATTTCTATCATATATATATATATATATATATATATATATATATATATATATATATATATATATATATATATATATAGGGGTCAATGCTGGATAAAAGAAGAAGGCTGAAACCAGTCCTTCATAGTTTTCTTTTGTTTATGGCTTATGCTTAGGGTTATTTATGATGTCTGCATTTTTTCTTTATTATTTTATTCAGTTATATATTTATTTTATTCAGGTGTTTTGTATATTTTTGTATATTTTTCTTCGGTTTAAATTTTTTGATATTTAGAATAAAATTTGTTAGATTTATGTAATGCATTTTTATTTGGTCATGATGTGGTTGTAGGTAGAGTTGGTAGAATTTGTTTTTGTGTCTGTATTTGAAAATAAGCCTGATCATCTATTGAGAATTTATTCTGGAAAGGTAATTTCTCCTTTCAGGCTTTAAACGCTACATCATTTTCAGACGTTCACATAAGCTGGTGCTTTTTTTTTAATTCTCCCTGCTAATTTTTGTGTGTTTTGTCTTGTACTTATTGTGCTTAATTTATAAATTAAACTGATCAGAATTTTTTACAGAAGAAAGAGTATATACAGGGTTTCATACATTCAAAGACGGATATGCAATATGATAGATCCCGACCTGGTATCTCAACTCCAGACACTTTCTCACAGAAAGTAGCTTCCTTCTGTTTTTTCTACAAATATTTTCATGGCAAATCTATATTTCTGAGATGAGGTATTATATGCTACAATGTTCCCAAATGTTCCCCTTCTGCGATTTTTTTTAATTCAGTTATTCTCCTTACCAACCAAGACTGTGCTCTGTGTTGAATCAATAACTTCATTTACTGCAAGGAAAATTAGTTCTCTGTGTCACACCAGGAGGTTTTTCTCGTCTGAGTCGATCCTTCAAATATACAAATCTACCATTTGTCCTTTCATTGAATACTGTTGCAAAATATGGTCTGGTACCCCCGCTGTTTATCTAGAGGTCCTCAACAAAATCTAAAGACGGATATGCAAGATGATAGATCCTGATCTGGCATCTCGACTCCAGTCACTTTCTCACTGATGTGATGTGGCTTCCCTCTGTCTTTTCTATAAATATTTTCATGGGATCTACTCTGACAAGCTACTTTCACTAGTACCACAACTGCATGAATTTAAGCATGCTACTAGGTTGGCATCTTAGTCCCACCCTTTCACTGTTGAAACATTTAAATGTAACCACCTCTTCTACTTCAACAGCTTTTTCTTTCACACTTTCTGACAGTGGAACTCCCTTCCTTCTAATTGCTTCCCTGATAGCTATGATATTCAAATATTTAAATGTAATGTCAATCAAGATCTTCTGATGCCTTGATCTTGGCCCTCATTCTTGTCTATATTCTTTCTTCAAACAACTCCTCTTTACACTTGCCCTTACTCTCTGTAACCCCCTTGTATGCTAGTGGCACTCCCACCTTGCTTGGGGTGAAGTGCTTAAAAAAAAAAAATATAAAACCCACACCATATCACTCATGATCAAACAGGTTTGCAGAAACAATAGAACAGACTATAAAAATGGGATTAAGACCATTTTCTCTCCAACAAGATAAGATTAATAGTTTCTTACTAAGAGTATTTACTTACTGCAAATTACTTACAGAACTATACCATATGCTGACAGACTAGAAATTATGTCTGCATTAATGGGGAGACAGATTAAAGAACCATTAAACATGTCATACTCCATTAACAAAAAGAAAGAAAATGTGGTACAAGAGAAATAAAGAATCTGCAGCTGAAAGCGCAGATGTGATAAAAGAAAAGGGATGTAGAATGAAGTATTAAGATTTCAAAATGGCAATAATGTTCTTTGCTCATGCACAGCTCAAATAAAATTCAGACAAGAATATGAAGGTGAGATAGGAAATTAAGCCAGAAAGCAAGTCCAGCTTAGAGCTTCATAAACCTGTAAGAAATGAATGATAAAGAGTGAATGAAAGACCAAGACAGTTTTGGACGATTCAAGCATTGTGAAGAACAGGACTTAACCTGATCTAGACATCCCATAGAGAAAAATACACCAAGATTTCTAGAAACGGGGAGAGAAGGACGTCAAAATGGAAATACAAATAGATGAAGAAGCTGGAGATTAACAAAGGGTATAAAGCCTATTCGATTCAGGGAGATGTAGTAGCGGTTGGCTAGTACTATCACTAATTAATATATGTGTACAAGTAGGTTTGCTACATAAGGCAATGGTACTTAGACTGTAGAACCAATGCTGACTGCATACAATTGTGATCCCTACTTGGAATAACATAAAAGGTTTAACTATAAAAAATGCATTGTAGATGATTTTATTGTAGTAAAATTGCATGGTTATAAAATGACAGAGATATGTGTTAGTGAGAGAAGAGTGCTATTATATATATATATATTATTCACATATTTCTGAGTAAATTTGGTAAATCCTTCAAGACTGGCATAAATACATTTGTATATTAATCAAGAATAATGGCCGATCATTCAACTTTTTTTTTTCTTTTCTTTTTGTTTTTCTGGGTGGGGCTTACAGCCATATCACTTTGAAAGATGGGTTCCCGATATGATTACCAAAGGTAAGCAACATTGAGCCTGGTCAGCACCTAGATGGGCGACTGCTTGGGAATACCAGGTGCTGTAAGCCTGGATGTGTGGATGGTGTAATGGATAATATGTTGGAATTGGAAATCAGAGATCCAAGTTCCAATTTCAATCAGGTACGCTATAATCACTTACATGCCAATACCCTTGAGAAGGGTATGAATCCATTTCTTCTCCCACAGATATGGGTTAATTAGTAACACTTGTACCACTAAACCATTGTTATCTTGAAAAAAAAATTACAAACTAAAAATATTTTCTGGCTTTAAATAAACTGCAAAGGGTTGATAAACTGTAAAAAACGAATCAATCAAATCATATTTTAAATCATGTCCTCTTTTTGATTAGATAAGATTAGTCATTGTAATAATTCAGAAAGATGAAAACTGAAACAACATAATTAATAAGTTTAAAGATGGTATTTTGAAGGATATTGTCTACGTGACCAAACGATAACTTTATAAACTTTAGATGAATATTGATTCATTGAAAAAATGTCACTTATGTGTTTAGTTAGAATAAGTATGCATACTGATTGGCTGTCTTTAATAATGGCCAAGGGAAAATGTCTGATTTGTCCTGCTTAAGAATCTAACACATACAACTTTAAGACAGGGGCACATTTAGCAAGTGCTGGGAGAGAGAAGACGCGATGCAGGTAGCATTTGCTGCACAAATGTCACCTGTAGTTTTTATTTTCTCCTTCAAGATTCAGTTTAATTTCTGCTCAGTTCTCATTAATATATTTGCCCCATTTTGTCATCCAGTCAGTCTATTTTTTTTTTATTCTGATAAAAGCTGTTAATTCATAGAGCAAATTGAGATAACAAGGAAAATTAATCTTCAGATTGTCTGCAATGTGAAGCTATCTTCTGTTTCAACTGTTTCGTTTTCAAAATATATTTATTTCCAGAATCACCTGTCTGTAAAATTCATTCTCCTCACAACTATCTTTTCCTTCTTTGCTTTTTTTTTTATCATAATATTCATCACATTTTCATCAATTTTATTGCTCAATTTTATTGTGCAATTTTGTCTTGATCTCACACTTTTAGCATCGATAACTGTAACTAAACCAAACTGTAAATTATCTCTTTATTAAGAAAGAAAGAAAAGAATCCTGAACTGTTATGCAATATCAGTCTTCCTATATGCTGGACGATCTCCTCACAGATGAAGAAAAGACTTGAGCCAACAAATGTAGCTCTACAGAAGGATGCTGAGAATACCATGGACCAGACATGTGAGCAATGACAAAGTTTTAGAGAAAATGGAAACATAAAGGTCACTTGTATTTCACATCAAAAAGAGAGAATTAAAATTTCTCGGGCACATAATGAAGAAATAAGGCTTAGAAAATTTAACACCCACAAGACATATTGAAGGCAAGAAAAAAACAATGCATAGCCTACCTAATGAGCTTGTATTACAGGACAGGGTTTAGGAGAGATAACAAAAAGACAAAATTTACTGAAAGCTACAACAGAAAGGAAATTGTGGAGAGTGATGATCGCCAATATCTTGAAGTGACATAGTATATAGAAGAAGAAGAATGTCTTTTTTTGGCCATGGCGTTCAGGAACCTCATTCCCTACAGGCTTATAGTTATGCAAACTTCAATGTCATCACCTTTTCTGCTGATTCGGTCCTCTAATTTAATAGTATGCAAAGATGCACATGCCAATGTCTCATTTCATATACATGGGGTACAATAGGAATTAACAGAAGATAAATATCTGAGGCTAATTTGATTGAAATTTGGGGAAAATAATCTATCAAGCTCTCGCTAGAATTTAGTGGCAACACGTGTGATGAATTAACCACTACTTTTACAAAACTCAAAATGTCGACAAAACTAAATATTTTGAAATGGACAAAGTCCGACAATTATTTTAAGACATTTTTATGTTTATACATTCTTTTTATAGATACAAATTTCTCGGACATGCAGGCCGGTAAATGTTAATAATACTGTTTATTTTAAAACAGAGCATTTACTTAAATATTTGTATCTATAAAAAGAATGTATAAACATAAAAATGTTTTAAAATAATTGTAGGACTTTGTCAATTTCATAATGTGTGACGCCATTTGTTGACATTTGGATACGCATTGAGCAGATATGAATGTACAGGAGAGATTCATGGAAGATTGAAGTTTAAAAACAGTAAAATTGACTTTGCTAATCGAACGAACCTCCATGGCTCGATCGGTTAAGGCATGTCAGGATATATGACGGTTCTGTATAGGATACAGGTTCGATTCATGTTGAAGGACGAATATTTTCTATGACAATTTCTCAGATATTCAGGCCGGTAAATGTTGTTTAATACTGTTTATTATAAACAGAGCATTTACTTAAATATTTTTAACTATAAAAAGACTGTATAAAAATAAAAATGTCTTAAAACTAAATATATACCATGACATTTCTGTCAGATCATCATCAAACAATTGTCCAAACTTAGTGATTCATGTGCCTGTGTAAAATATCTTTCTGATGGTGAGCAAACATTGTCTAAGAATTACTTTTTCAGTTCCTAGTTATTATCCATTACACCACATGCATATCCAAGCTTACAGCATCTGGTATTCCTAATTAGTCACCCAAAGCTTGATGTTGCTTTACTTCGGGGATTGTATGAGAACTAGTGTTTTAGCATGATAGGGATGCTTGTTGAGAAATGTTAGTGTACTTAGAATTTGTACATTATTTACATTATTCAGACTGTTTTCCTCATCTTTGTTGCCATATTTATTACGTTTTGGCTGTTGTACACTCCGGCCTTCTTCAGGTGGTTGGAATGTTGAACTGAACCCTTAGTGAGCGAAATAAAGGGTTCAGTTCGACATTCCAACCACCTGAAGAAGGCTGGAGCGTGCAACAGCCAAAACGTTGTAATAAATATGGCGACAAAGATGAGGACAATAGTCCGAATAATGTAAATAGTGTACATAATACGTCATCTGAGAAATATAGACAGATACTGAAAGGCCGAAACGTTGTAATAAATATGGTGACAATGATGAGGACAATAGTCTGAATAATGTAAATAGTGTACATAATACCTCATCATAAACAGATACTTAGAAGTTGATTAATTCATTCCCTACTACTGGTCCCTGCAACATTCCTGTTGATCTTTTATATTATCTTCTTCTGATATACAAATATATCAATGCAATTCTTCAGGATCACTACCATTTTGCCTTTGTTCAGGTACTCTACAATATAGACTAAACCTTACAACATTCCCCCTCCTCCAAACATGCTGGAAAAACAGATCACAAAAATGGCCACTGGTTTGAAAATAGCATTAATTGTTAGTTCATTTATAATGTAGACATTATACAACGGCATTTCATGGTATCTTGGAAATGTATATATACATCAAGAGCAGGCAATCTAAGTTTCAGGTAGATGTTTTTTTTTTTTTAATCAATTCACTCCATGCAAGGCGATAATGCCACTATGATGCAAGGGTGATTGGAACTGAAAGGGAATGAAAAGACTTTAGAAAGAACTGGAAACTCAATCCTAAATAAAGAACAAGGAATAAACCTTTACTCCTGTTCAAAAGACCAATGAGGAGTATGATGTTTTGTAAGTTTATTTATATATATATATATATAAATATATATATATATATATATATATATAGTAGCAGAAGTGTTGACTAATATCTAAATCCTGAACTGGTTGTCTTCCATCATTTTATATAATAAAAATAATAAAAACAATAAAAAGTGTACATGTGAAATTGACACCAGTACAAACATATCTAATTACTAGTATCAAAGTCCATGGATGGTGACTCAAAAGTATGGTTATCTTTGGTAAATTGGTAACTAAAGGTGAAAGGTCATTGCAGTCCAATAAAAAATTTATATAACATGACCAATAAGTGCATCTGTACCAGGGGTGGGAGTTGTGTACCGAGATGTCTTTTTGCACTAAAAGAACCAATCAACAGTCAAATGTTCATTAGTTGATTAAAAACCACATTAACACACCACTAAATTTATATTTAAAGCCATAAAAAGAACAGTCTTGTTCATGACATATTCAGTATTTTCTGGATGATATATTCTTACCTTATTCAGATAAAAGATTAGAGGTCTTGCCCGATGTTCGGTCATTGACACCTGTGGAGATGTATTTCTTCAAAATCATGTTCCGTAAACAGTTATGAAGTAAAAGTGAAGATAAAACTACATGAAAAATAAAATTCTTCGTACCTTTCACAGTTCTATGGCACCTTTAGGCACAAATATTGCCTATTTAAGCTGATTTGTAGGGTAAAGAGACTCAAATATTATTAATTCTTTATTATTACATTGTGATAACAACCTGCCAAATATTTTTTCCTTAGGGGCAAGTCAAATTTTCATCATTAGTCAAGTACCTTTCTTCGTTCCCATATCAAATAACGACAATGAATTTCTGGTTTTAGTCATACTATTTGGGGGAATTAAAAGCAGTTTTATTTTTTTACTGAAAATAAAATGAAATCTATACTGTCTGCTTAATGTATTTCAAATTGCCACTTTGACATGATTTCACTAAAAGGTAACCTTCTCCTAGCGACACGGTTATGCAGACCCCAATCTCAAATTTCTTTTTTTATAAGTAATATTTTTAACCAAGCTGGATATTCAAACCATCCTCCTGCTTGGCGGGGGGGGAGTTTAATTGCTAACTATTTGAATATGTGACAGCTGGTAATGGTTTATGTGGTACCAGCAACATGCTTCTGAGTGACCTGACTATTAGACACACACACACAGACACATTTTCACCAATAGTAGCATGGTATATGATAGATAACGACAGAAATTGCAATTTATGTATAGAGAAGAACCTGAAAATCGTGGAATTGGATTAATAAGCAAAGTGAATGAATTTATTCTGAACTGTCCAAATGCTAATTCAATCTTCTGAAAAATGTGAAAGAGAACAAGAGTTCCAGAGTGTCCAAAATAAACAAACATACATTTTGAAAATCCCACTGAGTGAAAGAAGTGTTAACAGATAAATAATAAAAAAAAATGTTAATTTTTCTGTGTATTGAATAGAGCACATGCATATACATAAGAAAAGAAATATACAATATATATATATATATATATATATATATATATATATATATATATATGATGGACTCTTCCATTCAGTTCGATGTATGAGGTTCCGATGACCACAAACTAATTATCTGCATATCTCTGATGGGCATGACTTTTGAGACTGGTTTGAGAATTGCCCAAAAGACCACAAACAGTACAGGAGAATGTATTGTATCCAAGTGCAGCAGGAACACTGTTAGATGTCTTATTTTGTTTTCGTGTTTCCCGCAGTCGACTGATGCTTAGTTCTTGATGGTGCATTATTCTTGAATGGCAGCTAGAATGTTGAACATATATATATATATATGTGTGTATGTGTGTATGTATATATATATATATATATATATATATATATATATATATATATATATGATATATTGATACATAATTATTTAGAAAAATAGTATGACATGTGGAAAACATTTTTTATGACTTATTTCATTTGAGTAGGCTTTGTTGGTGTTGCCAAATCTACACATGTGTACAAAATGAGAGATGCTGGTAGTTTCACAATTTTTCAAAGAATATCTTTTTAAAGAATATTTTTTCAGTCTAGCCAAATTCATTTATATTCTTTTTCTTTTTCTCTCCCTCTGTCCATAACTATCACACATTGGAGCAAAAGAAAATCTGCCAAGAAGAATAGTGATATATTCTAAATGCCTGGACGCAAATGATGATTTATGAATTATAACTGAAATAGATATGTAAATATTTCTGAAATTATTATTCTTTTATATGGCATGTCCTTTCAGGATGTGGATGATGAAGGCTCTCCACAACTTTCAAACTTTTCTTGCTCAAAGTAAATACTCCAATTTTGCTACCAGTTTTTTTTGGGGGGGGGGGTTGTTTTGTTTTTGTGACACTTATTTTGCTATTTAGTCAGACTCACCACCTATATCTTTCTTTATTTTTTTAACCTTCACCTCCACCCCAGTCTGTGTCTCTTGCCTTCACAGTTTGTATACACTTACCTGGTAATGAAGAGTTAGGTAAGTAAATAAGCAAAAAGCTTTAAAGAATATCTTTCTTCATCATGTATTTAACTTTGTGGTTATTTTGAAATATTAATTCATATGTAACGTTGAGAAAGAGAGAGAGGAGTTGAGAGTGAGAGGAGTTGAGAGAGAGAGAGTCTAGAAGAGGAGAATGGGTGATGGGGGCAGGAAAATATTTGTTGGTTGAAGTGGTGCATTATGGGATGTTTTTTTCAATCAGAGAAAGGGGAAAGGAAGAATGAGGAGGTTATAATGGTGGCTGATGATGAAGACAAGTAAAAATAACGAGAAGGGAGTGGCGTGGTTTTGGTGGTTTGTGGGACGATGGGGATGTTAGACTCTGTGTGTGCCTCTGTGTGTGCGGAGACAGATGAATAGAAATTAAAAGGATTCACAAACGTTAGCGGAAATTAAAAAGAAAAAAGAAAGAAAGGACAGAAAAAGAAAGAATGGAAGTTCGGAAAGAAAGAGAATGTATCGAAACAAATCCCCCCGCCCACCACCACCACCAAAAAAAAAAAGAAAGAAAGAAAAAAGGATTTCACAAGAAAGACAATGAAAGAAAAAAAACTAATTATTAAAGATTGGGAGAAGAGAGACGAGAGGAAGAAAGAAAAAAGACTTGAATAGAAAAAGGTTTTTATAATATAAAAAAAGTCAGTGGTTGGGGTGACGAGAACTGGATGAACAAAGTAAGAAAGAAAAACGGCACAATTTACAGAGAATTTCTATTTTAAATTCAAACCTGAAAAAAAATGTGATTAAAATTACAGCCTTAGGAAAGGGAGAAACCAAATGAGCTCCCGGAAGTTAGGTTTTGCTTTTTCCACTGATCCTTAATGCTTTCCATTTGTAATGTTTTCATAAGTATAATCTCCAATGATCTTCAAGAAGAATGACAAGAAAATATTCTTTCTTTT
>OZ010588.1:8701471-8736471 GCA_963932145.1 Acanthosepion lycidas
TCTTCCAGATGTCTCAGTTCTTTCCCTTTAACTCAACTCTTCATGTATTTTCGCACAACGGCCGAAACGTTGTGAATAAGGCAATGAAGATGAGGATAACAGTCTGAATAATGTAAATAATGCAAGTAATCATAATACCTCATCTCAGAGATATAGAGGCTGAAACGTTGTGAACATGGCAATGAAGATGAGGATAACAGGCTGAATAATGTAAATAATGCAAGTAATCATAATACCTCATCTCAGAAATATAGAGGCCGAAACGTTGTGAATATGACAATACAGATGATGATAACAGTCGAAATCATGTATATAAAGTAAGTAATTATAATACCTAATCTCAGAGATATAGAGGCTGAAACGTTGTGAATAAGGCAATGAATATGAGGATAACAGTCTGAATAATGTAAATAATGCAAGTAATCATAATACCTCATCTCAGAGATATAGAGGCCGAAACGTTGTGAATAAGGCAATGAAGATGAGGATAACAGTCCGAACAATAATAAGTAATTAATGTAAATAATCTTAACCTCAGCGATATAGACAGGTCTATACATATGTTGTCAGTTCATACCAGGGGTAGGTGCTGAAAAGTTCTCACTTGGACCAAATTTCCAAAATCTGGCCAAATAGCAAAACATCAGAATTTGTTTTAGAATCTGATCTTGGATGCATGGAAAACTTTGAAATATATTCTATTTATTTTATTTTATTAGTTTTTTGTTTTAATTTATTTATGCATTTATTTCCTTAAATAAAATGAGAGAAACTGTCTATATTTCTGAGATGAGGTATTATGTACACTATTTACATTATTCGGACTATTGTCCTCATCTTTGTCACCATATTTATTACAACGTTTCGGCCGTTGTACACTCCAGCCTTCTTCAGGAAGCATGGCATAGTGGATAAAGGTGGTAGTTAGATCCAGTAGCAGGAATCAAATTGTGTGAGTTCAATATCTGGTTAAGGCATAGAAGAACTGGTTATGGCATTGGAGAACTTGAAGAGGGAATTAAGCTGAAGATAACTGATGACTGACATCCATTAGACATGGCACGTGGAACTAGAACAGTCTACCCCAGTGAGCGAAATAAAGGGTTCAGTTCGACATTCCAACCACCTGAAGAAGGCCGGAGCGTACAACGGCCGAAACGTTGTAATAAAGATGAGAGCTATAGTCCGAATAATGTAAATAGTGAAATAGTGATACCTTGTCCACCTTTTAAAAATGTGACCACAAGTGAAACTAATTTTTAATATATTCATATATTTAAACAAATCTTAATTTGAATGTTTATTTATCTTCAAAGCAAATCTACAATTTAAAATGATATTTCTTACACAAAAATGGCATGTTATTTTAATATATCACCAGAAGTGTCCACTACACAGAAATGGGTAATTCACCCAATTCCATGTGATCGATTATTCTGGTGACGTTGTAGAAATCCCACACATTGTGTTTTATGTGAATTTTTGTTGTATGAGAATGTCAAACGTTTTTCCTGATTTAGATGACGAGACTTCTTTTCATAAAACAAGACAAAATTGTCATTCTAGGGAAATTTGGATTACAGAAAAAAAAAAAAAATGAATAGGTTAATGTTTGCGAGGTTTATAGAAACGTCTTTTTCTGTCTTTCTTTTTCATTTTTGAATTCTTTTGCTGAGAAAATCTCGTCCTATTAATCCTGAAATGCATCGCTCAGAAATAAAGATTTCCACAAAAACGCCTGTTTGTTTTCAGTGGTTGAGAAGATAAGAACTGAAGCTAGGTTAGTCGAAGAGGTGCATGGTATCGTTACCATTACTGGAAGGGGAAACAGAACAGGCAATTTATGTTCGAATTTAATCTATGACATGTCATGGTTACGTCGCACAACTTTTTTTCATTTTGTTCTCTACAAAAACATGAAACCTCTTCTGACTTTGTGTTTAATCGTCACCTACTATTTTAAGAAAAATGTTTCATCATCTTTGGTTTCAAACAGAAGAGATTTGAACCAATTTCCTGCAATTATATTTAGAGGCTCAATCAGCTGCAGTTAAGAGCTGTTACTCCTCGTAGCAAACCTTGACAGAAAAATCAAATTATTTTTTTTTAAATCAATTCACCCCCAGGAAGGCGATAATGTCACTGAGATGCAAGGGATTCTAGTGGGAGGGAAGAAAAATGAAAAACTTGTTAGAAGAAACTGGAAACCCAACCCTAAAAAGAAAACAAGTGATAAAACTTCTTTTTTCAAAAATATAGGGGAGGAGTGTGAGCCAGGCGACAGGTGAACCTGGTAAAATAGTGCTTATTCACCTTAACAAGTTAAATGGTTATTTCTAATAACTGAGATGATGGACCCTCATATGTCAATATACGGCGTGGGAATTTGCCATATATATATATATATATATATATATATATATATATATATATATATATATATATATATTGATATGTCCCGGAAAGGGATATATTTGTTCAAAGTAGCAAAGTGGTTGTTGACTACTGTAACCGAGTAGGACAATCTAGCAGGTAACCTTAATGGACTGGTCCTCGTCGTAGTAGTAGGCAATAGACGTAGGCAATAGGCGAAGACTATAGGCGTAGTCAATAGGCGTCCTCTCTGTACCTCCACATCAGTCTGTATATATATATATATATATATATATATATATATATATATATATATATAGTGATAATATTAATGATCAATATATATATATATATATATATATATATATATATATATATATATATATATAAATTCCCAAGAGGATAGAATCCATATAGAACTCAATGTCCAGGACAGTAAGAATATAATAAAAAAAGGTTCAAACTCTAATATCCCATGGTTATAATTTATTACATTGGAATCGTAATCACGATCCAAATCATCAAACATACAAATTCAAAAAATTCTTTTTGTATTTGTAGGTCTGATGAAATGGATCGTGATTACGAATCCAATGTAATAAATTATAACCATGGAATATTAGTGTTTGAGCCTTTTTTATTATATATATATATATATATATATATATATATATATATATATATATATATATATATATGTGTGTGTGTGTGTGTGTGTGTGTGTGTGTGTGTGTGTGTGTGTGTGTGTTAAAAAATCAAATGCAGATCAAATATAGATCGGAGTCCGACCGGATGATAAACCAAAGAACAAATAAGAAACATATATCAATCTAACATGTTTCACTTCGTCAGAGAATGAGAAGAAACAGACAAAAAGAAAATATTGATATTTTCAGTTTTGTTTGGGTCAGTTCTCGATGGTCAGACACGTTTTATGGCGATTAAAGCCGTAGATAATTTTATGTCTATGTAAGTTTGTGAAGGGCAAAAATGTAAGCCATATTCGTTTTGTTCTGGCACAATTTTACCGTCTTTTGTTATAGGTGAATTCTTCACCCTACCTCGTTTGTGCAATGGGGAAGTGCAGCGTGGAAGAGGGATCTCCACGAACTAGGCTTAGTTTAACTATTATTGGTTTCCGGGCTCATATGGTCATGCTCCACACATACACACATACACGCATGCACACGCACACCGGAAGCAAGGTCAAATTATAGCAACTTCTGATAAAAGGGTAGTGAATGTTGTTAGACACTCAGTCATTTTCCTTATTTTACAATCTTTTTTTCTTCTTTTTCTTTCTTGCGTTGTGCACTCTCTGAACTTTATTGTCTTGGCAGACGAGATTGGTTGGCAAACAGAACAAAGAGATGTCATTAAGTAAATAAATGAAACAGTTTTGTTTTATTCTTTTAAGCATGAGGTTAAAAGTGACAGAAAGGATATAAAAAAAAAACAGATGGAGATAAAGAGAAGGAGAAAGTGAGGGAAAACGAAGAAAGTAGCAAGAGACATTGAAAAAGAGAAATTGTGACGAAAAGAATGGGAAATAGGAAGTGGAAAGGAAGAAAGTATAAATAAATACTAAAAAGAAAAAGAAAAAACAAGAAAGAAGAGGAAGAGAAAGAAAAAGAAAAAACTAAGTAGAAAAAGGGAATAGTCTCTCTGAAAGAAAACTTGAAAGAAATTATTCACAACACATCAAAAATTTAAAATGGGTCAAATGAAACCATTACTAGTTTGGTAGCCGATGCGTTCCCCAACCTTCCCCAGTTATTGTCAGAAGATTTGACATGAAGTACTGTAATTATTCTATGAAAATATTTGGATTGTTATCCTAATTTCACAACCAGCGCATTCTCCAGCCGTATGAACATTGATTGGAAATGTTATTTTTGTTGTTACATTTGAGAGCTTAGTTAAAAATATTTCGTTTGAATGAACCACTAAGGTCCGATTTTTAACTTCGTGTTATTCCGTGGACTGTATGCCGACTTCATAATCTTCTAATTCATTATCCACAAAGATGAGAATAATAAGGCATTCATGAATTTTATAAATTCTTCACTGAATTTCTTTTATTTCCTTTTAATATGAACACGCAAAATATCATCGAATATTGAATGATAAGAAATTCCAGTTTTAGAAAAAAAAGTCGAAAAGACATGTTTAAATAAACATTAACACATTTCCTATTATACGACACACAGGTGCGTCTTGTGACATATTGCCTTAGATGTACAAGTGTGTCCATTTTATGGTTTATATTTTATCCAGATAGCAATAAAAAATCTATCATCAATTTTAATTTTTCTGTTGATTTCTAGAGCTTTTTATATTCGTAAAAACTGACCTTGACACATAAATGCGGCACATCGCAATACAGAGGAAAAATCAAATCAGTGTCAAGCACGCACATTCATTATCGGAAAATAAATTGTATCTTATTTACAAAAATAAAGCCCCAAGGACACATGGCACAATGGATAAAAGCGTTAGCTAGATCCGGTGACAGGACCTAAACAGTTGCGAGTTCAATACCTCATCTCAGAAATATAGACAGATACTGAAGGGCCGAAACGTTGTAATAAATATGGCAACAAAGATGAGGAGAATAGTCCGAATAATGTAAATAGTGTAAATAATACCTCATCTCAGAAATATAGACAGATACTGAAGGGCCGAAACGTTGTAATAAATATGGCAACAAAGATTAGGAGAATAGTCCGAATAATGTAAATATTGTGTTAATGGTTTCTCACAACAACTTCCTCATTTGTTATATGTTTATCCATGGTATTCTCAAAATTAGTAACGAAATTGTCCAGCCATATAAGAAAGTAAAGATTCTGTAACCATCCAGCACTATTTTCTTTGATTCTTATGTTATTTTTCGAGTGCATAATACTGTATGTTTTATATATACTTATCCAATTTCTGAAAAATAAGTTTTTGATTTCTTTGGAAGAAAATAACAAAGAAGACACATAAGAAATATCGTAACTCCCGTCTACCAAGAATACTTTTATTTGATTTGATTTTAGAACAAGAAATTGCAATAAAGCGTTAACACTCAACAAGAAAGGTTGGCCAATATTTTGCGCGTCTGGGTGACCACAAACAACGTTGCTTTCCGCGCATATCCACTCTTGGTCAACGCTTAATCTGACTTTATCCACTAGGCACGTTGCTATCCAAATATGATGCATTTTCGCCAGATATACACGTGAACCAATATCAGAAAATTGCAGTGGAGCTAGTAGAGAATTGGAAAGATTTTAAACACCAACTCCATCATGAAACTTGTTATTTTCGTCTTTCTCAATTCGCATTCTAAAAAATAAAATGCTTAAGCACATAATGCCATTTAATGTTAACACCTGTCTCTAATTAACCCTTATGTTTCTCAGCCAATAAGTGGTGTTGTATAAAGCAATATAAGAGAAAAACGCAGAAACCCTAACTTTCTCTTCCTTTCTCTTTTCAATCTCAGGCTACCGGGGCGACAAGACGTATCTTGTTTCCCTTCCATGAATGCTTCTTACTCCCCAACGAACTATACCCTATGCGACAACACTATCTGCCCAAGAAGCTATCACTTGACTATATCTGCATGTGTCTTGTGTGTATGTATATATATATATATATATATATATATATATATATATATATATATATATATAACACACGCATACAAAGTGAATATTGAAGTCAGCACTCAGAGGCGACAGATTGCTAAACGCAATCATCAGGCCTGATGATTGCATTTAGCATGAAAAGTCTGTCGTCTCTGAGTGTTGACTTCAATGTTCACTTTTATATTTACATGCGCTCTATATCTGATATTGAGCAATTTTTCCCATAAATGAAGCACACCTTCAAAAAGTATATTTCTTCATATATATATATATATATATATATATGAAGATGCGCTCTCTGACAGGGTTCGAACCTGCGTACCTTTGAGCAGAGAGATTTCGCTTAAAGGCACTGAACAGCCTTGCTTTATCGGCATTGTGTGTGTGAGTGTGTGTGGAATTCATTCTATTTTTTGCGGTGGGGGGGGGGTAGATTTTTGAAATGTTCAACCGAATATCATTACAGCTCGTTCCAAGCAGGCCACTGTTACCAACAACAATTCTTCTCCGGCTTTCACGTCCGCCATTAAAGACTGACCACAATTATCTGGGCCAGGGTGGACACACCAAACGTAGAGGTCGGTAGTGGTGTGAGCGAGTGCAATAGTGGATGGAGATGCCGGAAGTTATTTAGCTGATGCCATCTCTAAAATTAACGGACAGCCGAATCCTCACACGGTTGAAGGCAAGAAAGAGTAGCGGTGAGAATTTGGCATTGTCATCGAGGCATTAAGAACAAGGTCAACGCAGAGAGTCGATTTAGGGGTCATTAGAGGTCAGCCCAAAGGTCGTAGGTGGGCCGTAGTAGGGACGGGAAAGACAAGGCACACGCCCGCCGTCGCTGCTAATTCTGTTCCTCGTTGTAATCAAGTGGTATTATGGGAAATTCTTAATTGCGGCGCGGACGGATGAGACAGGAACAGACATAAGATTGAGAAATGAAGAATAGATAGAAGCAGGGAAGAATTATGTGGAGAGCTAAAGGAATGAACAAGAAGATAAAATGTGGTGAATAAGGTCATTTACTATATATAAACATATATATAAACATATATATGTACACATGCTTACACACACACACACGCATATATATATATATACATATATGTGTGTGTGTGTGTGTGTACAAATATATCGTGTATTTGGGCACCAATCCTTCTTTTATGCATGTTTCATTGAAACTGATAGATAAGGAACATCTTGCCAGTTTTTTTTATTTAATTTGCGAGGATTGCCGCGGAGACGTCTGTCAAGGAGCTAGGTAGCGTTATTTAAGGTCTATAAAAGGAAAAGGACAATAAAACCTTTTCTTTTTTGTTCTCCGTAGTAACGACAAGAGGTGTATCGTCAGTGATAGTACCATTACAGCGAAGTGGTAGACCCTGCTTTACCCAGGTGAATTGGGATGCGGAACTCTACTGTACCACACCCAACTCTCACACATGGAAGTCACATGGTTACTGCGATGGTCACATCCTGGTCAACAGCATCGACCTACCCGCTGTGTGAGGGCAATCGAAAGGTTCCCACCGGTGATGGGGAACGCCTTTTTCCAACCTACCTGTACCGAATGGCCAGTCACCACTCTTTACCAGTGAGCTAATGAACATCTGACAAGAGGAGCGGTGTAACTTCAACATCGCTGACGGTGCAAAAGGAACCACCAAGCCATTGCACAATTTTGCTTTGAATGTCACTATGAACCATAATTACAACAGAAATAGGGGAGAGCGGTGGCCCAAAAGTATGAACGAAAAGCGTACCATGACGATCCGCGTAGATGAAACCTAGGTAGGTTTGCCTGGCTCTTTAGGTTCATAGTTAGATTTGCTCTACTTAGAGAACTTTGCTTAGTTATTTTTATTTTACTTGTACCGGAGGTTTTTTTTTCTTTGGACTCTGAGCTTGGATTCTGGACGATTGTTTCCGCCTCAATTACATGTTCTTAGTTCTTTCTTTTTTTGTCCCTTATTTTTCCTTGGGTATTGGTTTCTTCATTTACAAGCCAAAACACCTAAAGTTTTTCCAGACGAGTATAATTACTGATTGAGAATTGCCCTCCAGGTAATGTTTAACACTTTCGCCAATACTGAATAATGAGAAAATCCATTATCAATAAATAACAAGGTATGATGATATATACGACATGATTTTTTTTTTTTTTTAGTTTACCTATTTTTCCATTATTATAAAGTATAATTAATATCTAAAAACTCCACATTATAACCAAAAACGATTGCAGTTTTTCTTTTCTCTTTAAAATTAAAATATATATTTCTCTCGTTGGAACAATTATAACCTCTCCCTGATATATATATATATATATATATATATATATATATATATATATATATATATAGAGAGAGAGAGAGAGAGAGAGAGAGAGAGATGTCGTAGCATACTTGCGGGCGATAATGGGTATGTCCCTATTCACATAAATGCAGTAGTAAATACTGTATGTTGGTCGGCAGTTGGAGATTTATTGTGGAATTCACTTGACTCACTTCTAGCAGTTGACTACTACTTCTACGCGCCGCTGGCGAATCTTATATGTGTTGTTCATGTCCTAAGTATTATCGTACATTACTAACCTTGGTGTGATTATTCTATTCAGTAACTTTCCTTATGTTACATTGTATTCCCTTGTGCTAATAATACCCTTGGGCAAGGTATGAATCCATCTCTTGCCCTCAGATATGGGTAAATGGCAGAACAGACTGGGCCATATAAATTTGTTTAGCAACCAGTATAAGAGAAGGAAAACTTCAAAATTCGAACAACCTGCTGCATCGTCGCTTTAACTTGGAAGGCCGTGGTAACCTGAACATCGCTGCCGGTGCAAAAGAAACCTGCAAGGCAGTGCACTATTTTGCCTTGAATGTCACTATGAACCATAATTACAGCAGAAATAATAGGAGAGTGATATCCACTGTGGTGCAAATGCGCTAACTGAACAAAAAAAAAACAAAAAAACAAAAAAAACAAGAAAAAGAATGTAACGATAATAATGTGACTCTTGTCTCCCTGGGCAGCAGATTATTTAATTTAAAAGAAACCACGTCACCACCACACCCACCCATACAGACTACGAATAAGTAGGTAAATGTTTTCTTTCACTTCTTTGAACTATCTGTATACAGGTAAAAATAATGTTCAACCACTTCTTTTGTGAGCTATGTTGTTCTATATAAATATATGTATGAAATTCTTTCACGTATTGAATAGATTTCTTTTGAAGGTGCTGAAATTTATTCCTTCTGAAAAGATTGAATTCAGTTTCCTCGAAAGTTCTCAATAGCCACTTCGTCCATTCAAACATCAGTCTGGCGAACAAAAATTTACTTGTCACCTTTACAAGTTTTCTTTTATTTTTAAAGAATTGTCCTTCGTGTTGGTTTACTCAAGCGCTTTCGGCTAATACTTTAGCCATTTTCAAGCTGTGATGTCGAGTGGGTTACTTTCCCTTAGGCGAGTGTTATGTAATTACTAACCTATTTACACACCCTTCCACCAGTTCAGTATCGAACCATTCTCCTAAACACGTATTATATTTTCAGAAAATACTGATATAATTAAAGTAAAATACTTTTAATGCTCGTATAGTCAAATTCATTGAAAATCGCCTGCTTTTAATGAAATTTATATTGAAACACAACCCAGTTGGGAGTATTGAAAGGTTATTCAATTTTCTTTGGCTCATTGTCGATCTCGCCTTTGATTACATCTTTTCACAAATGGAAGGTGAAATAGTGATGGTTAACAAGTTTCTTGATGTTAACACAAAGATAAATATTTCCATTTACTGGCGTGTGAGGGGAGGGCATTTTGTAGTTATAGTTATCCCTACTATTTTACTTTTTTTTTCAGAAATTTTTACCTCTCTCTCTCTCACTATATATATCTAAACATATATCCTTAAATATAACGGACTATGAATGTCTATTATCTTTGATCATGAGCCGTTCTAAAGTTCGTATAGTTGTTTTAATTTCGGGTAAAAATAAAAACAAAAATTGTTCAACATTTGGATATTTTTTCATTATGCTTTTCTTTGATCTCACATGAGCCATCTTCAGAGTGGTTATATGGACATTTAACCACTAATTATTCACTATCAAAGATAATATTCTGTTATGTTGACATAGAAGATTGGTATGCGACGATAATGGTTTGATGGGGAATATCTATGTTGCACATTTTTTGTTTTTATTTTAACCCGAAATTGAAGCAAATATACGAACTTTAGAACGGGTCATGATCAAACATAATAGACATTCATAGTCTGTTATATTTAACGATATATGTTTAAATATATATATATATATATATATATATATATATATATATATATATAGAGAGAGAGAGAGAGAGAAAGACAGAAAGAGGGAGAGGGAGTGAGAGAGATATTTATTGTGTATTTTGGCAGCAATCATTCAATTATATATGTTTCATTAAAGACGACAGACAAGGTACTACGATTAAGATTTTATTTAATTTTTCTTTTTGTTCGAACATGTGTTTTCTAGAGACAAAGTATGTAGAAACTGTTCAAATGTTCTGTACTTCCGAGCGCTTTCGGCTATACTTTTAGCCATTATCAAAGATGATTTTAGAATCCATTTAAACACGCACACAAACTTATCATACTTCATCCGAAACATACTAGTAGAAAATACAAACATAATAACCTCATCCGCATGTAACAAAAAACATTAAAATAATGGAAGCCTTAATAATAAAATGGAAAAAGCCAACACAATAATATAAACTACGAAGACGGCCACAATGTGCTGACTGTGTTCGGAAAATAAGACATCTCTGTAACACTAGAAATATACACAAAACCCATACACCCAGTTAAAAATCAAAAATGAAATCATTACATTATTACATTCCAAAACACACACACACATATACATATATATTGACCACTAATATTATCAATATCTATCTATCTATCTATCTATCTATCTATCTATCTATCTATCTATCTATCTATCTCAGTCTGTTCCTTATCTATCTATCTATCTATCTATCTATCTATCTATCTATGCACGGTACTTAGTTGAAAGTGCTCAATATCTGTGATAGAGCTAAAATATTCAGTTGTATGGATATTAGTTTGTAACCCTGGGTTTCATTCATTTTTGCCTGATGATCGCAAAAGCGTTAAACCCATGGTTACAAACTAATATCGATACAACTGAATATATATATATATATATATATATATATATATATATATTCGGAATTAGAAGTTTAGTTCTTCGTCGGTGTGATTCTGTCTCCGTCCATCTTTTGATTCTCTGTACTTGACTACCGAAACAAATAAGAACTCCCTCCTGTTAATCTCAATTTCATTAGTTCAGATGTCATGAGAAGAAATCTCCAGCATAATTGTTCAGTCCGAATATTTATTTTGCAACAGACTGTGTTTATATGGTTTTAATTCAATTTTTATGTACACACACGCACACACACACAAACAGTATCCTCAAAGTCAATCAGTCAGTTATGTGCGATCATGTATCTTTCGATATATGACTGGCAGATTTTTTTCCCCGCAGTAGGTTGCCATTTCTTTCTGCAATAGAGCAATTGTTATCTAAGGCTATAGAACCCGGTCTGTCCTGCTATTTACCCATAGCTAGACAAATAGCATAGAAGAAGAGGATTCATACCTTTTTCCAAGGGTGTTAGCACGTATATGAATGTAATGGATTCGACTGGAATTCGAACTCGGCTCTCCGATTCCTTAATCCGAGCCGCTATCCATTACTCCACCGTGCCTCCTCAAAGTATGTGTGGAGCGCAGAAAAGTTCTCAATAAGACCAAGAACGTATTCTTTAAAAAAAATACGATGTTTCATCATTCATTCAGATTTGGGGTAGTTGGTCTGGTTGTGAACTATGCAGCATCCCCTCATATATGAGAGAGAGAGAGAGAGAGAAAGAGAAAGAGAGAGAGGGAGAAAGAAAAAGAGAGAAAGAGAGATAGAAAAATGAGAAAGAGAGAGAAAGAGATAGAAAGAAAGAGAGAGAGAAAGAAAGTGTGAGAGAGAAAGAGATGCAGATACATTAGATGTAAGTATTTAAATAAGTTTGTCACCTAATTATGATAAAAAAGTCCGCAAATATTTTTCAACATAACCTCAATCTTCATAGATGTCCCTTAATTCTGCGATGAATTTTAAAGTCAACATTATATAGTGAAAATTTCGGTTTAAAATTTAACCAACAACAACGTGCCAGTCGACGAACTTTTTCATCCAGCCTCATATAAACTCTCCGTCTTCTTATATAAACAATCTTGTGCGCATGCGAACGAGGACACATTAAATCGCGATTTTTTTTATGCAACAGCTTCTTACTTACTTTTTAAATATTTATGACGAATGGCAAAATCTAAAAAATAAGACCACATCTTCCTATGCCGTATTCAAATCTTTCTGTTTCATTTTTTGTTGTTTCTGTTGTTTGTTTCTTTTATTATTATTATCATCATTTTTCATTTGGTTCCCATTCTTATTTTAATCTTTAATCATTTTTAGGATGTGTCGGCAATTTCTCTCTTTACTACACGGTATTTTCCTAATTATTTTGTCTCCGTCTTTTCTCTATCAAAACGAGAAACTCCAAGTCCGTAGACAGACTTTATATCTTCGCAGTTTCTGGCTTCTACCTAATTCCTGTCTTCTCTCTCTATCACACACCCACATCCACACACGCATTCTCTCTATATATCTATCTCTCTCATATATGCTTTATCACTCTCTCTATAATCCTTCTCTGTATAAATTTATATATCTCACTATTTCATATCTATATATATCTACCACCAGAATGTTCACATCTGTTTTGTCAGTCAGTTTTAATATTGCTTCTCTTTCCTTCTTCATATATATATATATATATATATATATATGAAGAAATATAGTCTTAAGATGTGCTATATTTATGGAATAAAGTGCTCAATATCAGAGATAGAGCGTGTGTAAATATAAAAGTGAACATAGAAGTCAATACTTAGAGGCGACAGTCTGTTTCATGCTAGATGCAATCGCCTGACGATTGCATCTAGCATGAAACAGACTATCGCCTCTAAGTGCTGACTTCTATGTTCACTTTTATATATATATATATTTAATATATATATATATATATATATATATATATATATATATATATATGTATATATATATTACCTGGATAATATATATATATATATATATATATATATATATATATATATATATTACCTATATATATATATATATTACCTATATATATATATGTATATATATATATATATTACCTATATATATATATATATATATATATATATTACCTATATATATATATGTATATATATATATATATTACCTATATATATATATATGTATATATATATATATATATATTACCTATATATATATATATTACCTATATATATATATATATATATATATTACCTATATATATATATATATATATATATATATATATATATTACCTATATATATATATATATATATATATATATATATATATATATATTACCTATATATATATATATATCTGTATTTATATTATCTGTATATATATATATTATCTGTGTATATATATGTATTATCTGTATATATATATTATCTGTATATATATATATATATATATATATATATTATCTGTATATATATATATATATATTACCTATATATATATATATATATATACATTACCTATATATATATATACATTACCTATATATATATATTTTACCTATATATATATATACATTACCTATATATATATATATATATATATATATATATATATATATATATATATATATATATATTACCTCTGTATATATTAGGTTGGTGCAAAAATAATGTCGGTTTTGACGTATTTTGTAACGTCAAAAAACGATATTATTTTTGCACCAATCTAATATATATATATATTTACTTATATATATATATATATATATATATATATATATATATATATATATATATATATATATATGTATGTATGTATGTATGTATCTATGGATGGATGGATGTATAGAACTTATTCACACAAGAGAGAGAACTCTCTTTTAATATGTGCGTGCATGTAAAATGTAAGAGAGAAATAAGTGGATCTGATACATTTTCTCACATACATAAGACCTTAGTGAGGAAAATCTATGTGACTATATAGGTAGTTAGATTAAGTCAAGAGTCTGTCAGTAAGATGTCACGGTAACATGGGAAGTGGGCCAGGCTTTTCTTTATCATAACAAAGTCTGATGCGAGACAAATCACACAAAAAAAACCTACCAAGCGGTACTGAGAAAAATCACAAAAAATTCCAGACGTCTCTGAAAGAAAACCTTTCTCGTAAGTCAGAAAAGAAACAAGTTTATGTCCAATGATTGCGATTTGGGGTAAATGTAGTGAAAATATCTCACTTTGCAACACCTGCACTGATGGACAAAAAAGTGAGAAAAAATGGGTTTGGCGGAACAACAAAACCAGGGAGAATTTGAATGCATTTTCAATGAAGGAAAGAAAAAAAAAGAAAAGAAAAAATAAGTATTTTCAATTCTTAACATACAAGTCTATACATATATACGTAAAGATAATGTATTTGCATATATAATAGGTTGCTTGCAAAGTAATGTTGCAATTTTGGAGATGGAATAAACTCCATTAAACTGTAACAGAATTCATTTATGAAGAATGTTTTTGACAATCCCGCCATATATTTCTTATCAATGACAAAAGCCCGCTGTGAAATTCTTTGTCCCTTGTTGAAAGAATTAGGGATTTTGAACGAAAACCAGAAGCAAAGTTTCAGCGATCGGTAGAATATGGTAGGCTTCATCACTTACGAATTCTAAGAATTCAACAAGACAATCACAGCAGATGTTTATTGTGAAGAACAAATAGAGAATGGAATGTATGCAAAAAGTATTATGATTTAGTCAGAAGAAAATAGGTTCTTTTTTAGAAGGCCAATTCAATCTCACAATCAGTTTGATAAAAAAAAGAAAGATCAAATCTTTCTAATGGAAATATCTATCTTAGCATCTCCATTGACGAAAGTTAAAACCTTAAACTTTTCAATTATTCGATGGAACGCTTTCTTAGTTACGAAGCTTAAAAAGTAGAAAACAAATCCAGATCTAGAATCCTGAAAGTTCTTTTCGTTCCAAATGCACGATTCTTTTAGCATGAAATAAAAGAATTAACTTTACAATAAGCTTTTGTAATCGCTAATAATGCTGCTTGAATAACGTATCTGATGGCATATAAAATGCACATTTAAAAAACAATTCTACAGATAAGATGTTGCATCCAATGCGCTGATACTGTGAATAGGAGAGTGTCTATGAAAGGTCTAAATTGAGGATCGAGGTACTTTGATCAGTTGAACTTAGCGATAGTACCTCTTGTGGAACTATTTGTCTTATATGTCAGCAAATATGACATTATTTTAAATTCGGTAAGGAAACCTGAAATTTAATGGGCTTCTCCGCGCGTGCGCACACGCATCACTCATACACACATTGAATACAAGAAACAAGGAATATTTTGTTAATTTGTTCTTTTTGAAAAAAAATGGATGGTTCAAGACGATGCAGGAATTTTAGGGTTAACTTCAGGAACAAAACACAGGTGTGAATCATGAATCCAAACCGAATTTCGTTTGACGTTTCTTCTTCTTCTTCTTCAAAAAAAAAAAAAAGAGCGCGAAAGTTAAGGACTTTTTACATCAGATGACGTCATTGGAAAAATCAAGAAAAGCTATTGGTCAAAATGTTTATGATCTTCAGCTGTTCAGTGTTCATATTGAGAAAATGATATACATGTAGGGAATTATTTATATACATACAGGGATTTATATATGTATATCTGGCCACTCGTATTGAAGAATACCCCTCTACTAGGGCAGCCAGTCAATCCCTATTACAGACGCTTGCTCAGGCGCATTTGTGTTTATTCAACACCCACAGAGCCCACCTGCGGTTTATACTGCAACTACACTAAGCAGACTTTAGTTACAGTTTCTATGAAAGTGCGTGATATCTAGAGAGATCAACAATGGGAACAAGGCCAGCACACTCAAGCCCTCGGCCACGATGACTTGTAACTTGGTATTAGCGCAGCTATCGACGGGTTCCGTCTACCCAATTTCACTCACAAAGCTTGGGTCAATCCGTGGTATGGTTTTCCGCACGCTGGAATCGACCCCTCCAGTTCAATAACATCAGGAAATCACGTTCCTGGAAAATCGTCCATGGTAAGACTCGAACCCTGGACCTCATGGTCAGAATGCAAACGTTCTGACCACTCGACCATAGGAAATTATATACATGTAGGGAATTATACACATGTAGGGAAATGGAGCGAAAATATAAACAATAAGATGTAGGGACACTAGACTTAAAATTTCTGGCTTCCGATGTTTATAGGCCGCATGTATCCCGATTAACGCTGTATAAAGGAGAGTATTATCGGCCATTATGTGTCTTATTCCTGGTGGGTACAAATAAATTAAGCTTTAGCTTTAAACAAAAGTCTCGAGAAGATCTTGTCTCCGCTTTCCACCATTTCCCTTAATACTCCACTGTAGCCTATATAGAGAGCCCACGAAATGAGTTGTGACACATGATCTGAAGATCGCCCGAAGCATAAAACTTAATAGTAATCATGCAGTGTTGAATCTGATACCCTACTCTCTCATTCTCTCTCTCTCTCTATATATATATATATATATGTATATATATATATATATATATATATATATATATATATATATATATATATATATATATATATATATATTATGAAATGGACAATGTCCGACAATTATTTTAAGACATTTCTATGTTTATGCATTCTTCTTATAGATACAAATATTTAAGTAAATGCTCTGTTTATAATAAACTGTATTAAACAACATTTACCGGCCTGAATGTCCGAGAACTTTTCATAGAAAATATTCGTCCTCCGACAGGAATCGAATCTGTATCCTATACGGAACTGTCATATAGCCTGACATGCCTTAACCGTTTCGCCACAGAGGACCGCTCCGGAAGACAGTAAAATCGACCTTGCTAACCGAACGCGCCTCTGTGGCCGAAACGTTTAAAAGGGCTCTGGTGAAATAAATTATTATAATGGAACCTTAAAGTGGTCTGTTTTTCTTTAAAAATTATAATATATATATATATATATATATATATATATATATATATATAAACGCTTACAAATTCATGAAGCCATCACAATTAAAAACCAAAAACCCAACATAAAATAGCATTCAATACTGGCAGAAACATCTTAAACATATTTAATAATAACTAATTCTCAAAATGATAAATACCAACCCCCTCCCAAATGCTAATGAATTAATCCAACAACATCTCCTAAAGACCCAAAATATTATCTATGAAATAAAATAATAAACACCATACTTCAACCAAAACATACAGCCATGATGACGGTTGACCGATATATATATATATATATATATATATATATATATATATATATATATATATATATATATATATATATATATATTATTATTATTATTATTATTATTATTATTAAGGATCTGTAACGAAATAGATCCCCACCAAGCATCTCGACTGGCTTCCCTGTATCATTTCTACAAATATTTTCATTTTCTGCTCCGAGGTACTTTTTTTCCCTGGGGCCCCGACTACATGACTTTAAGCATGCTACTAGATTGGCATTTAGGTCCCACCTGTTTACTGTTGGAATAGCTAAATGCAACGCAACTTCTACTCCAACAGTTTATTTTCTCGCACTTTCTGCCTGTGGGACTCCCTTCCGTTTATTTGATTCCCTGATACCTACAATCTTAAAACTTATTTGCAACATCAGTCGTCATCTTCTGTCTTCTTGAGCCCCGTTTATTTTATCCATCCTCCCTATTCTTATTCTTCACCCTCACTTTCACTCTCTGTAACCCCTACACATTAGTGGTATTCCCACTTTGTTTGGGGTCAGATGATTAGATCCCGTAAATGCGGAATCAGAAGTAACACATATGCATCTATATTAACGTTAAAGAATGCTTCAATAGAATTTGTTTCCGTACAAGAGAAGCGCATGTGTGTGCTGATTGTGTATAAATATTGTTCTTACTGTTAGGTTTGAACTCTTTCCACCATCTAATCATTATCAAGATCAGATGATGACAAAATTATGTATGTTTGTCTTTTTAAAAAAAAGTTGCTTTATAGCATTTGAGTATTAATCTCAACGGGATGCATAAAGCAATATTCAAGCGAACATTTTCCTGACATTAAAAATCCCAACCTGAAACTGATTCAACTTGTAGCCAAAGACCTTTTTAACAATTAATTTTGTACAGTATACGTGTATATTTTACGAGTATTTACTTTATATTAGTGGAAATAATAGTACCTGACAGGATGTGTTTATACGAGTACCAATGACGAATTGTTTAAATCATGTTAATCTACAAGATAGAGTGGTAGTCGTATGTTTAGCATATAAATTTGAGGTTTGTCCATTGAAGGGGACATAAGTTCCAAAATGGCAAGAAAATCCGGTGATAACATTAGTATTGTTTAATGGAAGTCATTGAAGCAAAAGTTATCAATAGCAAGATTGAATATATTCGAGAGAGAGAGAGAGAGAGAGAGAGAGAGAGAGAGAGAAGCCAATGGCAGACAGACAAACTAATTCACTTAAGAGACAGGCTTATAGATGTTTCTCGTTCCCTCTCCCGAGACGCCGTCCTTCTCTCAAAGATCCAAATTATATATATAGTTTAATATGTGCTATGTGTATGAGAGAAGATTGTTCAGTATTGGGGATATGGTGTTTGTAGATATGAAAATTATGGACATAGAAATCAACACCGGACATAAATCAATACAATAGAGTGTTGATTTCTGTCTACATCCAGTGTTGATATATATATATATATATATATATATATGTGTGTGTGTGTGTGTGTGTAAACTGAAACTGAGATAGTAAAGAAAGGTATGGCACGTAGAATTACGACAATCTGCCCCCGTGAATTAAATAAAGGGTTTGGTTTTAGATTCCAACGTATATCACCTGAAGAAGGCGGGAGCGTATAACGGTCGAAATGTCGTGAATATTGCAATAAAGATGAGGACATTAGTTCGAATGTTGTAAATAATGTAAATAATTACATTAACTCTTCTCGTAAATCTAGATAATGCAGAAGCGTTGGATTAAGTGCACTGACAACGAATGATATTATGCTGAAAAATATATGGCCTTGTGTAAAGTTAATACTTTTTTATAATTAAGATAATGATTTAACATATTCTATGTTTTTAAATCATTAAATATATTTTATATAATTTTATTAATTTATTTAAATTGATTATATATATATATATATATATATATATATATATATATATATATGAAGCTAAAGTTATATATTATAGTAAAAAAGGAAGAACAGTAAGATATCACACCGGATTACATATCTTGTTGTTTTACTTTTTTTTTCTACCTGCACAAAGTCCGGGGGCTACTCGAGGTAGAGGGTTATATTAAGAGGCAGTTCATAAGGAAAGGAGTAAAAGGTTAAGATTGTAGCGATCGAGGAAACATCCTCTTGGGAGTCTATTCCACAGGGCAGTGGTTCGTGGGAAAAGAAACTGGAAGTCATAACCAGAATTCGTATCAAAGAGGAGGGCAGAAATAGAGAAACAAAAGGTGGCGTTGCAATTATCGGTGTTGAAAACGAAATTAGCGAAAAGTGTTCTGGTACGGGTCGAATATATTCCTTTCGTATGAATCCAGTTCTCACATACCCTTTTATTCCATGTTCGCCATCGGGAAAAAATGATTGACTAAAGAGGCAATCCACTCTCGCCTAATTACCTTGGTTGCTTGATAACACTATGGCTGTTTCATCCTTTCTCAACCTAGACAGATAAAAGTCATTGAATAGACACACGCGAAAAGATACAGACTGACGAGAGGTGAGATTAGATTAGAGAAGTTATCCTCGAGGGCTCATGACACAGTGAATAAAAGCGTTGGTTGGATCCAATAACTTGACCCAAAGAGTTGCGAGTTCAATACCTGGCTACTGTAGTGGTGAACAAAGACTTTGAGAATTGAGTTAAGGGGAGATAACCGAGACATCTGGAAAAGGCACGGCACGTGGAACTAGAACAATCTACCCTGATGGCCGAAATAAAGGGTTCGGTTCGAAATTCCAATCACCTGAAGAAGGCCGGAAGTATACAACGGCCGAAACGTCGTGAATATGGCAATGAAGATAAGGACAAGAGTCCGAACAATGTAAATAATGTAAGTAGTTACCTTATCTTAGAAATATAGACAGATCCTGAAGAAGAACGGAGCGTACAACGGCCGAAACCTCGTGAAGATGACAATAAAGATAAGAGTCCGAACAATGTAAATAATGTAAGCAGTTACCTTATCTTAGAAATATACAGCTCCTGAAGAAGAACAGAGCGTGCAACGGCCGAAACGTCGTGAAGATGACAATAAAGACAAGGACAAGAGTCCGAACAATGTAAATAATGTAAGCAGTTACCTTATCTTAGAAATATAGACATCCTGAAGAAAAACGGAGCTTACAACGACCGAAACGTCGTGAATATGGCAATAAAGATGAAGGCGGACAAGAGTCCGAACAATGTAATATTATTAACAATTACGTCATCTCAGAAATCTAGACAGATCCTGAAGAAAACCTGAACGTACAATGGCCGAAACGTCTTGAATATGACAATAAAGATGAGAACAAGAGTCCGAACAATGTACATAATATAAATAATTACAATACCTCATCTCAGAAATATAGACAGAAATAATCTGAATGTTGAAGCTAAAGCCTTAAGCGCCATAACTGTCATGATTCCTAATCCCTTAAATCTGGCTCGGAATTTAGGTTAACGCCCTTCTTCGTGGATTCACTTAGCCTTTAATGCACTTTACCCTTTTCTGAATGCGTATCTTCAAAGCCGAGGAGGTATTTACTAAGTTAAAGGTACTGATGTTCGCTTTTGTTTCTATCTCTTTATTTTGTTTGTTTTTTTTTTTGTCTTCATGATGACGCATAAAGCGACTATCAATAAAATTCTTTGTCGCTTTTTTGCTTGTTGAAAATCACAAAGTCTTAATTCACATAGGATGACTTTTATTGTTCAAAACCATTCAAATTTGATGCCTAATTGGCCGATCAATATTCCAAATCGATAGGCTGTCCTATTAACAACCCAGCTGTGACTTCAAGAACAAGAATTCAGTTCAATCAAGCTTAGCTTTTGTTTATTTTTTATGTAACCGTTGGTATCATTATCATGGAGGGAATTTATTAAAAAGAAGAACAAAACAAAACAAAGCAAAAAACAAAAACAATCCCAAACTTTTAGTCACGCCATTGGTTTTAAGGTCTATTTAGGTAGCAACTATTCATCGAAACATCTGCCTATATTTCTGAGATGAGGTATTATGTACACTATTTACATTATTCGGACTATTGTTCTCATCTTTGTCGCCATATTTATTACAATATTTCGGCACTTCAGTATCTGTCTATATTTCTGAGATGAGGTATTATGTACACTATTTACATTATTCGGACTATTGTCCTCATCTTTGTCGCCATATTTATTACAATATTTCGGCACTTCAGTATCTGTCTATATTTCTGAGATGAGGTATTATGTACACTATTTACATTATTCGGACTATTGTCCTCATCTTTGTTGCCATGTTTATCACAACGTTTCGTCCGTTGTACGCTACAGTCCTCTTCAGGTGGTTGGAATGTCGAACTGAACCTTTTATTTCGCTCACTGGGGTAGACTGTTCTAGTTCTACGTACCATGTCTGAATTCATACACAGATGTCCTCAAGGACACAGTGGATAAAGGCGTTAGTTAGATCCAGTGACAGGAGCCAAAGAGTGTGAGTTCAATATCTGGTCATGGCAGTGGAGAACATTCAGAGGGGAATTAACAGGAGATAACTGACAGGCAGTTTCAGGCTAGATTGCGTCTAGCACGAAACAGCCTGTTGCCTCTAAGTGTTGACTTCAATGTTCACTTCTATCTCTCTCTCTCTCTATATATATATATATATAAACTGTTTTGACATTGAAAGTAATGTTGAAAGTGGTACTTGTTAGTTTCACGCTTAAGTGATCATCACGTCATGGTCTGATAATTGCTTAGGTTTTGAAGAAGTGGCTAGTCACAATTATCTAAAAACGCTTTATCTTCGTCAATATTGATCACTGTTTCCCTATGCATTACGCATATATATATATATATATATATATATATATATATATATATATATATATATATATATGCGAAATGCATAGGGAAGTAGATTTTTTTCCAGGTATGACAGGTTTCTTTTTTATGTATTTGGAAAACAATGCCTTTTGCTTTAAGCCTGCGTCTGAAGAAACCGCCAAACTCGCCGCTTTGGAAATATCTTGTGTCGTTGCGAATCGATCTTTTTTGCATTGACGAACCAAGTTTCTATCTTCTCTGCCGGTAGGTTTTAACGATCGGCCAGATCCGCTACGTCTATTATATTTTCCTGTTTGATTTCTCTTTTTGATTAACTTGCGGACATATGACTCACTTGGATTAATCTCATCAGCTATCGCTCTATTCGACAGCCAAAGATCATGAAAACCGGCGACTTGGCCTTTCCCGAAGTCTGAACAATGCTTAAGCATGTTAATTAATGGAAATACAAATGTAATAAGCTTTATATTTTGTTCATCATCATTTCTATGGGTGCGTCCATTTTTTTTTTTTTTTTTTTTTTTTTTTGCCGCGTACTGTATATTGTTTTTAAAATTTGATGCATTTATTGCGGAACATTGCTTGACTTCAGATATTGAACGAAATGTGTAGATATACGAATCGACACTGAATGATGACTAAACTATATACATTACCTTTATTTGTTAATTATTTATTAATAGTAAATTAACAGGTTTACATCTGACATTAAACGAATATTGAACAGCAGGAGAAACTTGCCAAAAGACTTGAGAAATATTCCCATTTCATATTGTTTAATACATGTTTAAACAAATATGTTTTTATTATTGGCTTGGCTTCACCAACGAAATTCTGGGAGTATTTTGCCTGTCTGTTGTCTGTGTAGTCTAGTAGCTCCGACTTTGGAGTGTTGCCGTCTTTCATCTTTTTTTAATTTTATCTATTTTGCACTTTGAATTTCGATGTGAGGTTTCCACCCCCCCTTTCGACTTTCTCTGTATCCTTCCCTTCTCATGATACTTGTTGCAGGCCGGTGTATCCGTTGAGAGATAAACATGTGTGTCTCCTGAAATACCCACAACAAACATGGCAGACTCGGGTTGTGAGTCCACGTAAAGAAATGTAAAACAAAAAGAAAAACAAAAAAAAACGGCAAGAACCAATATATATAAGTACAACAAATGATAATGTACTAACAACAAAGGGTTATAAGTGACAAAGACAAAGATGTGTGTGTCAAATGAATGTGAAAATCTCATGGTCCAAAGTAAGTGAATGTGCGTACTTACGTGTGTGTGTGTGTGTGCGTATTGTTCATGCGTTTCTCAAAGGGAACGTGTTCTCCGCAAGATGTTATATGTTGACGGATAAGATCAAAAGAGAGTGATAAAAAATTATCGCAGAGTATTTATAGTCCTGAGAGCGTCCCCTAGGAGCAGTTTCGAAAATTAGGAGGAGGTAACCCGACATACTCATTACTCAAAAGATGAGGCTCACTTTCAGAAGGTAGATCTCTCTCTCTCTCTCTCTCTCTCTCTCTCTCTCTCTCTCTCTCTCTCTCTCTCACTCCTTTGTTAACCAAATAGACCTCAATACATGTGATGCTGTATTTAACAGCATGTAAGACCATGATGATAAAAATGTTCCATCATTTCAACAAGGAATCTTTAAGAAACGCTTGTTGTCGATGATAAAGGTTCCATCCTCTCATGGTGAATGTTTATCTTTTATTTTTAGCCATTATTTGAGGGAAATGTGTCCCTTCTATGCTGTTAAATGCCATAATCTTTCAATTACATCAGTTTACGACTTGTATCGATATTAACTGTCTAGAATTTTGAACAAAAATGATTAAATAAAAGTGTATAGTTAAAGTGAAATGTTAAGGGGTTGACTTCGTCTATGAAACCCCCACCAACTGAACCCCTGGAAAATGACTGATGGGTATTAGGGCAAGAAATAATAATAATAATAATAATAATAATAATAATAATAATAATAATAATAATAATAATAATAATAATAATAATCGAAATAAAAATGCTCTTTGTGCTTTTCAGTAAAAATCATTTTTACGGCAATTTTACAGCTAAGAAAACATTAAATATGAAGTGGGGATCAATAAAAATAAATAATTTACCTCGCTGAACCTTCAACCCGACAAAACGAAAGCAAAAATAATTTTAATTATTTTTTTTCTTCTTTTTTTTTTTTTTGGTTTCTTTCTTTTTATTTATTTATTTGCATGCGAAATTAAACGAAGTATTAGGTTGGTGCAAAAATAATGACGTAATAATGTCGTATTTTGACGTTAAATATTACGTCAAAAACGACATTATTACGTCATTATTTTTGCACCAACCTAATATTAACTTGAAGGATTAGAGTAATTTTCTGTGTGAGGCTAAATGAGAGAAAGAAAGGAAGAAGAAAAATAGGAAGAAAGAGTCGGAGGATGAGACAGAAGAAAAAGAAAGGGTAAGTAGAAAAGAAAGAAAGAAAGAAAGAAAGAAAGAAAGAAAGAAATAACTAGAAAGAGAAGGAAGGAAAAGAAGAAAAGAACAGAATAGGAAGGAAAGAATTACGAAAGGGAATTTAACAGCAAGAGAGATTGAGAGAGATTGATAGAGTGTGAGAAAGTGAAAGAGAGAGAGTTTGAGAGATAAAGTGATAGAGAGAGATGGAGAGAGTGATTACGTGAGAGAGAGAAAGTAATAAGAGTGAGAGAGAAAGAGAGAGAGAGTGAGAGAGCGAGAGAGAGATAAAAGAAAATAGAGGAGCCAAAAAGGACAAAAGAAAAAATTGAAGCATAGGCACGGGAAACCAATAAAAAAAAAAAAAGAAAAGAAAAGAAAAAAAAGACAAAAACAAATTAATAGAAAGAAGAGAAGAGAATGATTAGAAAGAAAACTTTAATCGAATGAGAGAAAAAACGAAGGCCTGAAAAAGACAAGAAGTAAAGAAAAGCGGGAGGGGGGGTGGAATTGGAAAGAAAGCAAGAATAAAAATGAAATCTAAAGAAAGTAAGAAATGAACTACGTATGGCGGATAATAGTTGCAACATCCGAAATTAATTTTTCTCTGATATTTAATAATACCTGATAATGAAAGCCACAGACTTAATTAAATCTAAAAAAAAATCTTTGACAAAACCAGTTTTGTTTATTTTATTTTATCAATTCATTTATTTATTTTTTATTTTTTTTATTTAACCAGACTCGGAGCAACAATTTTGATTGGTTATAGAATTTTTAAAGACACTAAACTGATTGGTTCATATTATGAAATAAAATCAGCCAATCAATCTCTATTATCATTCTCATTATTATTATTATTATTATTATTAATGATATTTACTCAGTTTAGCTTAGTCTGACACAAGGCCACAAATTTAAATAGTCTCAAATTTAATCTCAGGGTCGAATTCAATATTTTAATAATGGTCTGCGAAACTAACATGCTAACCAGAGTTCAGGGCGATGTCATTTTGCGCGGTTTTGAATTTCTGTGATTCTTGTGTCTGAGACTTGTTGCTAAAGATCGAACGGCAATAAATCTTCTCAGATTTCCACTACAGTTCTCAGTTCCATTGCCATCACCAGTATTACCATCGTTTAGACTAGGTGTTCTTAACTTTTTTTGAGACACTGACCTCTATATGAACTAGCCCTTCATAGACAGACAGACTGATTTTTTTTCACAACAGTTGTACGTGCATTTCTCCGTCCTGTACCCTCATGCACCCTGCACGTATATCACTTTTCAGCCAGCCACGCAATAATTTGTAGTAAATTAATCCTCACCATTTTATGAGAACATAAGCAAACCATGATAAAGTTTAGAAAATGAGAATTAACAATTGCTTTTATGGAGTGGCAAAAGATGGCGGTCGTGCAGTGAATGATGACATCTGAAGAGACTGGAAAAGTTCACAGTAGTTTTTCACTTAGACTAAGTCTTGAAGAATATGATCAAGGAATATAAGTCTTTGATGGAATGAAACCTATGTATCATCGATGTGATCAGAGCTGATCTAGAACCACCGTAATAAAGTTTGACAAGGTCAAGATTGCTAGAATTGATTTTACCAAGAAATCTGAAATAGTGCAGTCTGATTCTACTCTTAAAATTCTTCAGTCATCAATTTCCAGAGAATCTGATGGTATGCCTCCTCCAAAGAGGCACTTTTATATAAAGGTCTTGAACATGTAAAATTTGAGTACACATGACTTGATAATAAATTGGGTATAGAAACTGAGGAATTTATCGTTTTCTTCAATTTATTAAGACAAATTTCTTATCTGTCTATATTTATGAGCTCTGTTAAAAACATGCAATGATAACAGCAAAAATTGCAATATGAGCTCTGGTAAAACATGAAATGATAACAGCAAAAATTGCAATATGAGCACTGGTAAAAATTGTATGAAGACATTAGGTTTATAAAACCCAGAAATTCATAAACAGGTGTCCTCAAGGACACATGGCACAGTGGATAAAGGCGTTGGTTAGATCCTGTGACAGGACCCCAAAAGTATGAGTTCAATACCTGGTGGAAGAAGCAGGAGATAACTGATAACTGACATCCGTTAGACATGGCACGTGGAACTAGAACAGTCTACCCCTGTGAGCGAAAGTGAGGGTTCAGGTCGACATTCCAACGACCTGAAAAAGGTCGGAACCTAATAAATATGGCGACAAAAATTCGGACAATAGTCCGAATAATGTAAATAGTGTACAAATTTCTCAATATTTTTTTTTCTTTTTCCATTAAATTTATTGAACAACCTTCACATAAATTCATAATTCCTGGGGTTTTTTTGTCTGTTTAATCAAAGGCCTTCACAAGGTGCCTTTTACAATCTTCAAGGGGAGTTGACTTTGTTTCTTTCTTTAAAATCGTTTACATGGACCCAACATCAAGTCAAGAGACGCCTAGCGGTCGACACTGTAAGTAGGTAGCTAAGTGTGTTTTCTTTCAATACGATGCACTTTCTTTTATTTCTTTCAATGGGATACGGTTGATTAGGACAAAGGCTATATAGCGAATATAAATGATAATTTTTATTTGATCCTCAGGGACCCTTGAAACCCATCCCTAGACGCATAGGGGGTTCATGGATACCAGGTTAAGAAGCCCTGGTTTAGACAACAATTCCTATTACTATTATTTTGCTATCATTTTCAAGCCATTTCGGGAGCCCTCGTTCGGAATCAAGTAAAACTTAAAACTTCAGCTCTTTCCTCGGTATTTTAAATGACATTTTTTTTAATGATGATTTCTCGAATATGCACCTAGCTTAGTGGTTATCAGAGCGGAGAATTGGATAGGCATCCCAAAGTAAAAAAAAAAAAAAAAAAAAAAAAACAACAACAAAAAACCAAGGCCGTTGTATTTACTTTCTCACAAATGTCCTTGAGAAAAACATAGATTTATATCTCCTCGCCCCACCTCAGCTAGGAGAAGGTCACCTCTGTATTCAAAACTCTACCTTGTAATACAACTCCGTAAAACCTAGCACAGCAGCGCCACCTAGTGTGGTTTCGCAGTGGGCCTATGCTCCACAGGAAGAATTGTTCTGTGTAGTTTCAGTTGCCCGGATGTCAGTAATGTTTTAGAAAAAATGGAAAGAAAAAAAGTACACTAAAAAGAAACAGTTGAAATTTCTAGGGTACGTAACGAGGAAAGATAGCTTGAAAATTTTAACACTGGCAGGACATACTGAAGGCAATTGGGACGGTGGAAAACAAGTCGTTGTGGGAAAATTAATAACATAGTCCCATTGAGCATTACTCTTGTCGTGAATAGGGGATTCCTACATTTCTGAACCTGTGTCGTATTCACCCCGGTCGTGTAAATGTTAACAGAAATTTAGAAGGAGACTTTAAAAAATACTGCAGCATTATGAGGTTCAATTCTGGCTGATGAGCGAAGACAGTTTCACTGAGGAACATAAAGAGTCAGAAAATAAAAAAGAAAAGAAATATTTAGGATTTTATTTGTGTAGATATTATCAGTAATTCCTATTCGAGTATTTTGTACAGATTTTGCAGCCAATCACACCTGGAAATTGGCTGAGAGCTGGCAAAGGTATCAAGTTTCTATCGAGTGCATTTTGATTTTGTTTGCCGTCCATTTTTAAGTGATGAAAATGATATTTTCAAGAAAGGTAGGTTAACAAAAAAAATTAAAAAAAGAAAAACGGTAGCAAAGATTAGGGAATTTACTCCCCAACGTGAAAGATATCAATTAATAATGAATATTTAGAAAGAAAAAAATCTCTGATAATGGAGGCTACATATCGAGATTGTGGCGGTGGTGTCGACCGTAATCATCATTTGGTTTCTCTGGGGACGCAAAAACAGCAACAGTAACAGAGAAAATAACTCGAGTAAGGCGAATAATTTCATGGATGGTTGTTGTTGTCGTCATTGGTGGTAGTGATGGTTCCATTATTGCATTCGATTTCTTCAACAGACGTTCTACGCTCTGAAGAATCAGTGACAATTTCTCTTATATCAATACTTTTATTTATTTTTTTCATTTTTTGCCTTCAGCTTACGTTCTTCTTATTGGAATAATGGTGATTCTGATATAATAATAATAATAATAATAATAATAATAATAATAATAATAATAATAATAATAATAATAATAATAATCTCACGAAGATGAAGAAAGCGATGATATAATATTACACATGATAATAATAATGGAAGAGTTGATAGGAAAAGCACAAAAACTAAATGATAAATTTGTATTTTTATTAGTTATTGCTGCTGCTTTTAGTTTTGTTAATATTCAATATCCGTCAACTACATAGATATAAACTGGCTGAGACAAAAAAAAATTCTCATCGTTTTGATCGCCATTTTTGTTTCTTCGTCGACAATGTTTCCTCTTTTCATTCTTTTTATTTATTTATTTATTTTTCTTCGTTTTTGAACAAAGTTTTCCCTTTCTTTCCTTTTCTCTTCGCTCGTAGGACAAGAAAAGAAAAACGCATAAAAAGTCTTTAAGATAGAGAAAACCTCTTCGTTCTTTTTCTAATCTTATTCAGTTACCTTAGTCTTTTTCTTTCTCGGCTAAATATATCTCCCTCTTCTCTTTCTCCCTAGCTTTTTTTTTAAACCTCTTTCTCTACAATGTTATTTAATTTCGCGCCTTTTATTTCCCAACTAAACCCTTTTCTTCTACGCCATTTTGTTTTGTTTTCATTCATCATTTCTTTCATTCGATTTCTCTCCGAAATTGTTCTTCACTCATTTTAACTATTCATCACGGTGGACAACACCAAAACTTTTTTTCTTTTTAACCCTTACTCTTTTATTCCATTAAATCTATACGTTTCTGTTCTTTGCTGCCGACTTGAGGCCTCACTGCCTTTCTTTGTCGTCCTTAGAATGTTTCGATCTCGTTTTATGTCCTTCTTTTCATTTAGTCAATGGCCACAGGTAACATTTAATAGTCTTAGCTCGAAATTTTCGTTTTCTGTTTTCTGTTTTCGTTTTTTTTTTTAACTTTACCCGTCATTACAAAAGCAAATGTAATCTTGCCAAAATATAATTCACAGCTTTCTTATATATATTTTGTATTTTTTATTTTTTTTTTGCTAGGTAGACCGAAGACAATCTACTTCTTTCTTTCTTTCTGTCTGTCTGCCTGCTTCTCTGTTTGCCTGTCTCTCTCCCTCTCTCCCCACTCTCTCCCTACTCTCTACCCTCCCCATCTCTCTCTCCACCTCTCTCCCCACCTCTTTCTCTCACTCTCTCCCTTCTCTCTCACTCTCCCTATCCTCCCCATCTCTCACTCTCCCTATCCTCCCCATCTCTCTCCACCTCTCTCCCCTCCTCTCTCTCTCACTCTCTCCCCACTCTCTCCTTAATCTCTACCCTCCCCATCTCTCTCTCTCCACATCTCTCCCCTCCTCTCTCGCTCACTCTCTCCCTTCTCTCTCACTCTTTCTACCCTCCCCTCTCGCTCTCTCTCTCTCTCTGTTTCCAGAGTTTTTCATAGTATTTATTACTAGTTCCTGTCAAGAAATCAACAGTCTGTTCGTTGCTCAGATATATTCAATATTTTCCATATTTTTCTTCTTCGTTATTGGCTTCTCATAAGAATGAGTTTTGCTATTAATTTTTTCTGTAAATGCTTTTGTTCTTCTGAATTTCGTTTTCTTCTTCTTCTTCTTCTTCTCTTCGAAGATATTTTGTTTGATTTTTTTTTTCATTGGTAATTTATTCTTGCGGCTCAGTTCCAGGTTAAAGCCCCAAATACTTTTTTGCAGAATTCTACAACTATAACTAGTGTTTTTTTTTGGTTCTTATTTTATCAGTTTGCGCTCAGAAACTCAAATACTTGCTCGATTTGGAAGAGGCGCAGAGAGCCGGCGATTTAGTGGATATACATACATACACACACACACACACACACACACACGCATATATATATATATATATATATATATATATATATATATATATATATGAAGAAAAATATACGGAAAAAACAAACAAAAATCCTTATATGCAATTATGCGGTTTTAATGTTAATATAATGTCAACGTCGGACGTTTTGGTCTAATAAACCATCTTCAGGACATATTCATAAAATATGATAAACATTATTAATTCAACATGACAAAGACGATGGACATAAAAACAAGACTTATCTTATACTGTTTGGATAAGTCTTGTTTTTATGTCCATCGTCTTTGTCATGTTGAATTGATAATGTTTATTATATTTTATGAATATGTCCTGAAGATGGTTTATTAGACGGAAACGCCTGACGTTGACATATTAACATTAAAACAGCATAATTGCATATAAGGATTTTTGTTTGTTTTTTCCGTATATTTTCTTCATATATATATATATATATATATATATATATATATATATATATATAAGAGTTTTTGATTGGTTCGCTATACATGACCAAAACCTTTTGCGTACAAAATTATTGCGCACAAGACCATAATTTCTTTGTCTAAATAACTTCCACTCACTCTATCTCTTTATTTCTCTCTCACGCACACACACACAAACGTGCGTGCGAGAATACACACACACATATATATATAGGAAATGCATTAAATCAGACATATTGTTATTTTTATTTTATTTTGTTTACAAGTTATTTTATATGGTTACTCATGTTCGAGTAGAAGCCCGGTTTCTTTGTTTTTGTTTAATTTAACCGTATTTTTCATCAAACTACATCTACCGGCCTGAATATTCCAGAAATCTTGTCAGAAAAACATGCATCCTCCGACAGGATTCGAACCTATATCCCCTAGGGGGAAACGTTATTGAGTATATATATATATATATATATATATATATATATATTAATGCATGTTTCATTAAATAATATAGACAAGATTTGTCTATTTATTTTAAGTAAGTTCCTTTCATATTGTCTGATAAGCTTAATAACATTATCATTGAAGGACGAAAGTAAATCACCATCTTGATATATGTATAAATCCAATCGAAGCTTTCGGCTTACATAAGCCATTATCAAAGATGGCAATTACTTTTCAATATATCAACCAATACACGGACGAAACAATAATGATAGTCTGTTTTTGCTGCATGAAAAATTTCAAAGCAAGAAACTAACACGTGTATATGAGACGCGGAAGCGAAAATCGCGTCGCAGCTCGTGACGTCACACATGACCACGCGAGAATGAAAATGAGAATTATTAAGTATGGGGGGCTGTTGGTATAAACCAATGGCTTCTGCTATCAATTGTAGGCATTTAAGAATATTTGTGGAGATTTGTCTATATTATTTAATGAAACATCCATTAATGAAAAGTAGTTGCCTAAATATACACAATATATATATATATATATTAGGTTGGTGCAAAAATAATGACGTAATAATGTCGTTTTTTGACGTTAAAAAATACGTCAAAAAACGACATTATTACGTCATTATTTTTGCACCAACCTAATAGTTAGTTAGATATATAGATACTTGAAAACCTGTTGGATGTGGAAAATATTTTTTCATTTTTATGTTGACATTTCACTCTTTTTCACGGGCATCATGAAATTTGATAACGGTTTTGATAATGTTCACGTAAAAGGAGCGAAATGTCAACAAGAAAAACCCAACATCCAGATGGTTTTCACTTATTCCATCTTATAGATTTCGGATATTTGACATGAATCATTTATCACGTACACACACAGACACACACACTATTCTGGATATAACACTAGTCTTAATTATTTGCCAATGACTATCCCTTGTTGATTTTCACTCGACAACATAGAGATTATTTGTTGAAATTCATTGCAACAAATTCTGGACCAAAATTTCTGGACTAAGTTTTAAATTACGAACATTTTCGCTCTATTCTGTTGTCAAAAATATGGCCGATAATAAGAAAAGCTAAATAGCAAATAACACCCAACGTTCAAATTCACTATTATTTTACATATATTTATTCATGGGAATTGAAGCCTTGACGTATTTGTATAATAAATCAGTCGTAAAGGAACGAAATTGTATATAAATGGGTTTCGGATTGTTTTATTTAAAAACTAAGCATTTTTACTGCGTCTTAAATTTTAAACAGAGGGGTGGGGAACATATGGAAGTTTTGTATATTTAAGATAATATACATATTATACATATATAACAAGTTCGAGTAATAATGCTTTTCACATGTGTTAGATTGTATATGAGCTTGGATTTGTGTAACTGATTAGATTAACAGGTTTATCTGACAGTCTCGGGACCAAAATAGTCGAAAGTCGACAACAATCAATAGGGCTTATCAGCGCGTTTAGGGCGTTGACCATAGAACTATACTATAGTAGATTAGTATCGCAAACCACATCTCATTTAGTGAGTGAGTTCTTAATTGGGTACCATAGAAAAGTAAGTGGACTATATTGATCCGTTCAATCATAAAGGACTGTTTAATTATGAGAGAAAAAAAATCCAAATATACTATGTCTGTCATCACAGGTAGAATCTTCAGCAGTGACATTTTCAAAAATTAGCACTTTCTGTGCACAACGATTAAAAAATAACATAATCACAATCGATATGTGCCTTGCAATATTATATATATATATATATATATATATATATATATATATATATATATATATTGAATGTTTTTTATCCGTAATTATTTCTTCTTATTATAAAGGTTTAGTAGGATAGCAACTCAAATATCAGTGTCCACTAAGAATAACGTTTATATTAATATATATATATATATATATATATATATATATATATATATATATATATATATTATATATATAATTAATCGGTATCACCTCAAGCAAGGCAATAATGCCACTAAAACACAAGAGCTTACAGGATGTAGAAGAATTAGGAACAGAAACATTAACGGTGAGCAGAAAGAGAAAAGAGTAATCAGGTGGACAGTAGATAACGATTGACATTGCATTTAAGTTTTTGCACATTAAAGTTTTCGGGAAAGCATGGAGCTGAAAGGGAGATCCACAAGTGAGAAGTGCAATAGAAGAAACTGTTAGCATAGAATTTACGGCTGCATTTAGCCAGCTCAGCTGTAAATTGATGAGATCTTGACACTAGTCGAGTACTGCACTTAAATTCGTAAAGTCTATGAACAATAGCAAAGAGCTCATTGGAACAATTACCATGAAAGTATTTATAGAAAAGATACAGGGAGGCAACCTTACAGCGGTGGGAAAAGGACTGAAGCCGAGCCGCCAGATCAGGACTATTAATATTGCAGATTCTTCTTTGCATCATATCAAGGAGCTCAAGGTAAATAGCAAAAGCACAGGACCATATGTGTTAGTAATATTCTAAGCATGCATATATATATATATATATATATATATATATATATATATATATATATATATATATATATATATATATATGCATGTTGCATTAAAAACGACAGACAAGGTACTACGGTTAAGCTTTTTATTTAATTTTTCTTGTGTTCGAACAAGAGCTTTCTTTTCTGGACAAAGAGTGTAAAAACTGTCCAAATGTTTTATAGTTCCAAAGAGTAAAATGGCTTAAAGACTGCGAAAGATTTTAGTCATTTTATAAGATTAAGAGTTCCTCATTTCAGAAATTCAAAAATTGCCATTATCGTATATTTGTAGAGTAAAACGCACGCTCAAAAGTTACGCTTTCTTCAGATGTTCAGCGCCCAAAGCTTAACTTTGTGAATTTCAACAAGTGATCCCCTGTTGAAATTCACGCTTTGTCTTCACTTTGTCTTCACTTTGTCCTCCTTGGCTATTTAGTATCTAGAGAATACTCATTGTTTTATACAGCGTATTAAGAAACAGGAAAATTTCATTAGAAAAGAAAACTGTATTATTATTACGTAATATCGAAGTGAATGGAGACCATCCTCATAGATGAAGATGACTTGAGGTAAAAAAGATGTAGTTGCTGAGAAACCCATGGACTGAGCAAGTGAGCAACGTGAAACAAAAAGAACAGTTATACTTAGAACCAGAAAGAGACAGTTGAAATTCATAAGACATATAATGAGGAAAGAAGGCTTGGAGAATTTGACACTCACAGAACATATTGAAGGCAAGAAGAACCAAGTAAATCAGTGAATAACCTATACAAAGAGCTTGTGTAAATGGATGGCAGAACAGAGAATGGGAGGGATGGCT
>OZ010588.1:8741471-8748971 GCA_963932145.1 Acanthosepion lycidas
TTCTTGCAAAAGTTAGTTACTTGTTGGATTTTAATTAAACTTTCAGGGCTTATTCTCAAATGAATGAAATTATTTTAGAAATATTTCATTATTAGAAAATCTTGGATTTTTTTTACATCTGTTACCTCACTTAAACTTATGCAATTTCGAGAAATTCTTTTTTGTAGCGTTTAATGCTTATATTAGTCATAAGTACAAATCTTTGGAGAATTTACCTCATCAAATGTTTTTGGTCAAACAGAAAATTTGCTCTGAATCGTAAAATAAAATATGCAATAATACCAGGACATTACAATGCATCTGAGAAGAACATTGAAAAAAACAAACAAACAATGTAACCCCTTGAAAATGGCTAAGGGAATGGCCAAAGGGGAACAGTTTTTACACTCCTTTAGTCGTTCCAAAATGAAAACTGTGAGCACATCAGAAAAGCATAATGAAAAAAAAAATGTGTAAGGTTTTCCTTCTGTGTTATATTCAGTGAAACATGTTTAAAATAAAGTTTGCTACCTAAAAACACAATATATATATGATGTTATTTTCTGTCATACACACAGAAATCTTCTTATACGTACACATTTATATGTTCTATTTGTCTGTGTACTGATAAGTCTGGATAGACGGTCGTATAATGGATACAGATGAAGAAAGCAATACTTAGGTTTTCTTTGCATCTATGCAAGATTGGATGTTAAGTTTACTGAAAAATAGGCAACTCGTGTCTGTCTAGCAAGTCAAGTCATATAATCAATCGACAGACAAGCAAATAGTTGTGGGTGGAAGTGTCCCACAGAATTAGTCTTGAAAAAAAAAAAAGATTTTTATTTTATTTTATTTTTAGGAGGGAAACAGCCTGAACGAAACATGGCTGCCACTTTTTTTTTCTTTTTTTTTTTTTAAATAACAGAAACTCCTGAGAGTAACAATTTCGAAACAAGATGGCTAGAATATTCATTCACTGTGTTTCACTTCTGACAATTGCTTTCATATTTCTTTGAGTTTTATTTGCAAATACGTCAAAACCTTGATTCATTCTAATGATTACATATTATATTGTAAGACAGCAAAGTCTGGTTGTAAAGACAAGAAGCGGCAAATGCGAACTGCATTTGTGTTGCATTTTCTTTTTTCCTCTTCTTTGCTCAGTGACTTTACGTCTATTCCAACCCTACCAATGTAGATTTTATTATTTTCTAAATATTTCTGATATTAAGTGAAAATATCAATTCATAACTAAATTTTTATGTAATATTCATTTCAGCTTTCGGACTCAATGTTCTATAAATAAATTACAAACATGGGGATTGTCAATGTTCAGGAAAGAATGAGAACAGTACTAATAGATTAGAACTGATAATTTTATTACAGAAAAAAGGGTTTTAGTTAATTTTGTACAGAAATGAACTGTAAATGGTTTTGTTAAAGAAATGCATTGACAAAAAATTTACGATAGAAATATATTGGTAACGATTTTATAATAGAAACGTATTGGAACTCATAAAAGAATGAATTGTCAGTTAGCAGGAATTAAGGTAAGAATTCCCGATAAACGACAATTAGACGTAAAATGGAAATGCATTGCTAATGATTTTAGAAGAAAATGGATTGTCATTTTCAGGAACCAGAGCAAGCGTTCCTGACAAAATACAGATATTATGTTTAATTTAAATGTATTACTAATATATATATATATATATATATATATATATATATATATGTGTGTGTGTGTGTGTGTGTGTGTGTGTGTGTGTGTGTGTGTGTGTGTGTCTGTATGTGTATATTGTTTAAAATATTTATGATGGCTACTTTTGGTCTGTGAGCGTTTTAGATGCAAAATATGCAAGATGTTTATATATTAAAAAAATATAGTTTCATGGTTTCCTAGATTTATGTGTAAAAGTGCTCAATATCATGAGTGTATGTAAATATAAAAGTGGACACTAAGGTCAACAACGAGCGGTAACAGTCTGTTTCATGCTTGAACATAATTGTATGAAGCAGACTGTCGCCGCTCGCTGTTAACCTCAGTATCCACTTACACACACACACACACACACACATATATATATATATATATATATATATATATATATATATGGATATATAGGTACTTCCAAAATAAATAAAGTTTAAAATGCATTTTAAAAATTAAAAACTCTTTCTTGAAGCTTTTATTTTAGTTTTAATTTCAAAATAATAGTTTATACTTAATATTTCCCGTAAGTAAAATAATTTGTTGTATTTCAAAACGAATTTAAATTCACTGGAATTATTAATTTTCAAAATCGCCAAAATGTCTAAAATCGGCTATATAGACAAATCTGTCAACACAACATACGTTTCTTGATTAAAAAAATATCTTTCAAAAGTAAAATATACTTTTCTGCAACTTTATTCGAGGAAGATTAACTGACTTAAAGTTTAATTAATCTGAATTAAAACAAATATTACTTATTTTCAGTTTAAAAACATCACAGAAAGTCATTTATTTATAAGACGAACGTGGATGTTTTTATGAGACGTTGACATATTTATCGATAATCTAACGATTGCGAGATTTAGTCAAGGGGGTAATAAGTTTTTAACTACCCAGTAATCTTTAAAATTTAAAAAAAAATATTCTAAGTAAATTAATATTTTATTGAATTTTACGTACTTTGGTTTTTATAGTTTTACTCATGAAAATAGTTGCTGAGAAAATGTTGGAAAATTACCAACAAATTTTAAATTTGCTATAATTACCGCTCTGATTTTCTAATAATGTTGTTTTGTATGGACGTCCATATTGACAAAAATCTGCACGTACAAAAAAATTTAAAATTCTTTTTAAAATACTGGGTGTCGCTGAATTGTAGTAAGCTTTTACATATCATTAGTTAATATGGTTTTTACTTAATAACAATATAACCAACCGCTACAAATTAATACGGAATTGTAAATGATTTAAGATATTATAAATTATAATAATTAAAATTTAAAAGAATGAAAACAATTCTTGTAAAAATTCATTATTCATCAAAATATAATTTTCTTGAGACAAAGGGGCTCATAATATGTGCTATTCATAAAAAGTTGAAGGTTTTCTAATTAAATAATGTCCTAGTATTATTCTATCTTTTATTTTATGATTCAGAGCAAATCTTCTGTTTGAACAAAAACATTTGATGATGTAAATTCTCCGAGGACTTGTACTTATAACTAATATAAGCATTAAGTGACACAAAAAAGAATTTCTCGAAATTTCATATACTTAAATAAGGAGGGGGTAACAGATGTAAAAACAATCCAAGATTTTCTAATAATGAAATATTTCTAAAATAATTTATCTGTGAATAATTTCTAATTAAAATCCAATAATTACCTGATTTTTGCAAGAATTTCAACATCAATGTGTTTTCATTGCAAAAAGACTTTCCCAGACTAATTCATGGCCACCTGTTGACATTAGAAAAACAAGATATTTAACCAAAATTTCGAAAGTTCCTTAATTCTTTTCTATTTTCAAAATATGGAAAATAAAGTACAATATATATTTTTAAAAATCCACATGATAACCAAAAACATTTCCGGCTTCTCTCTTCACTTTAAAATATACATTTCTCTCTCTTTGGAACAACTATAACCATATATATATCTATATATCTATATCTATATCTATATCTATATATATATATATATATATATATATATATATATATATATATATTTAAACATATATCGTTAAATATAACAGACAATGAATGTCTATTATGTTTGATCATGAGCCGTTCTAAAGTTCGTATAGTTGTTTTAATTTCGGGTGAAAATAAAAACAAAAATTGTTCAACATTTGGATATTTTTTCGTTATTATTTTCTTTGATATATATATATATATATATATATATATATATATATATATATATATATATATAAAGAAATATAGTCTTAAGGTGTGCTATATTTATGGAATAAAGTGCTCAATATCAGAGATAGAGCGTGTGTAAAACAAACAACATCCGGTAAAATAACCGCCATAATAGAATACCCACAATGCACCACTAACCCGTATATATATAAATAGCCGAGAAAAATAACACCATATGTGGCCTGACGATTGCATATAGCATGAAACAGACTGTCGCCTCTAAGTGTTGACTTCTATGTTCACTTTTATATTTATATATATATATATATATTTATATATATATATTGATGCATGTTTTATTAAATAATATAGACAAGTATTGTCTGATAAGCTTTATAACATTATCATTAAAAGAAGAAAGAAAATCACAATATCGATACATATTTTTAATCCTATCTATGCTTTCGGCTTACATAAGCCATAATAAAAGATGACAATTACATTACAATATACTAAACAATACACGGACAAAACAATAGTCTGTTTTTGATTATATATATATATATATATATATATATATATATATATATATATATATTGTTCATATATATATTTTTTCATATATATATATATATATATATATATATATTTAATAAAATGTCATTTTAAAGGTATGCTATATTTTATTTAGGAGAAAAGTGCTCAATAGCAGGAACAGAGCGTATGTAAATATAAGCAATGTGTACATAGGTATCAACTCTTGATGTCAACAGTTTTATGCTTAAGAGTAATTGTCAGATCATGAGGATTGTGTTTAAGTGCTAAACAGACACGTACAAGACTGCCAATGATTTTGCTATACGAAAGCATTGAAAGTAAAGAAAGGGATTGTCATTGGTCAGGAATTAATAGCACATATTACTCATAGAATAGGTCTGATATATATATATATATATATATATATATATATATATATATATATATATATATCTTTTTCTATTTTTATTTTTCAGCAGCAACAAAAATAGATAAACTATTTGCTGTGTAACTTTTTTTCTTCACAAAATATTTTTTCTTACTCGAGAGAAGGAAACAAATCGCTTTAAAATTCAAACATCACTGGTTAAGCGCGAAACTAACCTCATTCCCTTCATATTCCAATTGTAAGGAAGAAGTCCCATTTGGCCATTACCAAAACCTGCTGCTTTGTGGAACAGTCTATCGCTTACTCGAACGCTACAATCTTGACCACTTTTCAAGTTAAAGGTCATTGATTGTCAATCCACCATATTCTCACACTCTCCACTTTCAACTTGTTAGACTTATATTCATATCATTCAGTAATCATCTCGATTGAGAGTCTTTTGAGTCTTGTATTTGAAAAAGAAAATACGACACTAATAAACATCAGAATGTGTGCCGCCAATTTAGAAATGCCAACCGCCACAACAACAAATGCAAACACGCTATTAACGCTACACAATCTGCGACTCAAATAGAGTTTGTGTGTGGGGGTGGGGAGTATTCGATGATTTAGTTTACGTGTGCCCAACATTTATATCAACCTAAAAAATTATCCCGTGATCAACGGATATTCTGCTAGGGTCCCTTAGGGGTCTTCCGTTCGAGTCACTTGGCGATTATTATATCATCTCTGCGTAAAAGTGTAACAGGTTGTACTGGATTACATGGTAACAGCAATAGTAATCACTGATCTGTTGGGAGAAGTGGGCTCATGCCTTTCTTAAAAGCAATACCGATTTGTCTAGGAAGTAAACCTCCTGGGACAGATGTATATCTAGAAGAAGAAGACGGCGAAGAAGAAGGAGAAGAAGACGAAAAAGAAAAAGAAGAAGAAGAAAACGGCGAAGAAGAAGACGGCGAAGAAGACGGCGAAGAAGAAGAAAAAGGTGAAGAAGAAGAAGAAGAAGATGGCGACGACAACGAAGAAGACAGTGAAGAAGAAGACGGCGACGACGACGACGAAGAAGAAGAAATAATTCTTATTCTTCCACTCTTTAGTTAACCTTCTTTGTTTTTTCTCCCTAATCTGCTCTTGATATTCTTATGCCAGACATGAGAGGAGTCGGGTGGGAAAGTAGGTGGTGGTGTCGGTCAGTCAAACCGAAACGAAGGTCGCGGTGCCAATCAAAGCTAAAGAAGCTTTGTCTTTATTAGAGACAAGAAAGGAAGAGAGAAGGTGGGGCGAACGAAGCGAAGAGACATTGGGGTTGGAAGACGAGCGTCAGGAAAGTCAGAGTGGGGTGTGTCAATGGCGGCTGGGTAAGGAATGGGTAGAATGGTACCATTCATTTGTTGCCATGGTAACCAAGTAAATCTGTGTCATATCGGGGAAGTGACGAAGACCTGACAACAATGCCTAACGACTATGACAACGGTCGACAACTATGCCAATGCTGATTTTGATTAGGTTGATAATGATGATGATTATGATGACAACGGTCGACAACTATGCCAATGCTGATTTATTTTGATGATGATGAGGATGATGATGATGGCAGGAGGAGAAGGGCGTTGTTAGAATGGAAAGTATGAAGGATTGAAGGAGGAAATAAATTGCTGTTTCAAGATAGTAAGAAAACTACGGATAGATAGAGAGTAAGAAAGAGAAATAGAGAGGGGGGGATAGAATAGTGTGAAAGAGAGAGAAAGAAATAATAAGAAAGAGATAGAAAAAAAGACAGAGAGATAAAGAGAGACAAGAGAGAGTGAAAGAGAGAGAAAGAAAGATTAAGACAGAGAAAGATAAAATAGAGTGAAAGAGAGAGAAAGAGTGAGAAAGAAATAGAAAAAAAGAGGATAAGGGAGAGAAAGAAAGAGAGAAATAAAAGAGAGTGAAAGAGCAAGAAAGAAAAAGAGAGAGAGAGGAAGAGAGAGAAAGAAAGATAGAGAAAGAGAGATATAAAAGATTAACGTAAAAAGAATTGAGGAGGTGGAGCAGAATTATGAGATTAATTTTCTTTTTCATTTAAATTAATGTTATTATGTTTCTGTTTTTTTCATTTATCTGTACACACCGACGCACACATATACGCACACCAACACACACCCATACATACATACATATATATATATATATATATATATATATATATATATATATATATATATATATATATATATATATATATATGCGACAGATTTTCATTTAAACATGTTTTATTAAACAGAGCAGATAGTGAATGTTAACCCTTTTGATGAGTTTCTCTTTGAATTAAATAAGTCGTTTAATATCAGGTGGAAACTTGTAAAGCAATTTGTTGTAAAAAAATAACGATTACAAATTTTGGAGGCCTTTACATTAAAAGAATTGAAGCCACAGTCAACGAAAATTGATTTAATCTATGCGCTTAAGAGAGAAAATGCCTTTAATGCCTTTAATCATTTTTGTCACTTGACACGAAATTCGATTTTATAGTCATCGCCTGTGAAGCTTCGTTCATTTCAGATTTTTCGACTGTTTAAATACCAAACAAAATTTGTCTATTTCTTATTTATTACTTTCTACCTTCATTCCAATGATCAACGTTGGTCGAAAGTACTCGGAACATAAACACACAATTTCGACAAGTAGGATTACGACTTATTCGAAAGCAGGAGAAATGCAACAAAAGACATATAACATTCTGCCTAT
>OZ010588.1:8751471-8756471 GCA_963932145.1 Acanthosepion lycidas
ATTCTCTCTCTCTCTCTCAGATACACACACGCACACACACACACACACACACAAAATACATAGTCTTTCTCTCTCTCTCACTCTTCATATTTTCATTTATATGAATTCATACGTACGCTTTTTTTACCTATCACTTTTCATCTCTATCACACTTTCTATGTTCTCTTTCTTTCTTTCTTTCTTTCTTTTACTAAATCTCTGTTCCCATTCACTTTTTCTTTTTCTTTCTATTCTTTACTATTATCTTTTCTTTCTTTCATTCTTTCTTTCTTTCTTTCTTTCTTTCTTTCTTTTACTAAGTCCATATCCCCTTTCACTTTTTCTTTTTATTTCTGTTCTTTTCCATTATCCTTTCTTTCTTTCATTCTTTCTTTCTTTCTTTCTTTCTTTCTTTCTTTCTTTCTTTCTTTCACTAAATCTCTGTTCCCTTTCTGTTCTTTTCTATTATCTTTTCTTTCTTTCTTTTTCTTTCTTTCTTTTTTCTTTCTTTTACTCAGTCTCTGTTCTCTTTTGCTTTTTCTTTCTGTTCCTTTCTATTTTCCTTTCCCACCTTCTTTCTTTCTTTCTTTCTTTCTTTTTTTCACATATAGATGACAAACGCACGTTTATATATAAATTATGTACAATTCCCGTATCTACCTCCCCCAACTCTATGTCTCTTCCCCCCCTCACAAACGCTCACTCAAGCACGCGCGCGCACACACACACACACACACACATCGACGCATTGAGACATTCACACAAACCCTAACAAGGCATCAATCATCCTATTTCCGCTCCCATTACACAACATCACAGAACATTTTCAAAAGTGAAAGTAGAAACACTAGCCAACTTACTTTCCACCCCACAAATCCACCCCACTTCAATCATTAACCCATATCTGTCCCGTCTTTTCTTCTTTCCCGACACCTTTTAAAACCCCACCCACTCAACTTGTCTTGCTGGTAACAGGGCAACCCTAAAACCCCTCAAGTCCCTAAAGGCACCAATCGAAAAGGAAAGAAAGAAAATCACTCAGAACGAAGAGAAGTTGCGTTTCTTCATCATTAAGAGTTTCATTTGCTCAAATCTGGAAACGAATGACACGAATCTTTTTCCTAATCATTCGCTATTAACGCTGGAACCCTGTGATACAATTGCGAAGACTTCCCGTCTTTATTTCCTTTGACATATTACACCGCTGTAGTTTGAAATTCTTAAATTAATTCAGGGTTGCTTATTTCGCATAGGTTCTAGTGATTGCTATTCAAGCCCCCCCCCCCAAAAAAAAATTAATTTTAAATGCTTTTTTAAGACTAAGCTTTGAAGATTGGCGCTATACAATCTTCTTACTCCCATTTCCCCTGATTAGGTCTCTTGCCGTAGAAAACAAAATGTGTTAACATAAACTTACTAGAAAAATTACCTTTTTTGCATGAGACGAAACTTCGGAAATGTTTTAACAGATGAACATGCGACACGGAAATGTCTTGGATTAAAACGAAATATGCCTTGTCCATTCCTTTTTTCACGAGGTCGAGTGCTCCGATTACTACTGGTACAGTCCCCATTCATTCCCTTCATTCCCCACACCCTGTTAATCTCGATCTCCAGGTCCTTGTATTTGGACAATTTCTCGATAATTTTCATGCAGTTGTTTCTCTCAGATGGTACTGTTATGTCAATAAGCATACACTTCCTGAATTACTTGTCTTTTTTTATTATTATTATTGTTATTATTATTATTATTATTATTATTATTATTATTATTTCTTCGTTAGTTTTCAGACTGAAATCTTACATTACGGATGTCCTCCATCAAATTGTACAACCTCAAACAGAGCACTTTTCACAACAATTGCAATACCAAGCAACACAGATTTCTGAAGCGATGGAATACGAGGTTTTATTTCGATTTTCTCAATGGAGGACTTTTCCGTTCGGGGATATAGACCCTAACCCCGCCCCCTACCATTTATTATGACTATAATAAATAATTGGCTTAATTCTATTACACACACACACACACACACACACACATATATATATATATATATATATATATATATCAGTGGGCTAGGAATAATAATAATAATAATAATAATAATAATAATAATAATAATAATAATAATAATAATGGAACTGACCACATACAGAAATGATAGCAAGATAAACCTCTTCATGGTCAATATTCAACCCGTACGAAACAAGCTGATATAGACAAACATCGTAACCATTATTGGCTATGTCGTGCAGGGTTAAAAGCTGAAACTAAAGGTTTTATTCTTGCTGCACAGGACCAACGCTTGTTCAATAGAAATTATCAAACACACATAGTAAAAAATTGTGTTAACCCAAAATGCAGATTCTGTGACAAATATTCAGAAATAATTGACCATATTGCATCAGGTTGAACGGGGTATTGGCACCCCCCCACTGAATATAAAATCCGGCATGACAGAGTGTGCCAATATCTGCATTGGAAAATATGCAACTTTTGTGGGAAGGAAACTACAAAAAGCTAATATGAACATCACCCAGACCCTATTACAGAGATAGGACCTATAACAATTTTATGGGACTTTACAATAAACACAGATAGAACAATCAAATCTAATCGCCCAGATTTTGTGATTGGTTACTGCAAAGACAAAATTTTTCTTCCTTATTGATATGGCAGTCCTTGCAGACTACAATGGATCTTTGAAGATCTTCGAAGAACTATCAAAATACAAGGACCTGGAAATCGAAATCTCAAAAATGTCGCACATGAGAGCATCAACAATTCCTGTTGTAGTTGGAGCCCTAGAATTGATTGGAAAAGATTCCAGTAGAATAACTGAAGGGATTCCTGGTAGCCAATGCCTTAAAGAAATACAAAAAATGTTTTCAGAAGTACAGACCACACCTTACGAAGGGCTTTATCTATGTAAAATATGTGTGATTTATTTTTTTCAAAATTGCGCAGTGGAAAATCTCATGATGCCATTTCTGACCTCAAGTCTCAGGTCGGGCCTCGAAAAGAAATGAGTAAAGGAATAATAATAATAATAATAATAATAATAATAATAATAATAATAATAAAATAAAAAAAAAGCTGTCAAAATACAAGGACCTTGAAATAGAGGTCTCGAAAATGTGGCATATGGGAACATCAACAATCCCTGTTGTAGTTGGAGCCCTAGGACTGGTTGGAAAAGATTGCAGTAGACTAATTGCAGGGATTCCTGGAAGCCCATGCCTCAAGGAGATACAAAAAATTGTTCTGACAAGTACAGCCCACACTTTACGAAGGGCTCTATCTATGTAATTTTTTTTTTTTTTTTTTTTTGTCAGTGAAAAGTGTCATGATGCCATTTCTAACCTTAGGTCCCTGGGTGGGACCCGGAAAGAAATGTGTAAACGCCAGAAAGCAAAGGAAATAATAATAATAATAATAATAATAATAATAATAATAATAATAATAAAAGTTGATCAAGAAGGGTGAAGTCAAGATCTCGTGGGGTTTCAGCATCCAAATGGATCACAAATCAACGCTAAGCAAACATCACAATTGTTGGCAAATAAACAAGAAAATGTTTCGTTATTTGATGTGTGACTGTTTCTGGTGACCATCTACGAATCTTGAAGTCGTCATGTGTTGAAAATGTCCTCTTGGGCTTTGCTCAAAGAGCAGGGACACATTCAAAGGAATTTCACATATTGGTGATTGGTACTAAAATTTTGAAAGAACACAAATATTTAAGACTTCCCTTTGATCGTTTGCAAAAAATCTACGTTAATTTCGTGTTGTTTGTAGAAAAAAAAAAGTCGGTTTCATTATGAAGCAGGCTTTAAATTTATTTATTTATTTATTTATTTTTTACCCAAGAATTTAAAAGTTAAAAAACAAAACAAAAAGAGAATTAATCACCGCAGTTGTAAAACAGAGAAAAGAGGGAATTTTATCAAATTAGTATCGATATGAACGATTGTGTATGGAACACTGAAGCCTATAAGAGCCACTACGAGTACCAACTGCGATAGAGAGTGAGAGACAGTGAGTGAGTGAGAGTGAGAGTGAGTGTGAGTGAAAGAGAGAGTGACAGAGTGAGTGAGTGAGTAAGAGCGAGAGAGTGAATGAGAGAGTGAGAGAGAGAGTGGGAGTGGGAGTGAGTGAGAGAGAGAGTGATTCAGAGAGAGAGAGTGAGTGAGTGAGTGAGTGAAAGGCAAATCGTTCTCATTTCGTTTAGATGGGGTCACGCTAACATTGCTATTGTGGTTTGCATAGCAAATAGGCTTTTTACAAGGTGGAGATAAAATCCAGATAATATCTAGATAAAAAAAAAGTCACCGAAAAAAAGAAACGAGACAATATTAGCACACAGCCGACAAAAAAAACCCATCGGACAAAAACCAATCGGACAAAATTCCGATCTTTTTTCCCTAAAGTGGTCAGACTGATAAATAAATTATAAATTCAAGGAATTTTAAATTCAAATTTTAATGTCAAATTGAGATATTTTTTCCATAAAGTCGGGTCTTACGAAATACAAGGACTTCCTAACTATGAAATGTATTGAATATGTGACCGTAGCATTCTTAGAAAACGTTTTACGGTTTAATCTATCTTCATATGCGATCGCCATGTTTTATTTATAAACACCCTTTTTAAGCATTGTTACAAAACGTTCTTTAGGGGGTGGGATCGATTTACTATGAAATTCTGTTTGGAAACAGACCGGACCCATAAACTCGTGAAGTACCCAACAAAAAAGAGGATTTTATTACTAGCCACCATTATTTACGACATTTTTCCTCGCTAAAATTTTTCAGTGTCTTTTTTCATGTGACTTTTTTCATGTGACTTTTTTCATGTGACTTTTTTCATGTGACTTTTTTTTACTGGCCACAAAGTTATTACAGTTTTGAATTCGGATTTATCTTTCTCCTAGACTGACAGGCAACGAAGTTTGCCTTGTTATTGAAGTTGTTAGTATATTTAGCCCCTCCCCCTCCCACGAGGGTTGCATGTGGCA
>OZ010588.1:8761471-8778971 GCA_963932145.1 Acanthosepion lycidas
AGCAATGTACATTTTCTCGATGCTAAATTCCATTATTAGGTCTTAACATGATTCTAATCCTAATCCAATGTAATCTCTTATATTTCTTGGCATTTTTGTACATAATATTTAAATTAATTTTATGAAAATTTTTCTTGTCATCATTATGAAAATAAAGCAGAAAATAGTGTAAATAAAGCTAATATAATTATTACTAATTAAAATATAATTAATTTAATAACATTTTATTAACATTAAGACAATTAATTAAAATTAATTAGCTGAACTAATTTAATTGAATTATTTCATTTAAAATAATAATAAAACTTGATAATATGCATTTAGCATGAAATAGTGGTTGATAGCTATGCAGTAGTTTCCACCATATTCAGAGATGATTTCTTTGAAGACAGCCAAATCTGTAACACAGATAGTTGTACAAAAACCATCACATGCTTAGTTTCCTTAGTATATAAATACTTATGATAAAGTTTTATTTACCAGTTAGACACAATAAAAGAGCAACAACAATAATTATTGATTAATTTTGTTTTTTTATGGTTTATCAACCCTTTGCAGGTTACCATAAACTATTTTTAGACTGTAAGAATAATTTAGTGATAATATCGATTTACTGACACAAGTCCTACTAAATAGAGAGTTGGGAAAAGAGATGCATTCATACCTTTCCCAAGGGTATTTGTGTGAATATAACAAACCTGACAGGAATTGGAACTCTGATTTCCAATTCTGAGCCATTATCCATGACACCACCCACACATCCAAGATTACAGCACCTGGTTTTCCCAAGTGGTCACTCATCTAGATACTGACCAGATTTGATGTTACTTAACTTCAGTGATTGTATGACAACCAATGTTTCAACATGGTATGACCATAAGCCTGACAACAAATAATAAATAATAAAATAGAATATTGATTTATTTTGTTTTTTATGGATTATCAACCCTTTGTGGGTAATTTAAAGCTGAAACATTTGGGAATGTAAGAATAATTTGTTGTGCTAGTAGAAGATATTGCATTTCAATTATTTTTTTTAGAATTACAATGAAAATTTCCAAATATAAGTCCTACAATTTAATCCATAGTTGAGGGGGTAAATTCATACCTTTTCCAAGAGTATTTGTGCATATGTAAATGTAGCAAACCTGAATGGAATTCGAACTTGGCTTTTCGATTCCTCGTCCTGAGTCAGTGTTCATTACACCACCTGCACACCCACAACTAATAATAAAATGTACCAAAAGTTTTTACGGTCTTATAAATCATGATTTGTGTACATGAGATAAATCATGAATTAAAAGTTGTTATTATTATCTTAACGAATAGGTGTTAACTAGTTGAACAGGTGGGAATTTCACAGGTTTTGACATTTATGATAATTCATTATCTCATTCTCCTGTTCTCCTCTGAGCCCTTGTCTGTATCTTCTCATTCTATCCCTAATCCTTTGTAATCTTTTTTGCTTGGACATTTCTTTTTTAAATATAAATTTTTATGATGACACAAAAGTATTACACACATACACAATATATATATATATATATATATATATATATATATATATATATATATATATATATATATATATATATATATATATATCCTCCTTGTAACGGCATTCACCCAAGATGGGTTGATCTGGCTCCAATATTGGAGCTTCATGGGAATTTGGAATTCACAAGCAGTCCCCAACCTGCATGTATAACACATGAGATTTGATTATAGTGGTGAAGGTTTCGTGCAGGACCATCCACACTTTTTGAAGGGCCGAATACAGAGACCTGGTGCACTACGTGCCACAAGGTCCCCAAATGACCCTCTGCAGGTTTTGATTTCAGAGTTTTTCCTTCTCCTAGACCAGTTGCCATCCAAGGCTATAGAACCCAGTCTGTCCTGCTATTTACCCATAGCTGGAAGTAGAAGAGGAAGATTCACACCTTTCCTAAAGGTATTAGCACGTAAGTGAATGTAATGGATTCAACTGGAATTTGAACTCGGCTGTCTGATTCCTCAATCCAAGCCGCTATCCATTACTACACCATGCTTCCTTATATATGTATATATATATATATATATATATATTTATTTTATATATATATGTATTAAATAAATATATATATATATATATATATATATATATATATATATATATATATATATATATATATATTAAATATATATATATATATATATATATTAAGTAAATATATATATATATATTAAGTAAATATATATATATATATATATATATATATATATATTAAGTAAATATAAGTATATATATATATATATATATATATATATATATATATATATATATTGTATTAGGTTGGTGCAAAAATACTGTCGTTTTTTGACGTATTTTTAAAGTCAAAAAACGACAATATTTTTGCACCAACCTAATATTAAATCTGTGGATGAAAGTTATTATTATTATTATTATTATTATTATTATTATTATTATTATTATTATTATTCCTATACTTGCATGTTCTTACAAATGACTGGTGAGTAAGAAAAAGTATCCACAAGCAATTGTTAGCCATGCTTTCATCTTGAAGATCTTGTTTCATTTTAGGACTTTCACTTCTCATAATCTTTTTGCTAGACTCTTCCAAGCATTCCAACAATGATGGACATCAGTGTCATCTTCAATATTTTTTACAGTTCTCTTGTGAGAATTGTGTGTCATCATTCTTCTTCTTATTATTATTCTTATTATTATTATTAATATTACTATTATTATTATTAGTGTTGGTGGTAGTGGTGGTGGTGATGATGATGGTGTTGTTCACAGTGTTCATGGTGGTGGTGGTAGTGATAATATTTACGATAGTGGTGATAATGGTATTCACAATGGTGGTGGTGATGATGATGGTGTTTGTAGTGGCAGTGGTGATGATGGTGGCGGCCATGTTTAAGATGATAATGAGGTTCATGACGTATTCATGATGGTAATGATGATAGTAATGATAATGTTGGTGGTGGTGATGATGGTGGTGGTGGTGGTAAGGATCGTTAATTTTTGTATTTTTTTCTCTGAAATAATTGTTTTTTTTTTTACTTGATTGTTTTATTACTTTTATTGTCATTTGAAGAATTTTCTCTCAAGTTATCTATTTGTTTCTTTTATTCTTTGGTTTTTATACAGCAGTCTCTGGCTTTTCACTGGTCAAGTAAATTACTAACAGTTTTACATTCAGTGGAATGAGAATAAAATACCAAGAACAATGGAAATGAGAAGAGCCAGGAATTTTGTGACAAATTTTAGGGAATGATTTTTTTAAAGATTTTAAGAAAGAATTAAGTAAAAAACAACTGTAATGTTTGCAGGAAACTAATTCCAATTGAACCCTGAAAAATCAAATCAAAATGAAAAAAAAATTCTTTTCACATTGAATTCTTTCCCTTATAACTCATCAAATTGGAATAAACAGCAACATTAAAAGAAATAATATATATATACATATATGGAGAATAAAAACAAACATATATATATATATGGAGAATAAAAACAAACATCGCCATCACTATAGATACACATATATTAAAATCTATATATTCAGTTAAAAATAGAAAAAAAATCTTTGATAATGGCTAATAGAAGAGATGAAACTGCTCAGATATATAAAACATTCAGACAGATTTTAGATGTTTTTTTTTTTAGAAAAGAAAACATTTATACGAAGACAAAATTGAATAAAAATCTTAATAACTTTACCTTGTCAGTTGCCTTTAAGGAAACTTTTATAAACAAGCGATTGAAATTGTTTATATATATATATATATATATATATATATATATATATATATATATATATATATAGAGAGAGAGAGAGAGAGAGAGAGATGTAAATGAAGAAAAGATAAAATGAACATTTCTTGGTTTATTGAAAATTATAGCTCTAGTAATCTATTGAGTACATCGTATTAGGAGCTCTGAAGGTCTGTTAACCTATAAAATACATTCATTTCTTGTAAATTTAGTCTTTTTCAGTTGTATTATGATTACACACACACACACACATATGTAATAAAAATGTTAATGGTCAGAGTTAAATTAGATCAGGAAAGGTTAGTTTACCACATCTCATATCATGTACTTATTCATTCATTTATTTATTTTTAGAAAATATAGTGTCCATAAATTTTTTATTTTTTAAAAGTGAAGTGTTAGGAAATAAATTGCCTGATGATACCGAAAGGTTGAAACCAAGCTAGCAGAATCGGCGGGTCTCCTAATTTTCTAATATATATATAAAAACTACAAGACATATGCACACACTCACGCATACATACATACATACATACATATATATATATATATATATATATATATATATATATATATATATATATATATATATTGACAATGTTTTGAAAATGAAACATTATATAAATACATACACACAACAATCTATTTCAAGTTAACAGTTAATATATTTCAACCTTGAAAATAACTAAATGCATAGCCAAAAGCACTCATTTCAACAGTTTTTATATAATTTCTCTACTAAAAAGAAAAAAAATTATAAGATCACATGAAAAATTATATAAAAAACTTAATCAAAGCACGTTGTCTATCAGATTTAATGAAACTTGCATGAAAGAAGGATTGCTGCCTAAGTACACAATATATATATATATATATATATATATATATGTATCCTTGTGCAGGTATGCAGAAAATAGAAAAGAACACGTTGGGTGCATAATCCGGGGTTCCTTAGTATTTTTGTTTTTATTTTTAAAAAACAGTGCTCCATACAGAAGTAGAGCTTATATTATAATAATATTTTTTGTTTAAAAATGTTATTAATTTTATTAATTATTTGGATGATTTCGGCTCGCGTTTTTGAAACATGAGAACTCTTATGTAGCGAAGGAATCATATTTTTAAACAAAAAATATTATTATAATATATATATATATATATATATATATATATATATATATATATATATATATATTACAAATAGGTAGATGTAATCACTAGTTATATATCGACAAAACACTATTTTACCAGATCATCAGCAAACTTAATAGTTTGATTTGTTTTGTTTTATGGCATATCAACCTTAATGGGTTATTTAATACCGACAAAATTTTTATTGCTGGTAATATTTTCTTCTTTCATAAATCTATTTCTGCTAGTATTTTTTTCTTCAGAAATGTATTGCTAGCAATAATTTTTTTACGAAAAGTATTTCTGGTATCAAAATCTATTTTTACACTTTCATAGAGTTTTGATCCCAATTTAGGAGTTAACTATTTGCCCATAGCTGGCACCCTAACAGGTACTACCACCTTAGGTCAGGGTGGACCTGAGAACACCATCAATTAAGAGGTGGTTCCACGCTACTCAAAACCTTGTGATCAGAGGCCTGATCAGAGTTGGACGTAGTTTATCGTCTTACCCAGGACACAGATGTAGTTTATCATCATACCCAGGTCATTAGTTTGGTTAGATGTTTGGAAATGTATCAGGCTGAAAACCTTTCAGCAAAACTTTCCATCTCTCTCCATCTCCCCCACACCTCTCTTTCCCCTTCATGTATATACATATATATCCTAAACTTTTTTTCTATCTACATTTATATATGTTACAAAGTTCAACTGACTATTAAATGATGAAAAACTTTTATGGATTTTGACGTCATTCTGGGGTCATTTTTTATTGACCAAATTCATTAATTTGTTTAGTTCATGCTAAGTCTTGAAAAAAGACGAAATAAAATTTACTATTTTTTATCCATAAATGTTGAATGTGTTCAAATTCAACTTTTATTATAAGAAAAATCTCGAGTTGACGTTAAGAATTGTCGCAAAGCATTTATTTAAGATGGAATGATCTATTATGACAGGTCTCTAATTTGTATTTAGATACATTGTATTTATTTGCAATTTTTCAAGTTCAATTGTTCACCTATATTGCATATGATCTATTATTATACATAATTAGGTTACAATCAAATTTGTATTTTATATGAATACTAACTTATGAAAATTAAGATACCCTAGAGCGGGGTCTGCATATCATAAATTCAGGGTGGTCCAAAAGACCCTTGCATCAACCCTGGTGTATGTGGTCTGACATGTCCTAGCTGTGAAAGTCTGAACTGATGGAACCAAGGAATGTAATTTACCCAACTATTATCTTATGTTTGCTGCTGGTTATTTAAGATGGAATCATCTTTTATGACATGTCTTTAATTTCTATTTAGATATATTGTATTTATTTCCAATTTTTCAAGTTGAATTCTTCACCTATATTGCATATGATCCATTATTGTACATAATTAGGTTACAATCAAATTTGTATTTTATATAAATACTACCTTATGAAAATCGAGATATAGTAGAATGGGTGGGCCCCGTATTATAGATTCGGTGGAGTGAAACCCTTACACCAACCCTTGCACTAAGCATGTCCCCCAAAAGAAGGAATATAAATTCCTGGCTGTTAGTAACTTTGTTCAGGATTATAAATAGTTCTACCAAGATTGCTTTTTATTGTTTGTTTTGTGATTGGCTATTAAGTTCCTTACAAGCATTTGTTTATTGAATTTAATCATTAGAACTGCTAGAAATTTATGAAATTTTCTTTTTTTCTTTTTAAGTTTCAATCTGATGTCAAACATTACAAGTATCAGCCATAACAGTTAGGATGGGAGATGGGCAATAGTGGAGTAAAGGCCAGAGGCAAAGTACAATGAATAGATTAAAGGTAAGCAATGAAACCATAAGACTACAACCCCGCTCCCCTCACAATGCATCCCTGCTTCTTGCCATGCTGCTGCAATTTTCAGACAGTGATATTCTTCTGTTCTGCCCCACTGTGCTTCATACGACGGATCAGACTTTCAAGAAATAAACCAAAGTAATGAAAGACAGATTCTCTTCCATTTCATATTTTTATTTTAATTTTCTAGAAGAAGAAATGAGAACAGAGTGATTTAAATTGCATTTCCCTTCTTTGAGATTTGAACATCATTTGAAAGTATGCTAAACTAGGCAGAGAGAGAAAGAGAGAGAGAGAGAAAGAGAGAAATAAAAAAAAAGAAAAAGAGAAAGAGAGAGAAAAAGTGAGAGAGAAAGATAGAGAGACAAAAGAGAGAGAGGAAAGATAGAGAGAAAAAAGAGAGAAAGAGTGAAAGAAAGAGAGAAAGAAAGAGAGAGAAAGAGAGTAATAAAGAAAGACAAAGAGAGAGAGAAAGAGAGAAAGAAAGAGAGAGAGAGGAAGAGTGAGAAAGTGAGTAAGAAAGAAAGAAAAACAAAGAGAAAGAGAGAGAGAGAGGAAGAGTGAGAAAAAGAAAGAGAAAGAAATAGAGATGCTAGGAAAAAATATTTTTAAAAATATTCAAAAAATATTTTAAATATTTAAAGTTTTTAACTTTCTATCAGTCTACCATTTCAGTTGAAAAATGTTAACAGATAGACATTAGTTGAAATAGTCTATCCTCATGACGTAATTTTGAATTTCTCTATTATTTAATTTATATGCTCTGTTATATACATTGAGCTATTTTTATGGATCAGTTTTAACATTTTATATTATTAGGATTTACTTCGATTATATACCAACAGATTTATTACCTGCAATATATATATATATATATATATTATTTAAAAAAAAATATGATTCCTTCACTACATAAGAGATCTCATGTTTCAAAAACAAGAGCTGAAAGCTTCAATATAATTATTAGAATTAAATTGAATTAAAGTATCAAGCTCTATTTCATCTTCAAGCAAAATTTTTGAAATATACTAAAGAACATTTTTTGGAATATACTAAAGAAATTCTGATTATTTACCAAACAAGTTCTTTCCTATTTTCTATATATTTGCGCACACACACACACACACACACACAGATATAGATATGTAGAGAGGTATTACCAGATTGTGGCTGATAGGGATAATTCCAAGGAGGACATTAATCTAGGTAGAGCTCAATCTAGATTACAGAACATAATAATAATATTAATCAAGAAGAAAAATTTTAATATTCTTTGTGGTTATAACTTATTTCTTGAATGTCAAAGATATTTACTCTTCAGACCAAAGTCTCGATTTTTACTAAGTGACTTTGGTTTGAAGAGTGAACATCTTTGATTTCCATGAAATAAATTATAACTGAAATGAATATTTAAGGTTTTCTTTGTGATTATTACATATATATATATATATATATATATATATATATATATATATATATATATAATTATTTATTCAAAAATTATAACATAAATATGTTATAAAATCACAACAAAAACAAAAATAGCCATTTCATTTCATTGATTTTATAGCAGATTTATGTTATAATTTTTGAATAAATAATTATATTTGCTCTACTCTGTATTCAGCACTCTTTTGAGAATAGTATTTTTTGGTTATAGGAATTTATTCCATATACACCAATCCTATACTTGCAAATATATACATACATATATATATATATATATATATATATATATATATATATATATATATATATATATATATATATATATATATACACACACAAACACACATAGACACACAGATGAATGAAAAATAAAAGGGAAAAAGAAGAAGTCAGTTCTTTGGAGAAAAATCAAGTAGGATAAACAAATGAATAAAAGAAAAAGAAAAAGTGAATAAAATAAAGAAAAAATGAAGAAAAATGAAAAAGAATTTGAAAGAATATAATGTAAGAAAAATCAAAGAAGGAAAAAAATTGAATGAAAAAAATTGAATGTCAAAATTGGGAAAGAGAAAGAATATTTAAAGATTTTTAAAAATGGAACGAAAAAGAAAGGAACGAAAAATGAAAGTAAAATGACAAAGTTTGTGCCTAAAATCTTTGGCAAAATCTCTTTATTGTATCTGAGATTAAGATGGCTTTGAAGAATGTCGGTTTGATTTTCAGTCTTTTTCCCATCCGACTACTAAATTGACAAATTAATACATTCTAAAATATCAAAGAATTCTTCAATTAACAACATGCAAACATTATCTATCTATATATCTTAGTCTTTTCATTATCTATTTAACATTTCTTCATATCTATCTATCTATCTATCTATCTATCTATCTATCTGAGCCAGTTCATTATCTGTTTATCATTTCTTCATATCTATCTATCTATCTATCTATCTATCTATCTATCTATCTCAGTCTGTTCATATCTAACTATTTATCTCTCTCAGTGTATTCATATCTATCTATCTAGCTATCTATCTATCTATACACTGATATACATTATTTTTATCCATTTCAGATGTCATTTAAAGTTGACGTAAATAAAAACACTGAGAAAAGTTGAAATAAGTCATTTGTTTGTTTGCTAGGACAGCCATTTTGATGCTTCATTTCTTCTTTTCATTCATCTTGAAGCCATTTTAGGACTTGTACCTCATGATATCAAGCCATCTCCAATACAAAATTCTTCATGAGAAATAATAGAAAGTAACAAATATATATATATATATATATATATATATATATATATATAAATGGTGGTACTCACTTGGAAAGACCTTGCATAGTTTGACTTGTAGTAGAACAAACCGGTACCCAAGGGAAAATGAGGAATAAAAAAAAAGAAAGAACCAAGAACATGAACCTAAGGTGAAAACAATCGTCCAGATTTCAAGCTCAGAGTCCAAAGTAAAAAACCCACAAATGAGTAAAAGCAACTACGTTAAGTGCTCAATACACGAAGTAGAGCAAACGTAAGATTAACCTAAAGAGCCAGGCGTTTACTGTTGTTAGTGCATTGCTCTTCAACTATGAATTGAGCTCTTCTGGTTACTGGTGTATTTTGTATAGAAAATGTTAAAATTTCCCTTTCTCTCTTCAATGATAGCTTAGGGGTAGTATCTCTGACTGATATCAAATCAGTTGGGTTTCAATCCCGGCTGGTAGCAATTGGACATCTAGCCACACTGAATAGCTGTGATACTGCAAGTCTGGCTGTGGATGACTATACACACATACACACACACATATATATATATATATATATATATATATATATATATATATATATATATATATATATATATATATACATACACATACACACACTTGTATATACATGTGTGTGTATATATGGATCTATATGTATGCACACACGCATATATATCTATTGTTTCATTTTTACTGATTTTTTTTAATTGATTGATTTGTTTTCTATAACTTATCAACCCTTTGTGGGCTATTTAAAGCTGAAACATCTTTTGTATTGTAAAAATAATTATTTTTTGCAATTGAATAGTATTATATTACACATTATTTTAGAATAACAATGGTTTCTCCAGATAAAGAAAATGTCTCACTATTTAATCCATAGCTAGGGGAAGGGAAAGATTCATACCTGTCCCAAGGCTTTTTGCATGTAAGTTATTTATTGGGCCATGATTAATTACACCAGCCACTCATCTATATTTATGGGAGATTGAATGTCTAGAGATATACCAACTGTGGACAAAGTAATCAACACTGGTCTGAAGACAGCATTGAAAGGTGTAACTGTTATTATGCTGTATTTATTTCTATGTTCATATATATATATATATATATATATATATATATATATATATATATATATAGTGCATTGGGACAGCAGATAATTATTTAAAATATATTGTTAAATATAACAGACAATGAATGTCTATTATGTCTGATCATGAGCCATTCTAAACTTTGTATGATTGCTTTAATTTCAGGTGGAAATAAAGACAAAAATTGCCCATCATGTTGATATTGCTTTTATTAAACTGTTCCTTGATCTAAGGTTTTGGCTAACATGAGCTATCTTCAGAGTGGTTATATGGACATTTAAACAAACATATTCAACATCAAAGATGATATTCTGTTATGTTACATGCCATAATCATCTCAAACAACCTTCTGCAGGGTGTGAAATCAAAGATTTTCCTTCTCCTAGACCAGTTTCCATCCAGTGCTATATAACCCAGCCTGTCCTGCTATTTACCCATAGCTGGGGGAAGAAGAAGAAGATTCATATCTTTCCAAAGGTTTTAGCATGTAAGTGAATGTAAGGGATCTGACTGGAATTCGAAAGGTTAGAGTGGGTGAATATCATCTTGAATAAGTTGGAAAATGGTCCTGGAATAATATATATATATATATATATATATATATATATATATATATATATATAATATATATATATATATTTGAATTTTATTTCAGCCTTTCATGGGCTTCTGATCCTTAGCTAAGATTAATTAATGATAAAAATTTTCATTTATGATCGATTTCATCACGATTCTTGTTAAGCTTGGAGAGTAATTATACATTCTTATTGCTCAAAGTAGAGTCCAATAGTGTTATAAAAACCTCGGAGAATTCCAGTAAGATATCTTTAATCATTTCTAAGATACAGCAATTCAATCTTAATCTAACAATTGGACTTTGAACAATTTTGCTGTGACACTCGGCATATATATATATATATATATATATATATATATATGTGTGTGTGTGTGTGTGTGGGTGGGTGTGTCTCTGAGTGTCTGGATGTATGTCAGTGTGGATAACAATATATAATTTTTTATATGTCAAGAACAGTTTTGGTGATAAGATGTATGACAAAATGTAAAAAGTTTTTATGGCAAGATGAAACACACAACACAAAAAATTTCCCCTTTGTCATATATATATATATATATATATATATATATATATTTAAATGTATAAAAACTCTCAACATTTATAAGACTTTGTAATATCAAGACAGGCAGACAAAAATGATGAGTTCTAGGCAGAAAAATTATAAAAGTCTCACAACACAAAAGCCTTTGGTAGTTGTTCCATGACAATTTTGAATATCTGGGCCAACTTTTGTGTTTAATGAACAAAAATCACTCCATTTGCAAATCAAGAAAATAATTTAGTTTAACAGATTAAAAAGAAAAAGACATATTTGTTTGAACTTTTGATATTCGTAAAAAAACTTTGTTCTCATCTGACATTCTCCATTCAAATATTTGCATTTTAAACTGAAATTGTATACTATTCATATTGTCATCAAGAAAGGGGAAAGAAAAAAGCTCTAGTCTGCTATGACACACACACACACACACATATATATATATATATAATTACAGCAAACCAAAGCCACATATATATAGATATATTATTATGTTTGATCATGAGCCATTTTAAACTTCATATGGTTGCTTTTTTTGGGTGAAAATAAAGGCAAAAAATGTCCAACATGTGGATATTTTTTATTAAGCTGTCCCTTGATCTAAGCTTTTGCCTCACATGAGCCATCTTCAGAGTGGTTATATGGACATTTAAACAAAGATATTCACTATCAAAGATGATATTCTGTTATGGTGATAAAACATCATAGAACTGCATTATAAATTTACGACCTGCATCTGCTATTCTGTGACTGTTATCGTTGCATAGCAATCTTCTATGTCAACATAATAAAAAAATATCGAAATGTTGGACAATTTTTGTCTTTGTCTTCTCCTGAAATTAAAGCAACTACATGAAGTTTTGAATAGCACATGATCAAACATAATAGGCATTCATTATCTGTTATATTTTACAATATATGTTTTAACATATATATATATATATATATATATATATATATATATATATATATATATATATATGTGTGTGTTATTTGTACCTAAACAATGTTGAGAGAAAATGGTAAAAAGTCCTGATGTTTACCTGTGTTGGGCAGATACAATAAAAAAGGTTCCAAATTGTATTTATTTTTTGCTTTTTTTTAGGTAAATTCCATTCTGTAAGGTGATTTGACACTTACCTAAATGAAAAGAGACAAAAAAATGTATTAATAAGCGTAAAATTTTAAATGCAAAAAAATTGATGAAAAAATAACATTTACAATTTCTTTTAATCAAAATATAAACTAAACATTTCTATATCTATCTATCTATCTATATATATATATATATATATATATCTATAGTGTATATACATACACACACACACACACACATATATATATATATATATATATATATATATATATTTTAATGTTTATACATTCTTGTTTATCGATACAAATATTTAAATAAATGCTCTGTTTATAATAAACAGTATTAACAACATTGAACGGCCTGAATGTCCAAGAAATTGTCATAGAAAATATGCGTCATCAGACAGGATTTGAACCTGTATCCTATGCAGAAGTGTCATATAGCCTGACATGATTTTATCAATTTTGCCATAGAGGAATGTTTCAGTGAGCAAGGTCAACTTTACTGTTTTAAAACTAAAATTTTCCATGATTTTCTCATGTACATTCATATCTGCTCAATGTGTATCCAAATGTAAACAAATGATATCACACATTATGTAAAGGACAAAGTCTGAAAATTATTTTATGACATTTTTTATGTTTGAATAATGATTTTCTGCCACAATACACTAAGTATATATATATATATATATATATATATATATATATATATATATATATATATATATATATATATATATATCCAAGTATAAGAGTGGTGTATATAGAATAAATTCCGATAACCAGAAATAGTATTCTTAAAACAGTGCTCAATACAGAGTAGAGCAAATATGATTATTTATTCGGAAATTATAACATAAATATGTTATAAAATCACTACAATAATAGCCATTTTGTTTCAACACTTCTGGTGTCTTATCAAGCGATGGTGTTGATTCAACAGATATTTATGTTATAATTTTCAAATAAATTATATATATATATATATATATATATATATATATATATATATATATATATAAGTGTAATATGTATGTATATAAATATAAATATATATATACATGCAATTTTTTTATATTTACATATATACGCCTTTTTGAATTTGTAGGTCTGATGAATTAGATCGTGATTACGATTCCAATGTAATAAATTATAACCATGGAGTATTAGTGTTTGAGCCTTTTTTCTATCCTTTTGGAATTTTTTTTATACAAAATATATATGTATGTGTATGCACGTATGTATATATATTTATATATTTTGCATATGTATGGGTATATTTACCACTAATATTATATATATATATATATATATATATATATATATATATATATATATATATATATATATATCTGTAATAGGACAGTTCTTCAATTTGTGCCAGACAGTGATGAACAAATGTGTATTTCTTATTAGTATATATATATATATATATATATATGTATATATATATGGCATATATATATATATATATATATATATATATATATATATATATATATAGTGAGTGAGATAGATACATAAAAATGATACAAGGATAGATATGTTTATATAATGACAAATGGTTGAAAAGAAATAAAGAAAAGTTAAAATAGACAAAAAATAGACAGCTCGAGACAAGGTTAAATTGGAGCAAAATAAAAATGTAGTCAAAAGAAGATAATGTAATGAATAAATAATTGGCAAAGAATTAATTTTTCATTTAGTCTGTTACCGAATCTTTCGACTTTGGATTTCATTTTTGTCTTCTCATTGATCAGATGGAAATGTTTTTTTTTCAACAAACCAAACTAATTTCATTGTGCCCATTGCATGATTGAGAAAGAAGTTAAGTTTGAATCTGATTCTGAAAAAGCATTGCAGGATTATTTGCAAAATAAGGTACTTAGAAAAAATGCCAAGACTTTCTGGAAGAAAAACTAGAAAGGATAATCTACATGGGGGAGGTAATGTTCAGGGTAAAGGAAAAAAGAAAGAAGAAAAAAGAAAGAAAGTGAATTGAACATGAGGAGTAAAGAAAGAATTTGAAAAGCTGAATAGGAGAGAAGAAGATAAAATAATGATGACGGTGGGGGGAGGGAATGAAAAAGAAAGAAAGAAAGAAAATAAATCAGTATGAAAAGTTATGTAAAAAGAGAAAGAAAATTTAGCAGAAAAAATAGAAGAAGAAAGCAAAAAACAGATATAAGGAAAGGAGAGAGAAAAATGAAGAGTGAAAACAAAACAGGAGAGAGCAGAGAGAGAGAGAGAGAGAAGTAAATAAAGAAGAAAAAAGAAAGAATAAAGTGAAAGAAGGAAAAAGGAGAGGAAATATTAGAACAAGAAAGATGAAGAGGTAGGGAAAGGATAAAAGCAAAAAGAAAAAAGAAGAGAAGAGAATAAAAGAGAAAGAAGAGAAAAGAAAAGACATTAAAAGAAAGGACAGGAACAAAATAAGGGAGAAAAGAAAGAAGATGAGGAGGAGGAAAAGGAAGAACACTCAGAGGATAATCAAAAGGAGGAGAGAAGGAAGGAAAAGAATAAAAGAAACATCTAGTTGAAAAAAAAGGAATTAGAAAGAGAAGAGGAAGAGTTAAAACTAAATCAAGTAGGAACATGAGTTTTGATAGACAAGGTTTTTCCAATATTACATTTTGTTTGGTTTAAAAAGTCCAAGGAAAGACAGAGGGTACATCATGGCATATAGGTTGGTTTAGAAAGCTGAAGGCAGGACAAAGGGTACATCATGGCATGTTGGTTGGTTTAGAAAGCTGAAGGCAGGACAAAGGGTACATCATGGCATGTTGGTTGGTTTAGAAAGCTGAAGGCAGGACAAAGGGTACATCATAGCATATAGGTTGGTTTAGAAAGCTGAAGGCAGGACAAAGGGTACATCATGGCATGTTGGTTGGTTTAGAAAGCTGAAGGCAGGACAAAGGGTACATCATAGCATATAGGTTGGTTTAGAAAGCTGAAGGCAGGACAAAGGGTACATCATGGCATATAGGTTGGTTTAGAAAGCTGAAGGCAGGACAAAGGGTACATCATGGCATGTTGGTTGGTTTAGAAAGCTGAAGGCAGGACAAAGGGTACATCCTGGCACGTTGGTTGGTTTAGAAAGCTGAAGGCAGGACAAAGGGTACATCATAGCATATAGGTTGGTTTAGAAAGCTGAAGGCAGGACAAAGGGTACATCATAGCATATAGGTTGGTTTAGAAAGCTGAAGGCAGGACAAAGGGTACATCATTGCATGTTGGTTGGTTTAGAAAGTCCAAGACAGGTCAGAGGGTACATGATAAGAATGTTGGTTGGTTTACAAATCCAATCATTGCAAACCAGTTGGCTTGGAAAGCCCATGGAAGGCCAGAGTGTACTTTGATAACAGGCTTCACCAAGATACAAAGTCATTTAATGCAATAATCATTAATATTATTAATAATCTATAAATATAGACAAATGCATAAATTGCTTGTCAATCATGGCTATTGAAGTTTGGCCATGAATCATTAACACATTTCCAGATAAGGAACAGCACCTTTTTTATTCAGGATGGTGCACTATGCTATACCACTGCACATATTTTTTAAAAAGTGGTTTGAGAATCATGATATTGAGCTCTTGGAATGCTCATCCAATTCCCTGTCATCTCAATCCAAGAGAGAATTTATAGAATATGAAAAGAAAAATACCACAAATGAAAATCGTAAGCACTGATCATCAAAAGAAGTAATAATGCTTATTTGAACAGAAGTCAAAAGACATCAGGGTCTTCTAGAGTCAAAACAGTGATCAAAAATAATTAATTTCCTTATAAACACGAACTTTTCAGCTTAGGCTCATCATTGCGCAGAATAAAAAAATGCAATATTTTTAAATCGAAAAAGGAAATCTTATTTTCATAATTTGTGCTAGAATTTCCAGATTTGGAATAGGGTTTCTAAATTTGGGGTAATGTTTTTAAATTTGGGGTAGAGTTTCCAAATTTGGGGTAGGGTTTCTAAAGTTATGGTAGGATTTCTAAATTTGGGGTAGGATTTTTAAATTTGGGGTAGGGATTTTAAATTTGAGGTAGAGTTTTCAAATTTTGTATATGATTTCTAAATTTGGAGCAGGGTTTTTAAACTTGGGGTAAGGTTTCCAAAATAGGGGTACGATTTCTAAATTTGGAGCAGGATTTTTAAATTTGGGGTAGGGTTTCTAAATTTGGGGTAAGGTTTCCAAATTTTCACAAATAACTGTATAAGTTCTCTCCAGAAAATATCCAACCATCACATTTAATATTTCAGGAAAAGTATCTGAACTGAAGCAATGATGCCTTAGTCCACTTCATAGTAATTGGAAGTTTACTATGGCAGATTTTATGATGGAAATCAATGTTTTTGCAAAAGAATTGATATAAACTAAGCAATGCTGGTAAAAGTTCCAGTATATATATTGACATTAGCTACAAATTGTAGGGCTTTAGTTCATAATATCCAATCTGTTAATAATATTGATAATAATTTGTTTTCGGCAATGTCAGGTTTTATTACAGAAACAACCAAAGCTCATTATAATTTTTTTTTTTTTGGTGTAATCTAAACTGCAACTATAAAGTACAATTTAAATTAAAAAGACAATGACAACGCTTTCATTAGTAACCAAGAAAATACAAACTTTATATGAAATGCTCACAACATTTAAAATAAAGAAGGCATAATTTTAAATTGATACCAGAAGTTTAATGGTTAATGTGCTATCTTACATAGTTGACA
>OZ010588.1:8788971-8813971 GCA_963932145.1 Acanthosepion lycidas
TGCTCCCCATTCTCCCTCGAAAGAAGCCCGGACAATATTAATTAATAATGGATAAATTAATGAAGTGGTTAAGAAGAAGAAGAAGAAGAAGAAAAAGAAGAAGGTGAAAGAGAAATTGGAAAGAAAAGGGGTAAAGAAAGGTAGGAGAAAAAAAAAAGAAAGAACGAAAGAAAAGCTAGGGAGAAAAGGAAAGAAAACAGAAGTATGGTTTACATGGTAAAAAGAAAGATGAAAAAAAAAAGAAAAGGAAGAAGGGATACAAGAAGATGAAGTTGACAAAAAGAAAAGAAAATATGCGGCGCACACAGAAAGCAAAGTGATTAAGAAAAAAAGAAAGAAAGAAAGAAAGAAAGAAAGAAAGAAATAAAGAAAGAAAGAAAGAAAAAACTACGCAAATAAAGAAGACTAATGGTAAGGAGTAAAAAAAGAAGGTGACGAAAAGAAAGAAAGAAAGAAAGAAAGAAAGAAATAAAGAAAGAAAGAAAGAAAGAAAGAAAGGACTACGCAAATAAAGAAGACTAATGGTAAGGAGTAAAAAAAGAAAGAAACGAAAAGAAAGAAAGAAAGAAAGAACTACGCAAATAAAGAAGACTAAAAAAAAAAGAAAGGTGACGGAAAGAAAGAAAGAAAGAAGGTGACAGAAAGAAAGAAAGAAAGAAAGAAAGAAAGAAAGAAAGAAAGAAAGAAAGAAAGAACTACGCAAATAAAGAAGACTAATGGTAAGGAGTAAAAAAAGAAGGAAACGAAAAGAAAGAATAAAAGAAAGAAAGAAAGAAAGAAAGAAAGAAAGAAAGAAAGGACTACGCAAATAAAGAAGACTAATGGTAAGGAGTAAAAAAAGGTGACGAAAAGAAAGAAAGAAAGAAAAAGAAAGAAAGAAAGAAAGAAAGAAAAAGAAAGAAAGAAAGAGAAAGAACGAAAGAATGAAAGAAAGATAGCAGAAAAATTGTAAAAAAAAGGACTACGCAAATAAAGAAGACTAATGGTAAGAAGTAAAAAAAGATGGTGACGAAAAGAAAGAAAGAAAGAAGGAAAGAAAGACACTACGATGTGAATACCCACAAAAAGAAGACTAATGGTAAGAAGTAAAAAATATGACGGCAAGAAAGAAAGAAAGAAAGAAATATAAAGCAAATGAAAGAAAAAGAAAATAAAAGCAAAGATCTTTCTTTTTAAAGGAGGGAGGTGGGGGAGAAAACGAAGCCCTAAATTCAAAGACGAATAAATCGGAGACAGAAAGAAAGCAGAAATATAAATTCATTATGAAGAAAGATGACAGACAAAAAGAAGGAAAAAGAAAAGGAAAATGATTTTCAAAAGAAAATATGAAAAAAAGTAAAAAATAAAAAAACACACACACAAATGGGCTTTTTTGCCGGTTTTTTGTCTTCACTCTATTGTTGACTGCAAACATCAAACGTGAAGTACGTATACAAAAAAGCTTTGCATTAATATATATATATATATAAATACATATATATATATATATATATATATATATATATATATATATATATATATATATATATATATATATATATATATACAGAGTGGGAAAAGGAAGATGTAGACATAATAGTTTTATCTGGGTAGTAATTTTTAATTCATACAATTTTGGTTAAACACCAATAAAAGTTATTTCTTAAAATTTTCTTTCTTTTTTTCTTTCTTTCTTTCTTTTTTTCTTTCTTTCTTTCTTTTTTTCTTTCTATATTTCAAACCAATGGCCTGATTCCCGGTACATATTTAAAAATATAAATTGGCCAATGTTTAAGTAACTTCGGCTTGCATAGGCCATGACGAAAAAGCTTTCGTTTTTTTTTTTTTTATGTCAGGTTCCTCGTTCTTCAAATATCTCGTCTTGAAGCGTCTTGTCGAGTTTTTGAAAGTATCGCGTCTTCACGCTACATTTCGTGTTATCGTGTTATTTCTATCTATCTATCTATCTATCTATCTATCTATCTATCTATCTATCTATCTATCTCCCCCCTCTCTCTCTCTATACATACATACATATATATATAATTATATATATATACATATCTCTATACTCTATACATACATACACACACACACACACACACATTAAAAATGTGGTCCATCTATATAAGATATTAATAATACTAACTGGATAGCAATACATAGCAATATTAAAGCTGAATAAACAAAATAAGGTAATTACTCGTAGAGGGTGGACCATTATTTACTAATAAATTATGGCTATAAGAAATGGTAATACGTAATTTTAAAATTTTAACTATATTTTAAGGTAAAAGATAAACTGTGTTGGCAATTTGGTTTAATGGGGATCTTTTTTTGTCAGCAAATTTGATAATTTCGAGTTTTTCATGTAAACATAGAAAGCAAGGATCATTTAAAAATTTACAAGTTCTAGTTGGTTTTTTTTTTGTCTTTTTAGTATTTTCTATTTTACCGTAGGTGTTTTATTAACTTCTTTTAAGTCCCAAAAATATTTAGAAAGGGACGTTCTATTTCTATAAGCGTTATCAGTGAATGATAATATATGCTGGTATTACCTAGTTTTAAAGGAATTCTTGGTACTCCCGATATAAAATTTTTTAAATGTTGGATTTTCTATAGTAGAAATAGCGCTTAGGCTAACAAGAGAATCAGTTTGACATCTGTTTTACAATGTACAATTTTCAGAATTTTTACAGTTGCACTTGTTGGTATTATCTGCGTTTATTGCTTTGAAATGGCTATTGTTACTCGGGGTTTTGCATTGGTTTAAAATTTTAATAAAATTTTAAATCAATATAAAAGTAAATTAACATGTTCCACTCAATGCCGCCATGACAAAATTAACAAACTTTGTAGGACGTCTGCATGGCTAACACCAGGTAAAATTTCAACAAGCTAAGTACAGTAGGTAAGCTTAAATAACATTTATAAGAACCAATTGTTCTATTTTCAGCCAGATTTAGTCGCAAGACCCTTTGTTTACACCTGGGTTTGCGCGCATTAATATAAATAGGGAATCACAACCCAGTAACTGTTGCTATGACGAGTTTTAATAAAGATTATCTAAAGAAAAAGATAGATGGAAGTAAAGACAATCTGTAAAGAACTTGTGTCTTTAAAACTGGTTAGAATTCATTTTATATATAGAATGTGTTTCTTTAAAATAAACAGTTATTTTTTAAATTAAATATCTGGGAAATGTTTAAGCCGACAAAGGAAAGTGCAGTACTGAAATCTGAAGACGCATTGGATTGGCCAAAGATGCATTGCAAAAGCTAAGCAAAGTATTAAGAAACAGAAAAAAACTTCGTTAGAAACAAAGAAAAGAGTACTGAACTTTTACACAATATCAACCTTCCTGTATGGCAGTGAATGCTAGACAATCTCCACAAAAATGAAAAAGAGATTTGAAGCAACAGAAATGTAGTTGTACAGATAAATGCTAAGAATACCATAGACTGAACACCGACGAAATTTTAGAGAAAATGGAAGCAAGAAGGAAACTTATGCTTAACACCAGAAAAAGAGAATTGAAATGTCTAGGGCACGTAATGAGGAAAGAGGGCTTGGAAAATTTAATACTCACAATACAGACTGAAGAAGTCGGGGGAAAACAACGCATAACCTACTTAGCGAGCTTGAGTGAATGGATGGTGGAACAGGGTTTAGGTGAGATAAAAAGACAAAATTTACTAAGAGCTACAAAAGTCAGGAAATTGTGGAGGACCGTAATCGCCTACGTCATAAAAGGACCGTAGAAGATATTTGATGACGTTCTTTCTTACGTTATCTTTGGTAAACAACATAACAAGATTTGACAAAAACTCAACTCTACAGCAGAGATTGGTAATGTAGACTGCAATTGGACCTCAAAAGTGTTTTTACGTTTCCCAAATTATTGAAATCTAAGGTGTCTAGTGACCTTATCCCAACTGAGTCATACCGAAGCTCCCTTCTTCAGTAGAGTGAAATAAATAGATTAACCGCACTTTTACCTCAGTTTTCTCAACGAATGTAAACAGTATCTGAATCGATAGGTAAAACCACTCACAAAATTGATTACATTTGAGCGGAATCGAAAAGTCCCATTCGCTACAATCAATGCCGACCAACTATTTACAATATATGGCCGCGTTCGATTGTATATTCAATACGGAATGTGTATCTGGATTTGACTGATGAAATGCAGTCGCTCACTTGTGACATCTGGCGCGGGATTTCTCGTGGTGATGACAATGGTTTTAGGGCGTATCGTGCGTCAAATGTGATAACCACATTGTGTCTAACGGATATGTAACGTTTGAGTAAATGTCTGACTTGTCGTAACCATCGGACAGTTTATGCTCTGTGTAGCCTGTCTGCTGAATGAACTGTACGTTGCCTTTCTCTAAATCTGACAACAGTTTATTCCTTTCTGTCGAGAGAGAAAACCACGTGCGCATGCGTACTTACAAGTTTTCATTCACGCAATATAATGTTATTATTGCGATGGACGCCTTACCATGGTTGACAAGCTTGTTTCGTTAACCGATTTACTTGGGTCGTGAATTCGATAGTCCCAGACGACCTACTTTTGTGACCTTATGCCAGACCTACTTAGAGGACCTAGATAATTAACAAATAATTAGTGTTTAATTAGTGTCCAAAAAGGAGCCACGTATCAATAGCTAGCGAGTTTGTCCTGTCGGACATATTGTTGTTTCGAACGCTCATGTTTTATTCGGAGCATCCACACATTTGTCTTTATGCCACACGAAACTAAGCTAATTGATGCGAGATAACAGAAATCCCTTTTGTAAATTTTCATTATCGGGATTTAAACAAAAAATGATGTTATAAGCATCAAGACAGGTGTGTGGTGTAACGGTTATCAGCGCTGAAAGTGGATACGGCGAACCGAATTCAAGAACCGGCTTAGTCTTTTACCTTCACTTTCACATTAATACCCTTGAAAAAGGCGTTCAGCCATTTTCACACTAGCTATGGGTTAAATAGCAGGGTACTTAGCTCTTTAGGCTTGGGTAGATTCAGATTAAGATAAGGACAACCTTAGAGAAAACAAAGAGAAAAGTACTCCATTATCTTTCCTAAGAAGTTATAATCCATAGTTAATAAAGTAAAGGAATGTGTGGAGAGCCATGAACGAACATAGCATTTTGAAATTTCTCTATATAGGAATAATGGAAATATTTTTTTCTTTTATTCAATATTTTTGCTTTTAAAAAATACCACCTCATGTATTGAAGCGAAATAAAATGAAATCAGTATATACATTTAGGACTTGCACTGCTTTCCCTATTATGGGGAGGGGGCGATAAAAGGAGCCCTAAACATTGCTTGCTCACACAGTGACTTGGCAGCCCGCTGCAGCTGTATGGTCCTCAAATAATGCAGTCGAAACAGCAAGAAAGATCAAAAGAAATATAAGAAGAATTTTCATTTTGGATCCTGGAATGTTCGCACTCTCCAGGACAATGATTCTGCACCAGTGCATAAAACAACTCTTGTTTCTCTCGAGTTGAAGAAGTATAACATCGACATAGCGGCCATTAGCGAAACAACTTGTCAGCTATCAATATACCACATAACACCCTTGAGCGCTTAGCCTTGAAGCGGGTAGAATGGAGATCAACGTGTTTTAGTGAACTCAATCTGCTTGCCTGAATCATCTTCAAGAAGCGAGAGCATGATCTAAATGGTCAGCCAATCTAACAGGGATCTCATCACACAATCCTCACTCTTGCTCCATGTGTAGCCTCCTTTGTAAATCACTAGCAGGTCTTAAGTGCCACTTAAGATTATCGCACAAAATTTCATTATTGAATCAATTAAGCTGTCAGATCCTCATACGTCGAAACCGACGGGAGAGTCCACTATCATTATTATATATATAATAAATGTGAATGTCAGTGTGTGATTGTGTCACACTTTTCAACTTCACTCCTAGAGGCCGTAGCCCAGCTTATCATACGATTTTGCAATCAGGCTGACTTCATGAGCAAATTAAAAACATTCCGGGACGGATCCAGACCTACAATTATGAAATTTTGAATTCCAAAGTTTTCATGAATGCGATTACTTTATTCTTGTTAATATGTGCACATGTCTTTTTTTTTTTTTTTTTTTTTTTTTAACAAACGCATAAAAACCTGAAAACAAATATAATGAGAGACGATTTAATGCCAAAACAATCCTGGTGGCCCGCCTTGGGTGTCCTCCATACACACATATTTATACAAGTGTTCCTTCCAGTGGAAAACAGCCGGCAAAGTCCTTATTTCAGGATTGCCATAATCTTTGCTCATTCATTTTCATAATCCGGAATCTAATCCACGGTTTAAAATCTCCTTTTCAAAGTTTATTTTAGCATTTGGAGTAGGCAGAAACTGAAGAGATCCAAATTCAGATTGTACAAGGTGCTGACAGTTGTGGATGAGGTGATATTTTGCTTTCTTCAATAAGCACCTGCCGTCCTGATAAATTGTGACACATTGCCGACTGACCAAAACTAGTGTAAAGTGTCTGTTCACATATACACAAAAATGCCCCCACCCCTGACAAAGCGCATATATTTTCTCTAAAGTTTAATAATATAATTAGGGCCATTTCTTAAAACATTTGGTTTGTATTAGTAAATGGGTTGAATAGAGAGGAATGTTAGATGGCGAATTGACAGTTAGGTAGGGAAGTTGGGAAAAAATAAAATTAGAAATATAGCTCGCCTGTTACGCATCCAATAGGCGCCTTTAACAAAATGTCCAGAATTCTGGTGATTGTCCATGATAGTGTCGTTTATCGTTATTTATCTAGGAAATTTAGAATCATGAAATTTATTTTGTATTATTAAATTTCCGAAAAAAAATTAAAAAAAAACGAAAAAGTAAAATGAATATAGATAATGATTTTATTTTCCCAGAAAATGCCGGTCATTCTTGCTAGTTTATGTTTGAAAAGGTTAAAAAAATGTCTTTAATTGATATATTTAATATTAAATAGGATATATTAGGGTGATGTTGGGTTAGCAAATACATGGAGTTTGGTGTGAGGGTTTCGACTAATGACACAATTTTTGTTTTTAAAGAGAGAATCGAACACAGTACTTCAAAATTGGTACCCGCTATATTTGTCACGAGTCCAAAGCCAATCTATTGTTGCAGGGGAAACGAGAAGAAGCTAGAGAGAGAAAAAAAAAGAAGAAATTTTTTCAATGAAATAGAAATCATTTCCTACAAGCCGATAGCTCCAAAAATTTCTTGCATTATTTACATTATTCGGACTGTTATCCTCATCTTCATTGCCATATTCACAAGGTTTCGACCGTTGTACGCTCCGGCCTTCTTCAGGTGATTGAATCTCTGAGATGAGACATTATGATTACTTGTATTATTTGCATTATTCGGACTGTTATACTCATCTTCATTGCCATATTAACAATGTTTCGGCCGTTGTGCGCTCCGGCCTTCTTCAGATGATTGTAATTTCAAACCGAACCCTTTATTCTGTCCACAGGTGTAGAATAAGTAATAAGGAGTGCTAGAGAAAAGCAATGACTAACAATAATAAATTGCAATATAAGCTCTGGTAAAAATGCAATAATAATAACAGAATATAAAAATATGAGTACTGAGACTACGTTTATAAGTCCCACAAATTCATACACAGATTTCCTCAAGGACATATGGCTCAGTAGATAAAGGCGTTGTTTAGGTCCAATGACTAGACAGTGAGTACAATATCAGGTCACAGCTGTGGTGAACCCAAACTTGGTTGAGTTAAATAACTGATACATCCGGAAGAAGGCTGGAGCGTATAACGGCCGAAACGTTGCAATGAAGATGGTGTATAAGTAATCCTCCCCACACCTATATATATATATATATATATATATATATATATATATATATATATATGTATGTATGTGTTTGTGTGTGTGTGTGCATCATATATATATATATATATATATATATATATATATATATATATGATGCACACACACACACACACAGACAAACACACACACACACATATATATATATATATATATATATATATATATATATATATATATTATTTAAACAGTTCAAACCGCATATTTTTTTCGGTCAACAGATGGCGAATATAACGATAATGGCGGGGGGAAACGAGCGACTATAATTAAAATACAATTTAATATGGAAAAGTGAGAAAAAAAAAGTGGAGAATGACAAAAAATCAGAAATCAACATTTCCAGTGAGTTTTTAAAACGAAAAATATAAACCCACAAACCCCGCAGGAGAGAAAGACAACGAATAAAAATCTCCTTCTACCGTAAAATAAGAATTATCATAAAACTAAATTAGAATAATATTATTCTATGTTTAAAATCATTTTTTTGAATACGAGTAGAAAATACTTGCCATAATGAAACTGGAGAGGTACAAGTTATCAAGGGGTGCGTATTATGCGTAAGTAGAAGCATTTTCCCACACTTTCAGAACAATTTTAGGGGTGCGTAGTATGGATAAAGGCGTATTATACATGGGGAATTACGGTATATATTTGTGCATTTGGCCAGCAATAAAGAAATACAAAAAAAAAAACTCTACTCACAAGTACAGCTCACACATTACGAAGGGGAAACTGTAAGAAATCTTAGGTTTTGTTTTGTTTGTTTTTTAGAAAAAAAAAGGGATCAGAGGTCAGTGATGTTAGGTTCGGAAGGAAATGTCTATATAACAAAAAACCCAAGGAAATGATGATGATGATGATGATGATGATGATGATGATGATGATGATGATGATGATGATGATAGTGATGATTACGATGATGATGATGATGATGATGTTAATAATGATGATTAAGATGATGATGGTGATGATGAAGATGATGATTACGATGAAAAAGATGAAAAAAGAAGTTGTGGAGAGCTATGAATGACTGGGGTATTTGATGCTGATTTGCTGCTGATACCAGGGTCATGAATGCTGATTTTCAAGGCAAGTTAACTCTCTCTACGTGAACTATGGCCGGTACACATTCTCCCTGCATCCATTTTTGCTTGATTGGATGTTATCATTAAATATCAAGAAAAAGAGGGAAGTTGAGGATCGTTGTTGAATGAGTCGAAGGAGAAAAGAACGGAGAAAAGACGAGTAAAATAAACACAGACGATATGATCGAAAAAGTAAAAGGAAGAAAGAAAACGAAAAATGCATAAGAAAAAAAAAATTGGGGAAAAATGTCTCTAAAATGGCGGCCTATGGTTTTACCTTACGCGGCAAACCAAGATAAAATGTATCTAGGACAGAAACTATTTCGGTTATGTTATCATAAGAAGTGTAAGTAAATTTGACATGGTTTACGGGCGGATCCAATAAATTCGCTTGTGCGGCCAGGAAAAAAACGAGAAGTATTCTTGTCTGCAAATATTCCTCTGATCTTGATGATTCGCTGCGTTTACATAATTACATCAATAAATCTGCAGCATAATAATGAAAATCACAAAACATATTGATTTTTCAACATAACCTCCTTCTCTGGTAATGCCCTTCATTCAACGATTGACGCAGAGATCAAACATTATACAGTAAAACTTTCAGATCCAACTAATAGACACGTGTTAAGCTACAGACTTACTGCGCCAACCTCCTTACGTATGGCTACGGTTATTGATACTTACAGAGCGGATATTTTTTCATTCTCGACCCGACCCTAGAAGCCGTGTGAACCTTCCTCCAATTTCATGTAATTTGGAGGAAATATACATAGGTCCTATGTGGGCTGGAGCTAACTTCACTTTCCAGCCTCGACAGTGACGACTTATCTTCTAACATGCAACCCCTTTCCTACGCCAATGTCAAGTTGCGCCAATTTAACAATGAAAATCCAACGATTCATTATATATCACCTGTGAAAATTCTGTCCAAAAACGACTCCTTTTCGTGGCGAAGCAACAAGAAAATCGCCTCAGAAACTCAATCGAGCTTGTTCTGTTCCGTCAGAGAATGTGGCAGCCACGTTTCGAGTTGGAAACGAACACAAATCTCTTCAAATGGTGAAAGGTAATTGAGATATGGATTTTCAAACTCTTAGTAATCTCTTCGGTCGATATCTTCGGTTTATTTTCCACGGTGGCAGACAAAACGTCATGAATGGTCCCGGATGGTCGCCCGGGGACGTGGTTGATCCTTTAGGTTAAAATCACCGTGACAAAATCAGCCAAATCACTTTTTGACCGTCCGAAGAACTGTGGATGAGATTCAAATAAATTTTTGGAATGTTTATTTATTTCTTCTTTTTTTTTTTTGTCGCATTTCCAACGCTTCCTTAATATGGCGAAAGTGCAATTTCTTTTCGTCTTTAAGGCATTTCTGAAGAAAGCGTCAACATTCAACAAAATCTGACTCACAACTGAAGGTTTCAATCTGCAACACCCCAGAAATTGGCACCAAAATAAGTACAAGTATCAAGTTGGGGTCATTTTATATTAACAGTGAAAATCGGCCACGAACTCTTGTAATGATCTGATACACACACACATACATATATATAATGGTTGGCGACTGATATCTAAAGATGCTATATATATATAGGTGGCCTGACGATTGCATATAGCATGAAACGGACTGTCGCCTCTAAGTGTTGACTTCTATGTTCACTTTTATATTTACACACGCTCTATCTCTGATATTGAGCACTTTATTCCATAAATATAGCACACTTTAAGACTATATTTCTTCATATATATATATATATATATATATATATATATATATATATATACACACACATATATGAGTGTGTGTGTGTGTGTGTGTGTTCAGAACAAAAAATATTAAAATAATAAAATTTTCAGACACACTATGTTGTATGTTAATATTTTTTTGTTTTAATATTTCGATTAGATTCCTCGACTAGGCCATCATCAGGAGAAAAAAATCTGCTTTTTAGTAGCAGTGAACTACAGAAAGGAATGACTTTATGAAGAAAATATATATGTACCGGGTGTAACAGCGAAATTGTCCAACTGGTGTTACAGCATGGGATAATTGTCCACCCCACAACATGTTTAATATCGAAAAGAATACTAAACTAAATGAGTTTTCAAATAAGACTTATAGCCATATTGACCCCATTTGTCGTAAGAATCACTGGAAAACCCTTTCAGTTATTCAGCTAAAAAGTGAGTACTTAAAAATCGTTTTGTGTCATACCTATCGTCTTACCAGCTGAGCAATGGTGAGATCATTTAGGCCTTCAGTAATGGTACCACCATTCATACTCTGGCTTCCATCTTCTAAGTCCATTCAAAAACCATCAAGAGAACGGTGAATAAGTTTTAAAAAAGAGGGAACAATTGAGATGAAAACTGGATCAGGAGGTCACATCAGGAAGAGAAATCATCTATTTCAAATTAGAGCTAAAGAGATCAATTAGGAAAGATCCAAGTTAATCTGTAAAACGTTTGGTACGTGAAAGTGGAGTTTCAATTATGACAGTCCAAAGAACAGTGAAAGAAGGCTTGAAAATGAAATTATGTGAGGCATGTTTTTACTCAAGGACAGAAAGTTAGAAGGTTAGAGGGGACGAAGATCATCTTGACTAAGTTGGAAAATGATTCTGGAATATATATATATATATATATATATATATATATATATATATATATATATATTTCAACTTTATTTCAATACTTCGTGTGCTTCCGAACTTTAGCTATGATTAATTAAAGCTGACCATATCATTTTCGTTTATGATTGATTTAATCACGATACTTTTGTTAAGCTTAGTAACTATCCATTCCTATTGCTCAAAGCAGAGTCCAGTAGTGTTATAAAAACCTCAGAAAATTCCAGTAATATATATTTAATCATTTCTAAGATACAACGGTTCATAGCTTAATCTAACACTTGGACAATTTTCCTTTTACACATTTTGGACAATTTTGGTGTTACACATTGTATGTATATGTATGTGTTTGTGTGTGAGAGTGAGTGAGAGAGAGAGAGAGAGAGAGAGAAAGAGAGAAATGTTTTATTATGAGAAAAATACCGTAACCACATAGTATCTCTCATATCCATTATAGTACTACTTGGGCAAAACCAGTGTAAACTGTGTGTTAACTTTAAGTCTGTCTCCAATAGAGGGCTGGCGCTCTCGCAGATCATTTTCCTCATCTGTGAAAATCATTATTAATTAATATTAGTTCGCAAATTCTTATTTGACTTAGAGACACTCTAACTTAGAATATCCCAGGTTTGCTTAACTTACTTAACTCAGAGAATAGCGGTGAATGAAAGGAACTCGGGTTGCAGACGCTGCTCAGATTCTCAAAACGTTTGCACACCGTTTCGTTCATATATATATATATATATATATAGTAATGATACAATATGTTAATCCAAATGGAATTTCCAGGGGGATATAGACCCAGGGAGAACTGTCAAAAGATATATATATATATATATATATATATATATATATGTAGATAGATAGTTAGATAGATAGAGATAGGTCTAAAAGAGCAACCTGCATCAAAAGATATATATATATATATATATATATATATATATATATATTAGGTTGGTGCAAAACTAATGGCGTAATCATGTCATTTTTTGACGTATTTTTAACGTCAAAAAACGACATTATTACGTCATTATTTTTGCACCAACCTAATATATATATATAAATATATATATATAGATAGATAGAGATAGTTCTAAAAGAGCAACCTGCATCAAAAGATATATATATATATATATATATATATATATATATATATATATATATATATATTAATAATTCAATGAATAGTTATTGAAAAGTTAGCCTGTGTTTCCGTCTCTCTCATTTTCTCTGTGTGTATGTCTACATCCTTCTTTTTTCCTCCTCCTTCTACTCCTCTCTCAGAGTTCATTGTTTGCTTGTTAAATATTTCCGTCGCTCTGTGTGTGTGTGTCCGTGTGTGTGTGTCCGTGTGTGCGTGTGTGTGTCCGTGTGTGTGTGTGTCCGTGTGCGTGTGTGTGTCCGTGTGTGTGTGTCCGTGTGTGTAATGTATTTTGTCGGAGATGGCGATGTGCCTTGTGAATGAAACCCATTGTTTCCTACGTGTCATTGTGGTGCATTTTGCACTGTCTAGTGTTAAAACAAGAATAAAGAGCCCCGATCCCGCGTCGTCCTAGACAAGCAAGCAATTTTTATTTATGAATGGATCTATTATACGACAGAGAGATGTCGAAGAATGCGCTTGGGTGGAAGGGACAGGGGAAATAAGTGCACTTCACGTTGAGAGGAAGGAAGAAAATATGTTCAGATAGATAGATAGGCAGACAGATAGATAGATAGATAGATAGATAGATAGATAGATAGATAGATGCACGCGCAATACCCGTAAAAAATAACCGGATTTTTTGACGTATGGATCAGAAATTCTTTCTACAATCTGTAAGGTCTCCCTAAAATCCCTTGTTAATTCCTTGCTCTCTAAATTATTAAATGTATGCATCCATCCATCTCTCTCTCTCTCTCTCTCTATATATATATATATATATATATATATATATATATATATATATATATATATATGTAATGAAAAACAAACCACTTTAAAGTACCATTACGATAATTTATTTCACCTAAATCCTTTTTTAAGGATTCAGGATCATCAGGTAAAACTTCCAACAACGAATTGAGAGGAAAAATGGGATTAGAAATTGGTGGGTAGTGTAATTTTTGTAATTTAATAGAGGGGGTTGAGAGTGGTAGTTAAACAGACAATATAAAGTATAGGGAGGGGTTAATTTTATATCTCTCTTAAGTATGTTTTATATTGGAGTAGGAGGAGTGACAGAACCTTGACCTCTTTAGATGGTTAATAAAACAGAAATGAATTGTAGAAAATGTATACAAGTGAGTCTTATGGTAAAAAGAGAGATGGCGTGGGGAAGAGATGGAGTTGTTATAATTTTGTTTTAACAAAATTATGTAAAAGATAGTTTACAATGTTTGATCCTCTTTGGATTTACCAATTCGGTTTACCAAGTTCCTTATAACTTAATTATATATATATATATATATATATATATATATATATATATATATATATATATATATATATATATATATAATGAAATATAGTTTTAAGGTATGCTATATTTATGGGATAAAGTACTCAATATCAGAGATTGAGCGTACGTAATTAAGTACGCTCTATGTGGCGGCGGAGGGTATTTCGGCTTCTATCAATCTCGGGAGACTAAAGAATCTAATAGTGTGTCGATGCCCGCTCAGGCACGTTTGTGTTTGTTCAACATGAATAGTGTCAAGAGAACTTATATGCTGGCATGATCAGTGGTTGAACACGGTTGAATTCTCAAACGTTCGGCAGGATATCGTGTAACTGCGCTGTGTTCTCGCACCGACAGCAACAGTTTCGTGTATTCAATTTCACTATTCGGTCAACCCATCATTATTTGCGGAAAATCTCATATCCTGAAGAGAAAACACCTATCAGACAGGATTCATTTTTTTTTAAAAATTAAACTTTAAAGAAACAGTAATTAGTAATTACAAAACTTTTCTTTTGACTGCAAAACCCGAATAAACTTGTATTGATTGCAGAAAGGGTTACAATTTCTTTTGAGAAATTTCATCACAATCACGCTTTGTACAAGAGATTACCGCTATTCCGCTTTTCAAAATTGCCTCCTTGTTTCTAGAAAAGAAAGTGAACGCAAGACAGAGATGCCCTGAATAGAATTAAAATCTGCCTTGTTTTCTGAACATTCCATTACGCTTGCGTTCAAAATATTTCTTCGCCCTGTCAATGGGCATTTTATCCAACGGAAACACAAATGTGCTTTCATAAAGACGGTTGGCAAGTGGGATAATTTTTTTCTATTTGCTTTTATCAACATCAATTGCGCAGATTTCTCACCACTATATAATTTTATACACTTTACCAATGATGTTGGAAAAAAAAACAACTTTGTTCCTCCTTCCGAATCATATCCTTTGAGTGGATATCACATTTTTACGGGATCCAAGTCAATTTTTTCTCATTTGATTTGACGCAGTTGCTATGATGAGCATCAGCCAAAATAAGAAACAGAGTTGCCAGACTTAATGAGAATTGCCGGATACTTTATTGAAACTAAATTTAAGAGGTCCTAGGAGCACAATTCACATTTTGATGCTTCTCGAGGGCGAACTGCAGCGGTCAATTTGAAAAATATTTGCTAGTCATTTCTTAACTCCCTACATTTCTGAATCCTTCAAAAACTGGCTTTTTCATTTTCATCATATCTATTCGTATCTATCTATCTATCTATCTATCTATCTATCTATCTATCTATCTATCTATCTATCTTAGTCTCTTAATATCTATCTATCTATCTATCTATCTATCTATCTATCTATCTATCTCACTCTATTAGTATCTATCTACCTCACTCTATTCGTATCTATCTATCTATTTATCTTAGTCTCTTAATATCTATCTATCTATCTATCTATCTATCTATCTATCTATCTCACTCTATTAGTATCTATCTACCTCACTCTATTCGTATCTATCTATCTATTTATCTTAGTTTCTTAATATCTATCTATCTATCTATCTCACTCTATTGGTATCTATCTACCTCACTCTATTCGTATCTATCTATCTATCTATCTATCTATCTATCTATCTATCTATGTGTATCTATCAGCTATCTACTATCTTTGTCTCTTCAATTCTATCTCACTATTCGTATCTCACTATTTATATCTATCTATCTATAGATAGATAGATAGATAGATAGATAGATAGATAGATAGATAGATTCTTATCTATTTATCTGTCTATATTAATCTCTTCATAGCTTTCTATCTATCTCACTCTATTCATATCTATCTATTCGTATCTATCTCACTCTATTCATATCTATCTATCTATCTATTCGTATCTATCTATATATCTATCTATCTATCTATCTATCTATTCGTATGTATTTGAAGAGTAAAATCTACGCGATCAATGCCATTTTTAACTTCACGAATGAACGAGTAAAAACGGAATTCTGTCTTAAATCCCTGACAAAAAAGGGTAAAAAAAAATTCTTTCCCCGTAAATGAATCAACCTTGACGAGACACTAACTGAACTCAAAAATCTATGCCTAGTGAATACGAGTATATCGCAAAAAGATCAATTCTGCATTAAGGTCAAGTGTACACCTTGATGTCTGCAGTATTGGACAAAGTAACCAGGCTATCTTTGCATGACGCAACATAAAATGCGACGTTGAATTGATTGACGTATCGGGTGGATCACTAAAATACTGACCGCATCTCATATTTTTCCACCGTCAATGAAGTCATACCGGGGAGGGAGGGTTGCGTGCTCAACCGAGATTGTTCTCAAGTTGGAGGCTCGCCCGAATAAAAGGTGTACACAGTGTATAATCCTGGGATCGCAGAGAGCAGGTTACATGTTGACATTGATAGATTAATGCTGCCTGATAAAAGTACTTTAGGCAAAAACCTGCGACCAACTCTCCCATCTGTTTCCATCCCAACACTGATCAGAAAAAAAAGTTTTTTCCTCAATTAGGTCACTGCTATCATCGATCAACGGATTTAATAACACAGTGGGCGAGCAATATATATATATATATATATATGTGTGTGTGTGTGTTCAGACCTTGCTTGAGCGGCAAAGCTTCTTAGGCACGTCGGATTTGACGGGCTAACCTACACCCCCCCACTGCCTAGTGGTTAGTAGGTAGGTTCGAACCCTGACGGAAAGCGCAAAAATTTCTTTAATAAGATTTCTCGAACATTCAGGCAAGTCGACAAAAATAAATAAATAAATAAATAGATATACTGTTTAATAAATAAACAAAGCGTCGACTCAAATACGGTTATCAAACTAAAACTAACATTTAAAGTGATATATATATATATATATATATATATATATACACACACATGACAATAGGAAAACTGTAATATTTGCCGACGCGTTTCGTCCAATGTGGACATTCTCAAGGCAAAAAACGAAATGAATTTATTTAAACAAAGTAACTAATAATAACAAAAACAAAATGTCCTTATCAACTAGAAGAATTTAGAGAACGCTATTTTCATACTGTTAACTGAAAATTACGTCAATTACTGTCACGTATGGATATATTGTTATTATTGCTGTGTTGACGGATTCAACCATTTTCTTTTGATTTCCCGATATTGTTGTGTACGTTTGTTTGGGAGAGTAGTAATTCTGTTAAGAAAGGTTAAATAGGGAAAAAGTCTGGGCGTAGATTAATATTTGGGTAATATTCAATGGCAGCACTCTCTAGGATTTTTCCTTCTGAGAAAGTCCACATTGGACGAAACGCGTAGGCAACTATTACAGTTTTCCTATTGTCATTTATATTTATAAATATTGTCTTTTCTACAGGTTAACTCTGAAAAACTTTCATATATATATATATATATATATATATATATATATATATATATATATATCACTCTATTCGGGCGTTTTTTAAGGCATGTCAGCAGGAGACACAGGTTCGAATCCTGCAGGAGGGCGCATATTTATCTGACAAGATTTCTCTAATATTCAGGCCGGCAGATGTTGATAGATAAAAAAAAAATACTGCTTAATTAAAAAATAGGTTCTACTCGAATATGAGTATCCATCAAGTATAAGGTTTAAAGAAAATAATCATATATATATATATATATGTGTGTGTGTGTGTGTGTGTGTAATTAATGTTTTAATTTGAAGGATGAGGCGTTATCATTATTTGCATTCGGACTATTGTCCTCATCTTTGTTGTTATAATCCTAACGTTTCGGCCGTTGTATCCTGTGGACTCTTTCAGGTGTTTGTCCACCTGCGTAACCATCAAGGAATTTCGAACTAAAGCCCTCATCATAATCTGTGGGGTCGCAGTAATTGTTCTTGCCCCGATGTTCATATATAGGGATATCTGTTGTTTTTTTTTTCTAGAGCCGCTCAGTGATAGCTCGCTCTGTTTCCCGGGAGTCTAAATCTTTACTTACAACTTCTATGTCATCAAATTCCCTAGACATGGGCCGGTCCAGATAAGTGGTATGAAGTTGTCAAGTGCGCATATATCCTACAACCTCAGTCGGTCATGAGACTGATGCTCATGATGATGATAAAGGTTCTGTTATGTAAGTTTCCTTTTGTAACGTATTTTCGTTTCTCTGTGTGTGTTTGTAACGGAGACACTAATTCGTTTTTGTGTCTTCTCTTACATAAGTGACCTGGTAAACATTACCGTGATGTAAGTAAAAACAAAAATCCGTTTATATACAGATGGCCTTGCGAGGCTCATGACGTAAAAAAAAAAAAAAAAAAAAAAAAAAAAATAGAACATTGCGTTGTAGCGTATAATGTACAGTAGTGTAATTTATCAATTCCCATTTTACGATAGGAGGATTAGGTTAGGGTTAGAAGTGAGGCGCGAGAAGCCGTGACGATGTTCGTTGTGTTGTGGTATCCATGGAATGTTTATCTCTGCTTGTCAACGTCAAAATAAATATCAACACATTAACTGCAAGCACATGCAGGCTTTTCAGCTATTATGTCGAGAACACAATCATCGAAAAAATTTCACCGCAACTTAACCAGAGAATCGCTGCAAGCAAAACAGGAAAACGGTATAGTGTTGCATCTGGCACACACATAGGACTGATAAAGATTTGGTTTGATTTGGTTTGTTTTACGGCATATCAACCTCAATTGGTTATTTAATGCCGACAAAATTTTTACTGATGGTAATATTTTGTTTTGTCAAAAATCTATTTCTGGTAATATTTTTCCTTCAGAAATGTATTGCTGATAATTTTTTTTCTCAAAAATGTATTACTAGTAATATTTATTTTTTAAAAAACATTGTTGGTAATAGTTTTTTTCAAAAATGTATGGCTGGTAATAGTCTATTTTCTTCAAAAACTTATTGCTGGTAATAATTTTTTAAAGTATTTCTGGTATTAAAACCTATTTTTAAACTTTCATAATGCTTTTACCGCAGTTTCAGGGTTAACTATTTGCCCATAGCTGGGACCCTAATAGGTGCTACCACACCGGGTCAGGGCGGATCTGGGAACACCAGCAATTAAGAGGTGGTTCCACGCTCCTCAAAACCTCTTGATCCTTGCTGCTGAACGTAGTTTATCGTCTTACCCAGGACGCGGATATATTTTATCGTCATACCCAGGACTGGTAAAGAGTGCGTTCCTAAAAAATAAAGATATGTAATTCACGGCGGAACAGATAATCATAGGAACAGTAATATATATATATATATATATATATATATATATATATATATATATATATATATATTGGGAGATTGTATCTCTGACAAAAAAGTAAGTACATATGTTGGCTTGACGACCACAACATTATCAAGACGTTTTACACTCCGTTTGTTGGACACAAGTCCTATCGCACAGCATTAAAAACACATCCCTCTACGCCTTTACAATACACAAAACTACTTGTTAAAAACACCAATATACTACACCATGAAAATAATAAACAAAAAACTTCAAATTCTCGGCGCCTTTTATATCAAAAGCAACCAACTAACACTGAACAAAATTTATTACGCGTGTAGTAGCAAGGTTTCAAAATGCATTTGAGTTGACTAACATTTAACAGCATGTTGCTATTTGCCATCTCTGGTTACCTCCCTTGCATTGGGAACGTTTATTTACGAAACATCGTAGGCACAACGATTTATTTTAAAATATTTATAACAAAGCGCGTTTACAAAAAACACCGTCACAACGATCACAGTAACATTAAGTTTGTCTTCGCAATTCACAACTGAAAATGATCTCGGAGGAGATTGAAAGTACTTGGGTTAAGAAAAACTACGGTGCTTTCCTTAATGAATTTCAACTTAATATCAAGAAGATAAATAGCGAACTAGAAAGGTTTATTGTAAGAATAAATAGACATATCGATATTATTTAATGAAACATGCTTGAATGAAGATATGCTGAATATGTTATTATTATTATTATTATTATTAGTAGTAGTAGTAGTAGTAGTAGTAGTAGTAGTAGTAGTAGTCCCGTACTCTGGTGGAGTGAAACAAACCCCGGAAAATACAATTTTGTAAATAAAAAATATATTTGAACAAACCAATATCAGGGGGAAAAAATCAGTTAAAAAGGAAAAGACTAAAGACATCCGTTTTGGTCAAATATAATCAATCAGCACCGAAAAAAAAAACAAAACAAAACAATGAGAGATAAAATTAAATTGATCAATGCACGAAGTAGAATAAAAACTAAAACACCTAGTGAGCCAGAACCTACCTATTAAAGTTTCACCTAACGGATCTTCAGGGTACTACTGGCTTCTGGCTCACTGGGTTTAATATATATATATATATATATATATATATATATATATATATATATATATAATGCAGTGTTACATTAGAACACGAACATATCCACTACAAAACTGTACATCTTCTTTCAATGTTAAAAAAAATCTTTTTAACGTTTCATCAGGTGGGGCATCACGATACGACCGAATATATACGGCTCTACTTTTGTAGAACTCTGTTTTAAATTAATGTTTTGAACGGTGAAATCCTACTCTTCGTTATATATATATATATATATATGACAATATATATATATATATATATATATATATATATTGTCAACCACAGACAGACTGTTTCGCTGTATCACAGCTTATCAGTGTGGCTAGAGGTCCGGTTGGCTCTAGCTTAGATCGTAAGTAAAACTTCAAAAAGAAAGATTTAATAAGAGAAATGCAAGGATATTATTTTGTAACAAATTTTATTTTTTATAGACAAGAACATACCGATTTTTTTTCGGTGTGCCTCTGTATCGTACATATATATATATATGTGTGTGTGTGTGTGTGTGTGTGTGTGTGTGTGTGTGTGTGTGTGCTGGAGTGCCTTTGTGTGTGTATGTACATGATGTGTACAAAGGTTTCAATTGAAAATCAGTTTTTGAAAGCGCATTCAGTGTCCTTGTTAAAAACACTTGTGAGACATCAAGTACATACGCATAGACATGGCTAGCTCGTCAGATAGATATGAACAGCATGAGAGAGACATGAACAGTCTGAAACTGATAGAGAGGTAGATCAATATAATATTAGATGATATTGGATATTCTAATATATATATATATATATATATATATATATATATATATATATTCTAATATAAATATATATATATATATATATATATATATATATATATTCTAATATAAATATATATATATATGTATATTCTAATATAAATATATATTCTAATATAAATATATAATGTATATTCTAATATAAATATATATATGTATATTCTAATATATATATATATATATGTATATATATTCTAATATATATATATATATATATATATATATATATATATATATATATATACTAGTCTAGAAATCAATCTACACATTTGCAGAACAATAATCTTTCCCCAAAAGTGCAAAGGTCACAGGCGTTTCCGAAAATTCCGATTTTTAATGTTTTTCCCATGCTTCTATTTTGTCTAATATACAATAAATATTATTATTATTATTATTATTATTATTATTATTATTATTATTATTATTATTTCGAATTTCTCTCAACGACCTGCTTCACCTATCCCACCCACATACTCTTGCTGAAAATAATATCAATCAAATTAAGTGACAAATTTTATATATATTTATATTAATTCGCTCCCTGTCTGTTTGTCTCTCTCTTTCTCTGTATGTCTATCGCTCTCTCTCTCTTTCTCTCTCTCTCTCTCTCTCTCTCTATATATATATATATATATATATATATATATATATATATATATATACATATATATATATGTGTGTGTGTATGTGTTTATATGGTTTCCCGCTTTCTCTTCATTTGCTACGTAGTTCCTATTCAGATAAGCCTCATTAGAACATATATACATACACACACACACACACACACACACACATATATATATATATATATATATATATATATATATAATGCATGTGTTGTTAATGACTTTTCCGTTTTTTTCTGCATTTTTATTTTTTTGCAACATGTTTTTTAATATTTGAGGCTAAGTTGTTGAAAAAAACCCTGGTCCATCTTTTGCCGTTTTCGGTTATAGTAAATCGTTATCATGGCTGTATGTTTTGATTTGAAATGGGTTTTAGTTTTATATATATATATATATATATATATATATATATATATATATATATATATATATATATATATATATCTTTATATATTAATATAAAGAAATATACTCTTAAGGTGTGCTATATTTATGGGATGAAGTGCTCAGTATCAGAGATAGAGCGTATGTAAATATAAAAGTGAACATTGAAGTCAACGCTAGTCAGGCCTGACGATTGCATCTGGCATGAAACTGCCTGTCGCCTCTAAGCGATGACTTCAATGTTCACTTTTGTATATATATATATATATATATATATATATATATATATATATATATTGTTGAATAGAAACTAGCTAGAAAATGAAAAGAAGCCGTGTAAGTTATTGAGTAACCTACTTGACAAGTTTGAATAAATGGATGAGTGAACAAAGACGCCAACAATAAAGTCTTCTTATATAAAGGTTCGAACAAAAGACAGGAAATAAGGGAGAACCATGACTGACATGAAACGAGAACGAGAAAGAAAGAAAGAAAGAAAGAAAGAAAGAAAGAAAGAAAGAGACAGCTGCATTCATAGTTTTTGGACCGTGTTTTTACTGTCACGTGTGTAAATCAATGAAGCCATTGGCCAATCGATTGACCTTTTCTCCCTCAGCCTCGATATCATCTTTCTGCTTTTGGATCATTTCGTATTATATAGGCCGCGTAATGGCACGTGGTTATTTATGGCTCAATAAGCATTCTACTGACTTGAACACAGCAGAAATAATTGATAGGGGGTAACATGAGTTGGGAAGTAGGAAATACCCAGGCTCTAAACCTGGATAGGTGCTATGGGTGTGGGTGTGGGTGTGTCTCTCCCTGTGTGTGTGCATGTCTATGTGTGTATGCGTGTGTGTGTATGTGGGTGCATATGTGTGTATGTGATCATTTTTTCCCCACCAGTTTCTTTTTCGTAGGTAGTAATCATTGTACGGTGAAAGGTGTAGCGGTTAACCGGTTCGATTTCCAGTTTTTGTACTGGAAATAAAAAAGCGAGAAATGTGCCGGTTGCTTAGATAGATATTCGAAGTGGCAAGCAAGGAAATAGCTAAAAACAGTGACGGGTTAAATGCATTTGAACACTTGAAAAAGACGGATATCTTTCCGATCTTTGCATTTACTTTAAATTTCCACGATAGATGTGTATATTGCAACAAACTTAATTTATAATCATATATATATATATATATATATATATATATATATATATATATATATATATATGTTTGTGTGTGTGTGTGTGTGTTTGTATGTATACAACAAAATTGTAATAATAAGTAATCAAACTTATAACTTGACCGACTGCAGAGTTTCCCAAAATATACATCAGCGATAGAGATCATTCTACTGGCCTTAAAATACGTTAAATTCTCCTACTTCCTAAGTATTTTTATAAGCCTATATGATTTGGATTATATACATACATTATATATATATATATATATATATATAAAGACATTTTTATGTTTATACGTTCTTTTTATAGGTACAAATATTGAAGTAAATGCTCTGTTTATAATAAACAATATTAACAGCATTTACCGGTCTGAATGTCCGAGAAATTTTCATAGAAAATATTCATCCTCCGACAGGAATCGAACCTGTATCCTATACGGAACCGTCATAGAGCCTGACGTGCTTTTACCGATTGAGCCACAGACGAGTGTTTCGGTTAGCAAGGTCGATTTTACTGTTTTTAAACTACAATTCTCTATGATTTTCTCTCGTACTTTCAAATCTGCTCGATGCGTATCCAAATGTAAACAAATGACGTCATACATTATGAAATGGACAAAGTCTGACAATTATTTTAAGACATTTTTTTATGTTTATGTATATATATATATATATATATATATATATCCGTCTGAAAAAATGGCCTTAATTACTGGACCGTACGATTTGCTTTCCGACTACACAACATGCAGATTGCAATGATTCTTGGGAAAAAAAAAAGAAAGTTTCAGTTAAAATTGTTTTTGTTTTTTGTTTTTTTTAGCACCAGAAAGACTTACTTCGTTTTTTTTCTAGAGAAAATGACTAAAACTGTTTGGAGGTATTTGTTCTTTCTCACCGTTCAGTTGGCGCTCTACAATCTTCGTCGAAGCAATATCAGCAACATCAACGGCTGAAATCCATCATCAGTTTGTAAAACGCACACAAACTGGCAAGTTGTGAATCGCGTTTTGCCAGCGTACCATAAGGCCAAGTATGGTGACATTGCATTTCACAGAGAAGCAGGAGGTAAAAATGTTCGTTTCTTTTTGGGTGTGGCACCCATTTTTTCTCTATTTCGCTCTTCCCCTCTCTCTCTTTATTCATACTTCTATCTTTCTCTCTCTCACCACTCTCTTTTTCCTAATCCCTCTCTTTCTCTCTCTCCCTCTCTCTTTCTCTCTATCAATCTCTTTCTCTCTCTCTTCCCCTCACTTTTTCTCTCCTTTCTATCTTTCTCTCTCTCACGCTCTCTCTTTCTCTACTTTCTAGTTTAGAAACGCAAGCATTATAAAGAAAGATCAGTACGATTTCATGAACCCAGAGGTGAGGGACAGGAATATATATATATATATATATATATATATATATATATATATATATATATATATATATATATATAGAGAGAGAGAGAGAGAGAGAGAGGGGGATATTGATTGATGGATTTGGTTTTGCGGTTTATTAATCTTAATCATTTTTAGAATGAGGAATTTTTTTTATTTTATAATGGTTTAGTGTTACAAGTTTTACTAATTAACCCATAGCTGAGGGATAACAGGTGGATATATACCTATGTTTTGTTTTTG
>OZ010588.1:8816471-8823971 GCA_963932145.1 Acanthosepion lycidas
CATTAAAAAAATTAGTCGGTCCGTATGATAGAGTTATAAACTGAGTTTTGGAATGAAAATTTAAGTATATAATTTTCAACTCTGCGACGTTTTGGATCAAGTTTATTGACAAAGAATCAGATTATACTGAAAAGTAAATATTAGTTGTGATGCTACAGACTTGATATGCATAAGAAAAGGAAGAGAAAGTGACAGACGAGAACGAGTGAGAGACGATGTACGTACATATCCCCCCCTCTCTCTCTCTCTCTATATATATATATATATATATATATATATAACGAAAGTTATAAATTCCAACGATCACAGCATTAATCCTAAAGAGGTCTCGATACCGATAGTAGTGCGATAATTAAAACAAATAGAAAAAAGGAAGCGACATTTCACATACGGCTACAAGCAGGATTGTTCATAACAATTTTCGATTCTCACCCGCCGAAGTGTAGTTGAAATGAAGTTGCATCTTTGTAATGAGTAAAATGGTTTTGTCTCTATGATAAAAGTATAAAAAATAAATTATATATATATATATATATATATATATAAAAGGCTAAAACACTAATATTTCATGGTTATAATTTATTCCACTGTAATAAATTATAACCATGGAACATTAGTGTTTGAGCCTTTTATACAATATTCCTCAAGTGTACGGTGGAATAATGGATAGCGGCTGGGATTGAGGAATGGGAGCGCTGAGTTGGAATTCTAGCAGAATCCATTACATACACTTACGTGCTAATATCCTTAGGAAAAGTATGGATCCTCTTCTTCTCCACCCCAACCTCCTTGGATGGCAACTGGTCTACCGCAGAAAGAAATGACAACCTACGGCGGGAAAAAATTTGCAGCGTCAGTTATGTATCGAAAAATACATGATCGCCTAAGCGTGTATCACGCATGGCACATAACTGACTGTACATTGAGCTCTACATCTATTTCATCCTCGCTGAAATATATATATCTATATATATATGTATATACATAGATACACACACACATATATATATATATATATTGACTACTAATATTATCTATCTATCTATATATATATATATATATATATATATATATATGTGTGTGTGTGTATATTATTACTTAAACGTTATTTTTATTGGATAACGTATATTTAATAAACCATATATTTATTTATTTTCGTCTACTGACCTGATTGTTCGAGAAATCTTATTTAAGAAAAATATGCTCCCTCCGACTGGATTCGAACCCGCGTCTACCTTGGTAGATATATATATATATATATATATATATATATATATATATATATATATATATATATATATATATATATATATATATATATATATATATATATATATATAAGTATATGATTGGTGTATATGGAATGAATTCCAATAACCAACAATTACTATTCTTTTTTTTTTTTTTCTTTAAAAATAAATAATTATATATATATATATATATATAATTATTAATTTAAAAAAAAAAATTTATAACATAAATATGTTATAAACATATATATATATATAACATATTCATGTTATAAATTTTTTTTTAAATAAATAATTATATTTGCTCTACTTTGTATTGAGCACTCTTTTAAGAATAGAAATATTGGTTATTGGAAGTCATTCCATATACACCAATCATATACTTGTGTGTGTATATATATATATATATATATATATATATATATATATATATATATATATATATATATATATATTATGTATTTCGGCAGCAATACTTCATTTATACGTTTCATTAAAAATGACAGACAAGGAACTGATTAAGCTTTTTATTTAATTTTTCTTGTGTTCGAACACGTGTTTTCTTTTCTGGACACAGAGTCTGTAGCATTTGTGCAAATGTTCTGTAATTCCAAGCGCATTAGGCTATATTTTTAGTCATTATCATGGAGGATTTTATTTTTTGCTTTCTAATTGGGGTATATATATATATATATATGTGTGTGTGTGTGTGTGAAATTCGCATACAGGTCTGTTTCGCTGTATCACAGCTCATCAGTGCGACTAGACATCCGAATGTTTCAAGCCAGGATTGAAACCCGACCGGATCAGTCGGAGTTTCTACCCCTAAACCATCAGCGCTTCGCCAGAGAGAAACGCGAATTCTAGCGTATTGTTTTATGAATGTAGGTATGTATATTTAGGCAGCATATTTACAACGACGACGTTGATGAGACAGCTTACGTTTCACTTGAATGAGCATAGTTCAATCTCAGAATATTTGAAGGAACACTCGTGTCCACATTCACAGATTGAACAGATATTAATCGAAAGTACATTGACACTTCATCAAAATAATAAGCAAAAACTTAAAATTCTAGAAGCCCTTTATATAAGAGAATACCTGCCAAAAAAAATTAAAAATATAAAGTCAACTATGATTATAGCAACAAAGTTCTTAAATGTTTGTAGCAGTAAAATTTTATATAAAATACTAAATTAAAATGTTATAACTAAAAAAACTAATTTTTTTTTCATTTTTAAATATTAGAATAAAAATTTCTAAATTACCCCCCTTGCATATTCGAATTTCGAACGCTCTAAATCAATAGTGAAAGATATTTGGAATTTATGGAGCTACACATCCACAGATATTTTAACCTCCTGCAGATGGAGCAAGATGAGATTGAAAGTACTTGGGAAGAAAAAATTATTTGAAAGAAATTTTTCTTAATCATTTTTCTACAACCAACAAGAAAATAATTTGAGTTGAAAGGATTAAAAGTAAAATAAATAGATATGTCTAAATTATTTAACCAAATATACTTATATGTACATATTTTTCTTTTTTTGTTTTTTACTAATGTTCACCCAATACAAGGCCCAAGAGCCACTCAAAGTAGAGGATTACTGTATGGTGTTGTATGAACTTAGGAATGGACAATCGTTAGCCAGTTTACCCTGACGATGCGCGTAGGTGAAACCTAGGTTTCTCTGGCTCTTTAGGTTTACTTTGTTTGCTCTCCTTAGCGTATTGAGCACTTTGCTTAGTTATTTTTACTTTACTCGTGTCGGAGTTTTTTTTTCTTTGGACTCTGAACTTTGATTCTAGACAATTATTTTCGTCGGAAGTACATATTCTTAGTTCTTTCTTTTTTTTTACCCTTTTTTCCCCCTTGGGTATTGGTTTGTTCATTTACAAACTAAAACACCTAAGGTTTTGGCGGACGAGTATAGCTGCTTATATTTATGAGATTATTAGTATTATATATATATATATATATATATATATATATATATATATATAAGTGAACATTGAAGTCAACACTTAGAGGCGACAGGCTGTTTCATGCTAGACGCAATTGTCAGGCCACGAGTACATATATATATATATATATATATATATATATAAGTGTGGGGTGGGGTGGAATGGAGGTATGGGGTGTGTGAAGAGCGATGAAGAAAAGAGATATGCAGAAAATTTCTACTCGCAGAAATTACGTAATTGTGTTTATATACGTGCTTGTGTGTCTGCGTCCGAGCATATATGGGTGTGTTCTGTTTTTCTCTTCATTCTTGTCATCATCAGCAAAATCTACAAGACAAATACACATGGAGGTACACTCAGCATATAGGTGCACCCACATGCATATATCGGCACATACGCACAATGCTAAGGACGTGCAAACGGAAACAGCATACAGGGCACCTCGAGCTGAAGTAATGGTTAACGAGCTGCTCATTTCTAGTACGTAATAAGTTCGTCACGCACCGAGTGCTACTTATATTTGGCTTTGTGCCGAACATTTCTGCGTAACTAAGAGAATCGTCTAAAATTAGGACTGAAATCCACCCGCGCCTGAACGAATGAATTTGTTTGTAAACAAAACCCACCAGTGTGATGTAAGCTTGGCGTTGCCTTACAGAATGATCCAGTGTGTGACACACAGTGAGAACCGACCTTACTGAAGTAGCAATGGGGTGTAGTCATAGCTTGTTTGAATATTACATGGCAAGATGCGAGCTTTCGTAAACACACACACACGGACACATTCTGCATTCTAATGAAAAAAAAATGTATTTTATAAAAAATAGATTATTTTCAACATAATTAATTTTCTTTTTAATGCACTTCATTCAATGATGAGTATTAATGGCCGAGATCAGCCGCTATATAGCGATAATCAAATCAAAATTCACGTGTCAACAACGCGTCAGGCTATGAATTTACTGATTGTATATATATATATATATATATATATATATATATATATATATATATATATATATATATATATATATATATGTCCCATAATTGTAGATATATAAATATGCATTTTTTCATCCCCAGTAGGAAAAACTCATGTTTCGTGTACGATGTAATATATATATATATATATATATATATATATATATATATATATATATATTAGGTTGGTGCAAAAATAATTTCGTTTTCTAACATATGTTACTATGTGAGAAAACGAAATTATTTTTGCACCAACCTAATATATATATATATATATATATATATATATATATATATATATATATATAATCTCCTATACCTGGAGATATATATATCTTATACCTGGATATATATATATATATATATATATATATATATATTTGTGTGTGTGTGTGTGTGTATTCTATACCTGGAGATATGTAAATATGCATTTTTTCATCACCAGTAGCGCAACTCATCGTGCACGATGCAATATATATATATATATATATATATATATATATATATATATATATGTGTGTGTGTGTGTGTGTGTGTGTGTGCGTGTGTGTGAATATGTATATTATGTATACTATGAACACGGTCACAACGTGGTATGTTCGGAAATTGAGACATTACTATCGCTAGAATAATAATAAGAAACGTACATATTCAGTTAAAAAAAACGTCGTTCATAATGCTTAATAAGTTTAGCCGAATTCACTCGTCTCCTCAGATCATTTCCATTGGACCGTTCTCCTTACACACTCATTTTTTTTTGTGACATATATATGAAAATATATAGAAAATAGGAAAGAACTCGTTAGCTAAATAATCCAAAGTTCTTTAGTATTTTTGTTATTATTTTTAAAAAACACTGCTCCATACAAATGTAGAGCCTAAATATAATTATTTATTTAAAAATATGATTCCATCTCTACATAAGAGTTCTCATGTTTCAAAACAAGAGCCGAAAACTTCAATATTTGAATTCAATTGAATTAAAGTACCAAGCTCTGTTCCATCTTCAAGCGAAATATTTTTGGGAATAACTAATTCTTGAAGTTTACGCGTTTTTATAAGCATATTCATTATTATAATTAAAATTACAATGGTAACGTCTAGAGCAATTATTTAAAAAAAGGGGGGCGTAAGGGTTAATAATTTGTATCAATATCTCAGTTACATTCAAAGAGGTCAAGTCAGGGTAAGATGTGGGGGGTGTCTAAATTCAAAGCGGAAGATGACGTTGTCTAGTCTGGTTAAGTTTCTATGGAGATTTATTTTTTTATTTTATTTTTTATTTTTTTTTATTTTTTCTTGAAAGGGTTTTGTCTGTGTATACACATATATATATATATATATATATATATTATATTATATATATATATATATATATATATATATATATATATATATATATATATATATATATATATATATATATGAAGAAATATACTCTTAAGGTGTCCTATATTTATGGGATAAAGTGCTCAATATTAGAGATAGAGCGTGTGTAAATATAAAAGTGAACATTGAAGTCAACACTTAGAGGCGACAGTCTGTTTCAGGCCTGATGATTGCGTCTAGAATGAAACAGCCTATCGCCTCTAAGTGTTGGCTTCAATGTTTACTTTATATATATATATATATATATATATATATATATATATATATATATATATGGCTTCCTGTCGTGAACAAAAGTTTAACGAATTGTTCTTGCAAACCATGACTTAGTAATGAAGTGGTAATTTTGATCATAGCAGGCCTCTTATTTTCGTGTCCTTGTGCGAAGGTTAGTAATACAAGTATCCCGAATGTTATAGCAAGAAGGAAAGATTCAACAGCATAGAGAGAGAAAAAGAGAGAGAAAGAAATATAGAGAGAGATGCAGACAGAGAGAAAGAAAGAGAGAGAGAGAGAAACAGAGACATAGAGAAAGAAAGAGAGAGAGATTAGGGCGCACAATAATTTTCAAAGAAAAAGACAAAACCTGTCAAAATCTTGATATAGGAAGAACACTAAAAGAGAGAGAGAGAAAGAAAGAGAAAGTGAGAGAGAGTGAGTTGTATAACTGTGGGAATGTGTGTGGGTGTGTGCGTGAGAGAGAGAGAGAGAGAGTGAGAGAGAATGGAGATCAGTAGTGTCCAAAGAAAAGAATGTACAGAAATAGTACAAAAATAGTGAAAAAAAAACACATGAAAATGTGTATGTATATATATGCGTGTGCGTGTGTGAGAGAGAGAGAGAGAGGAGGGTGGATAAGAGTGGTAACGGGTGTGTGTTAAGGAGAGAGAAGGAGAGAGAGAGAAAGGGAGAAATACGGAGAGAGAGGGAAGAAACAGAGCCCAGCAGAGATGGAAAACTGAGTGAGAAGGGCAAAGCCTCGCTTTTTAGTCTACATTACGAGCAAGTTATAAACAGACCAGAAAGTTTTTTTTTTTCTCTTTTTAAAATGAATACCAGTTAGTTACGAAACTAAACCGCGCTCAAGAACTGGAGCGATGCCAAGTTGACGTACACAGCAGCAGCAGCAAGGACACCAAAACTATTGTAACTACTAACATTGGTAGTAATCTTAAAGACATTACAGAGAGTGAGGTTTAGTCATGAGTTGGTACATTAGTACAAAACTTTGTTATCGTTGTAGTTACAATATTAAACAATCACCAACATACTAACATTAAAGCAATGGTTTGCAAACACGTCTGCTAGACAGTATAAGTGCATTACATTCATTATTCAACTAGTGTAGGACTCTAGCTAAATAAATATCAACAGTAGCTGACATAAACTTACTAGTATTTAATTTATCGAGTTCGTATCCTTCTGGACGTCCCCTTTTAATATAGTTTCCCTGAATGTGATAAAGTTCTTGACATAGAACGAAAGATTAACCTATTTTTTAAGTAGATCTTTTTTTTTTGTTTTTCATTTTTACGATTTACTTTCAGGACGTAGGCGATCATGTCTTTCTTTATTATCCGTGAACTGCCGAAAAATGGTTTCTCCTTACATTCTTAATGGTTTGTAATTCAGAGTTTTCCTTCTCTTAGTCTGGTTACCAACTGGCCTGGTCTACCCTGCTAAATTCCAGGTTGGTTTTATTGTTTTTGTTTAACTTCATATCAATACCCCCTCTCTCTCTCTCTCTCTATATATATATATATATATATATATATATATATATATATATATATATATATGGCTTCCTGTCGTGAACTAAAGTTTAACGAATTGTTCTTGCAAATCATGACTTAGTAATGAAGTGGTAATTTTGATCATAGCAGGCCTCTTATTTTCGTGTCCTTGTGCGAAGTT
>OZ010588.1:8828971-8843971 GCA_963932145.1 Acanthosepion lycidas
TGAATATATATGTGCGTTTAAAACTCTATAATTAAATTTGAAGATTTTAGCTTCAGGTTTTGAAACATGGTTAATATTCTGTAGCGAAGAAACCATATTTTAAATCAGTTAATTTATAATATTTATGCTCTGTAAATTTACATTGAGCACTGTTTTTTAAAAATAAAAAATATCAATAAGAACACCGAATTATATATCTTACTGTTTTTACTTTATATATATATATATATATATATATATATATATATATATATATATATATATATATATATATATATATATGTTTAAAAAACAGAAACTAAAATTTAATTATAGAATTAAATTAAAATCCCTAGTACTGTTTCATTTTCAAGTGATTTTTAGGACACCGGATGATAAATCTTACTGTTCTTTCTAATTGTTATATATATATATATATATATATATATATATATATATATATATATATATATATATATATATATATATATATATATATATATATACAAATGAGAGAAAGAACAGATGGAGTTTATCAAGAAGGGTTAAACTTTTAGAGAAATTAGTAAGTTTACTTTATTTGTTTAATTCTTACTCATTCTTTGATCAATAATTTGTTGTCAAGAAGCTTATTATTATTATTATTATTATTATTATTATTATTATTATTTTACCTTTTTGCTTTTTCCCAAGGCACCTTGTGAAATATATATATATATATATATATATATATATATATATATGTATGTGTGTGTGTGTTTAGGCGAAAAATGTAGAAAAAAAAAAGAAAATAGTTTTAACAGACAGAATATAAGAAAGCTTTATCGTTGGTGACCGAGAAGATAAATGGTGACCCATATTAACAAATTCTAGATCAGCTTTTATCGGAATAGACAACAAACTTTTACAACGTAATGAAAAAGCCAACCATGGCTGAAGAGCTACGAATTTATTTTTATTTTATTTATTTTTAATTCGATGTTCAAGTCAACGTTAAATATCAGGATTTCGATTGTTAATTTATGCCACTTGGTAGATTGGGGTAACATAATCTTCCTGCCTCTATTACTGCCCTGCATTTAACTTTCTGCTGTATAAATTTAGGCTTCAATAAATGTCAAGAAGATGCTGTAAATGTCCTACCTCGTGGGTATTACAGACTTTACAATAAGTTAATAAATTGCTTTTGAAGGAAGCTGAACCGTTTTGTTTTTTGTTTTTTGTTTGTTTTTTTTTGTTTTTTTTTTGTTTTTTTTTTCTGAGACATCTTAACCTCCGAACTCTTGAATATGGAAATGCTTGTAGTAGTTCAAAAGATTTTGATAACTTGGGGTATCGTAGATTTTATAGTCATTGGCGACATACTTTAAAGATAAAACACTTCCATGGCTTAAATAACAGCCCATGAGCTGAAACTCAAATCCAATCATGTTTTCACGAATATTTACGAAAGTAACGGCTTTACGGTATGAGCAACAGGCAGTTAGTACAACCAATGATGTTGCAGCTAGTGTTGGTTGGTATGCAAAAAAAAAGTGTGTGGGGGGAACGGTGTATGAGTAAGTTAGTGAGTGGGTGAATGAGTGAGTGAGTGTGAGAGGGACGAGAGTTGTGTCAGTGGCGATGTAGAGCAGAGAAAGAGAGAAATTACGCAAAACAGAATATATATATATATATATATATATATATATATATATATATATATATATATATATATATATGTAGGTAGGTAGGTTGGTAAGTAAGCGAGTGAGTAAGTGGAATAGTTTTTGAATACGAACTTCTTGTTGGCTTCTAAAATTAGTCTCTATTTTTATACAACCTTGTTATGGTCCGGGGTCATAGTCAAACGAACTAACACACTAATGTATCTATGCTGTAAACGATGGTGGTTACAACTGCTACTACTACTACTACTATTATATAATAAAAAGAAAAAAAGAAAACTTATATCATCATAATAATACCAACAAGAGTAGTAGTAGTAGTAGTAGTAGTAGTAGTACTAAATAATAACAATAAAAACAACAACAGCAACAACATGAATCTCAGCCTGAAACAGTGAGAAATCTGAGGTCATTACTTTTTAGTTCTTTACTATTCATACGAACAGACATATAAAAGTTAATAGCACAAACTTTGTAAATAAAGGCAGCAAGTAAAAATAATAACATGTAAAAGATATGCCAATAATCCTTTCTCAAAGATATATTTCTATCTGATGGCAGCATCAGATAGAAATATACCCGTAAAAGTATATAGCAAAAGAAGTACAAAGATTTTGAAACCGAAAAGAAATGGGTTACACAAAGCTACTGTGATACCGTTAATATCTTGTGCACTGAGTGCGAAAAACAAACATGAAAATTAAGAAGAAACCATTATTTACAAGGCATTCAAAAAAGCTTACATGAGAGTATTATTAACGTAAAGAAAATATAAACACTGTATATTTTAATTTGTGATTTAATTTGTGAAAATAGAATGCATATTTTTACTATCTTGCCTTAACTTAGGTCTCCATCAGGGCCGGTGCAAGGGTCTGGGGTACCCACTCAATTTTCATAAGGTAGTATTTATATAAAATACAAATTTGATTGTAACCTAATTATGTACAATAATGGATCATATGCAATATAGGTGAACAATTCAACTAGAAAAATTGGAAATAAATACAATATATCTAAATAGAAATTAAAGACATGTCATAAAAGATGATTCCATCTTAAATAACCAGCAGCAAACATAAGATAATAGTTGGGTAAATTACATTCCTTGGTTCCATCAGTTCAGACTTTCACAGCTAGGACATGTCAGACCACATACACCAGGGTTGATGCAAGGGTCTTTTGGACCACCCTGAATTTATGATATGCAGACCCCGCTCTAGGGTATCTTAATTTTCATAAGGTATTATTCATATAAAATACAAATGCTATCGTAACTTAATTATGTACAATAATGGATCATATGCAAGAATAACTGAAAATAAATAACAGTGGAAAGAGCCATAACAGTTAGTGGACTTGAGAAACCTATTTTTATGAAAAATTGGTTTAAGAGAAAGATTTTACAAATTTCAATTAAAATTACGCCTTGCTTCTCGTGCAATGAATACTAACTGTTTCCTTATAAGAGATGGCCTAGGAATGTAGAAAAACGTAACTCGTATAGCACTGACTGGTCGTTTTATGATTACCGACTGTTTCCTTATAAAGAAACGGTTAATATTCCGATTACCATTAAACTCTATTTCTTTGAACAATTTTACTCAATCAAAATTAACTTTTTTTTTCAACATAGACTTTTGCATTTCTGACTTGAAGCGAAATAAATTTCGTTTTTTTCTGCAACTTTAATGAGATTCGCATTTTTTTTCATTCCTTAAAACTTATTTTTTGCCATTTTGTCTGAAGTTGAAGAATATTCTTTGTTGATAGTAAACGCATTGTAGAATGAATATATAAAGACTCGGGGCCAGTGCAAGGGTCTTGTGCCAGACCCCCACTACATCTAAATTTTCATAAGGTAGTATTTATATAAAATACAAATTTGATTGTAACCTAATTATGTACAATAATGGATCATATGCAATATAGGTGAACAATTCAACAAGAATAACTGAAAATAAATCCAATGTATCTAAATACAAATTATGTTATAAAAGATCATTAAATAAAATAAATCAACAATGTTTGGCGACAATTCTTAACGTCAACTCGAGATTTTTCTTGTTAAAAAAGTTGAGGAATTTGAACACGTTCAATATTTATGGATAAAAAAAACAGAGAATATTATTTCGTGTTTTTTTCGAGACTTAGCGTGAGCAAAAGAAATTAACGGATTTGGTCAATAAAAAAAAATGACCCCAGAATGACGTCAAAATCCGCAAAAGTTTTTCATCCTTTAATATTCAGTTGCGCTTAGTTTAATTTGTAAAGTATATACATGCAGGTAGGGAAAAAAAAGCAACTGTTGTTAAGATAGCGTGAATCACAAAGCACTGCCCGGAACCCCAATCAGGTTCCCTCCTCCGTCGGGAGGTTCGGGGTTAGTACACACCGGTCTTGGCCTCGGGTAATGGCCCAATAAAGAATAGAAGATGATGACGAGGATGATAATAATAATAATAATAATAATAATAATAATGATAAAAAACGGTGCCTCCTTATTGATATGGCAGTCCCTGCTGACTGCAATGTATCTTTGAAGATATTCAAAAAGCTGTTAAAATACAAGGACCTTGAAATAGAAGTCTCGAAAATGTGGCATATGGGAACATCAACAATCCCTGTTGTAGTTGGAGCCCTAGGACTGGTTGGAAAAGATTGCAGTAGACTAATTGCAGGGATTCCTGGAAGCCCATGCCTCAAGGAGATACAAAAAATTGTTCTGACAAGTACAGCCCACACTTTACGAAGGGCTTTATCTATGTAATTTTTATTTTTATTTTTATTTTTTTGTCAGTGAAAAGTGTCATCATACCATTTCTAACCTTAGGTCCCTGGGTGGGACCCGGAAAGAAATGTGTAAACGCCAGAAAGCAAAGAAAATAATAATGATAAAAATAAAAATGTTAGTGATTGCAATGTTCGCATACGTGTACACATGCACGATAGCGTAATGAACAATTCTCTATCTCGGACGCTATGATTTCTAGCCTTCTATGTCTTCTCCATAGCATTCGTGTGATATGAATAGAAACACCCTCGGCCGGAATTTGAACTTGGCTCCCAATCTTGTGTGTTTAAATGGTCGCAACATATTTGTGTACAATGCGAGCATAATGGCCTCATTTAGACGCAAACAAACAAAACAAAATTAAAAAAAAAAAACGCTTAAAAATAACGTGGTGTAGTTTTAACTAATTTTCAATTTGGAACGGACATACAAACAATTTTTGTAATGACAAAGCACTGGCAGATGTTGGCTGATTGACATACTAAGGAATAAAAAATAAACGTAAGCAGTGCTTGTGACACCAAAATCTGAAAGTTCATTAAGATAGCGAAAGATGACTATAAAATTAAGCAAAGTATACCAGCAAAATAATATGTGTTTGGGGGTTTGTTTAGGGACCCTGTGGCACGTAGTGCACTAAGTCTCTGTATTCGGTCCTTCAAAAAGTGTGGATGGTCCTGCCCGAAACCTTCACCACTATAATCAAATCTCATGTGCTTTTGTCCGGCTGTCAGTTTCCTGTGAACTGATCTGCTTGACCCTCATACGTCGAATTCGACGGGAGAGCCGAGTATATATATATATATACACGGCTCTCTGGTGCATATCAATTGAAACAAAACGAATAATTTCGTTATTATTTAATTTTTTGTCGTATTTTCCAATGGAAAATGACACAGTGCCCATGTTATTACATCATATGTTCATTCCATGAAGTCATTACTTGCAGACTGAACACAGATTCTCGATTAGATTTAAATCAGGAGAGTTTTCAGGCCAGTCAATAGTACTTTGATTTGCTCACTGGTAAGGCTTGCTAGTGTGTTTGTGCAGCATTAGAATATTCGTACGTTTCCTTTGAATAACGTCCATCGCTGACAATAGCCGTAAGGCAACTAATCAACAGTCGAGCCAACAGTGGTTGGACATGATAAAAATCTGATGCAATCACAGATGACGCAATATTTTTTCAAGGCCAAACAAATTTCATCACACTCCCCGAAAATAGATTCATATTACTACAAACCACTGCAAATGAAGAAAAAAAAAAAATAGAAACCGATTACCCCTTGTCAGTCCAGTGGGTCTAAACCTGACCGTATGGTGAAAGAAAGGTAACTAAAGTGGTTGTTTCAATTAATTTGCAAAAGGTGTTACAACGAAACAGGAAAATCTCGTTAGAAACGAAAGAAAAGAGGACTTAAATGTTATGGAATATCAGTGCTCCAATATGGCGGCGAATGATGGGCAATCTAATCATAAATAAAGAAAAACTTGAGGCAACAGAAATATTGTTCTGCAAAAGGATGATGAGAATATCATAGCATGTGAGCAACGAGAACGTTTTAGCTAAAATGGAAACAAAAAGCGCCCTAGAAAGTTCTACTATCTCTTCTTGATGTTAAATATATGTTTCTATTTTCTCTAAAACTTATCCCTTCCGTAGAACCACATTTCTGCTGCGTTTCCTCTTTACTTGTGAGGAGATTGTCCAGCATTCACTGCCATACAGGTGTAGTGATATTAGATAACAGTGAATGCGGGTCACCAGCAGCCGATGGCCGTCAGCATTCGCAACCACCTGACAATAATCCGAGTGTCTTGTCGTACCTGACACTCAGCATTTTAGTAACATTTATATCCGCCCTTGCGTAGAACTTTTTAGTAATTAACGTCTGCTGTAAAATGGTATTACCGAAAGTTTAAACATGCTCGCAGTCATAAACGATGTGTAAGCTTCGTGGCGCCATAGTAAACGCGATTGGTTAGCAATGGATTGGTCATGGGTTCGCTTTTAACGATATGTTTGCTTTCTTCTTTAAAAAAAAATCAGTTATAGATAGACCAGAGAAACAAGTCAATAAAGAATAACTTAAAACATAAGGATAAGTCTATCATTTTAAGACATTTTTATGTTTATACTTTCTGTTTATAGATACAAATATTAAAGTAAATGCTCTGTTTATAATAAACAACATTTACCGGTCTGAATGTCCGAGAAATTTTCATAAAAAACATTTGTCCTCCGACAGGAATCGAACCTGTATCCTATACAGAACCGACATGTAGCCTGACGTGCTATTAACCGATTTGGCTACAGAGGAGCGTTCGGTTAGTAAGGTCGATTTTACTGTCTCTAAACTACAATCTTCCATGATTCTCTCACGTACATTCATATCTGCTCAGGGCGTATCTAAATGTAAACAAATGACGTCACATATTATTGCTAAATTGGTAAATATTGTTTAATACTGTTTATTATAAACAGAGATTTTACTTAAATATTTGTATCTATGAAAAGAATGTATAAACATAAAAATGTCTTAAAATAATTGTCGGACTTTGTCCATTTCATAATAAGTCTATTAGTAAAGAAAACACTTCGAGTGACTTATTTTGACGAAGAAAACAAAAAAAAAATATTTTATAAATTAAAATTTACATTAGCTAGATTTTCAAAATAAACACTTAAAATGTCACCATTGCTACAGTCTTCCATTTAAGTACCATACGTGACACACGTTTAGGCAATCATGTCTCTTTCGATTAATCACTGACTAGGCAGAAAATTTTCCTGCAGTAGGTTGTCATTTCTTCCTGAGGTAGACTGGTTGCCACCCCAGGCATTAGGATCCAATCTGTTCTGCTATTCAACCCATGCGTCGAGGGAAAAGAGAAAAGACAGTCAAGTACCATCCGTGATACACACTTGAGCGATCATGTCTCTTTTAATTCATGACTGACTAGGCAGAAGTTTTTCCCGCAGTAGGTTTCCATTTCTTTCTGTGGTAGACTGGTTGCCACCTAAGACAGTAGGACCCAATCAGTCCTGCTATTTAACCCAGAGCTAGGGGAACAAAAGAAAAGACAATAAAGTACCATCTGTGATACACGCTTGTGCGATCATGTCTCTTTGGATTCATGACAGACTAGGCAGAAGATTTTCCTTCAGTAGGTTGCTATTTATTTCTGTGGTAGAATGGTTGCCAACCAAGGCTATAGAACCCATTCTGTCCTACTATTCAACCCATACGTAGGGGGAGAAGAGAAAAGACAGTCAAGTACCATCCGAGATACACGCTTTGGCGATCATGTTTCTTTCGATTAATCACTGACTAGGCAGAAGATTCTTCTGCAGTAGGTTTCCATTTCTTTCTGTGGTAGACTGGTTGCCACTCAATGCTATAGGACCCAATCCGTCCTGCTATTCAACCCATGGCTAGGGGGAGAAGAGAAAAGGCACTCAACTACCATCCGTGATACACGATTGGTCGACGATGTCTCATTCGGTTTATCACTGAATAGGCAGAAGATTTTCCCGCAGTAGGTTGCCATTTCTTTCAGCGGTAGACCAGTTGCCAACCAAGGTTATATGATCCAGTCCGTACTGTTAATCAAATCGTAGTTTGGGGAAAAGACATGGATTTATACCCTTTCTAAGGGCATTTCCGCTTAAGTGATTGTAATGAAGCTGACTGAAATTCGAACACGTCTCTCTGATTTCCCATCCCATGCAGTTAAACATTAGGCCACGCTGGGTAACGGCCAATGTTTATTTCCCTTTATTTACAAACAGCTGAGTAAATTCTACTTTCAAAAGAGAAAATGCTTTTATTTGGATAAATACATAATTTAATTTTAAAAGCTGTCAATAATCTCTTATTTAAAGGATTACAAAAAACAGATAACTAATTAATAAGAAAAAGAATTATTTTTTTAAAATTTGTTTTTAAATCTGAATATGCAAATAGATTATCTTCAAGAAGCAAGAAATACAAAATTGTATCAGACATTTGCCGTAGGTAAAGAGTCATTATTTAACCTGAACCCGGGGGTGAGGCGTCTTGCGTCTTCTCAGTGTTCGTCTTCCAAGGAGAAAATAAGAAATGCCGATGAAGATAAGTATTTATGGGTGCGGGTTCCATTTCAATCTCGGCCCTGTGGCATAGTCCATTCGAGTGGGCGTCAGTATAAATACGAAACCGTATTTCTTATGATTATGTTTATCTCCAGTGGGGGGGTCGTTCCCACAGGAAGCACCTCTCCCATTTAGTTAAAAGGAGTGGACTCAGGGTTAATCACTGACGCCTGGGTTGTCCCAAAAGGGAAGTTCCAGACAAAACTGAGTAAATGTTGGCCTCTCTTCCCATGAATGCTGAATGGTGGGCATATCTATCTGACCTTTTGTCAAATTTGCTCTCTTGCTGGGATAATTAAAATAAATCTTTTAACCGCATTTATTTGAGGTATAGGTTTAATTAATTGTTTGCTTCGAATTGTTATACACATAACCTTCGAGCTTTAAAAGTAAGATCTCTACAGTAAAAGTTTTAAAATATTTACACCTTTTTGATGGGAAATGGTACCCAGTCTCTTGTGTGGACATTTTCTAATTTAACTCTCGAACAATCTTTTGTCATTATAATAAAATTGCTGCATATAGTAGCGGGGGGGGGGATAAGGAACGAAGCGATGGGAAAATTGCACTAAATGACACCGTCCCAGAAAAAAGAGAAGTTTTCTAAGATTCTCAGGAATGACAACATCCGGTTCTAAATTGTCCAAAGTTCATATTTTTGTCCTGTTTTTCTTTGATCACCTCTGACCACACCGGTCATTATCAAGAACTAAACATTATCAGAAAAATAGCTAAAAGTTTTATTACTTAACTCGTGGCATATTTTTGGAACGCTACATTTCAATTAAGTATTAACATTAAATTAATTAAATTAATTAATATTAAATTAACTAAATTGATTAATATTAAATTAATTTAATTAAATAATAATTAATATGTGTGTCATGCATGAGGTATTATGTATAGGACGGTTTCGCAGAACTTGACAACATCAGAAAACTAATGTATTAAATATTTCATACTCAGATATTATTTACATTATTCGAACTGTTATCCTCATCATCATTGCTATATTCACAACGTTTCGGCCGTTGTACGCTCCGGCCTTCTTCAGTTGATTAGACTTTCCTCAAGGACACATGGCCCGGTGGATAAAGACGTTGGTTAGGTCCAGTGACTAGACACAAAGAGTTGTGAGTTCAATACCAGGCCGCAGCAGTGGTGAACCAAACTTAGAGAGTTGAGTTAAAAGGGAAATAACTGAGACATCCGGAAGAGGCATGCCACGTGGAACTAGAACAATCAACACCGGTGGATGAATTAAAGGATTCGGTTCGAAATTCCAATCACCTGAAGAAGGCCAGAGCGTACAACGGCCGAAACGTTGGGAATATGGTAATGAAGATGATGGTAACAATCCTCCGAATAATATACCTCATCTCAGAGATATAAGCAGATATTTCATATGCATTATAAATATTTTATATGCGTTTTAAATATCTTACAATATTATATTATCTAATATATTTTATTTTCTTATCCGTAGGCTTGTAGGGGCATCATGTGTACTGCATTACGCAGTAGAAGTGGCGTTTTTTCGACAAGATAGCTTGACGCAGACCCAACTCTATTTTCAATTCAGACTTGTCTTTCTCCTACACAAGGTGCCATCCAAGGCTATAGAACCCAGTCTGCCCTGCTATTTACCCATAACTGGAGGCAGAAGAAGAGGATTTAGACATTTCCCAAGGGTATTAGCACGTAAGTGAATGTAATGGATCCAACTGGAATTCGAACTCGGCTCTCCGATTTCTAAATCCGAGCCGCTATCCATTTCACCGCCTCCTTAATATGACATTGCAACATCACAGGAGACGGCATTATAATATATATAATATGATATATATATATATATATATATATATATATATATATATATATATATATATATATATATATATATATATATATATATATATATGATATCATATATATTATATAATATATAAAATATGATATGATATATATATTATATATGTAATATGATATATATATTATTGTTGAAACTTGACTAATGCATGGAATAATAATGCAACACAAAATGTACTTAGAACAAAATGTATTGAAACAATATTTACATATAGTCTTTTGTATATTCTCGGGAAGACCGTTCGTGGAATGTTTGTTGACTGAGTCGCAGTCGGGCAGAGTCTCTGGTTCAATCTCTCGATTCCTTCCCGGTACCAACCATATTTATATGGTCGGTACTCCACTATGCAAATTAGGTGGATCCTACCACAACAATTATATATATATTAAATATGTAATATCACATATATTATACATATATAATATAATATCATTATATATATAATATGATATTATGTATATTATATATATATTATATATATGATATATTATATATAATGTGATATATATATTATATATACGTAATATGATATATATATATATATAATATCATATTATATATATTATATATAATATGACATTATATATATTATATATAAACATGATATTATATATATTATAATGCCATCTGCTGTGTGAAAATAAGTTTATTTAGGGCAGGTTCTATCATAATACTTTTCTAGTATTATGAGTTTTTCTTCCTAATGAGTTTGGTAACAATCGAAAATTGGAAATTACAATAACAATATTAAATAGGTAGACTTTGTTCGCCGAAGTTTAGGAAACTTCTTTACATGCATTAAATCTATTAATATACATGACTCAACTGGGGATGAGACAAATGAGAGATACGAAATAACCAAACAAATGAATACATAAATCAAAAAACTAAGTTGAAATTAAAACTATTTAAAACAATGAGACAGTCGAAATAAAATAAAATTCTAGCATTCATATGATTAACGTGAATCACCTTCTGTCTTATTAATAAAGAATTGCTTGAAATAAAAGCCTTTCCTTTCTGATGACGTTGTGTCTAATCAGCAAAACATGTCAAAATAAGGGGTTTCTGAATTGTCATATATTTACGAAACAAACACACATTTCCTCTTGTTTTTCTTCATATATATATATATATATATATATATATATATATATATATTAGGATATTACAACAAAATCATGTAAGAATCGCTACACAATTGCAGTCGTATTTCAACGCATAACAATACGTTAGTTGATTGTAAATTACTACATTTTTGTTGTAATATTCTAAAACAAATAATACTGCTCTACTGTCTATTGAGGCCTCTTTTAAATTAAATGTTACGAACGTTGGAAGGGTACCATATTCGATCTCATCGTACCTACACACACACGCACACACACAGATATCTCTCTCTCTCTCTCTCTCTCTCTCTCTCTATATATATATATATATATATATATATATATATATATATATTGAGGACATAGGAATCAAAATGGTATGGTGACTCAACTCAGCTTCAGGTTTCAATGGGGTCTTGGTTTGAAGATTACATTGAAGCGTGAAACAGACAATCACTGTGCAGTGCTGATTCTTATGTCCACACTGTCTATATTGATAAACTATATATATATATATATATATATATATATATATATATATATATATATATATATGACGGTGTAGATTTACCAATATAGATGGATTAAACATCTGTTTCTCTGTAATTAACCTAAATGTATTACTTTCAATGTAGATAATCGAAGGTATATCGAACAACTCTTTTCTGGTGAAGCAGGAGGTTTTATTACGCCTCATTCTTTGGGGTCCCCTCCTAACTTGATTAACGCCGCTTCAAACATACAATTGAACACAAAAGGTGACCTTATATTCTAGTGCTATTTCCACTGCAAAATTTTCAGGTGATCTACATTCTTTTGGTACTGGCAGATCAGACCTTTACAGGTAGGCCACGCCGGGGCCGAAGCAATATCACGAAAAGATGTCTCGTGAGACACTCCAGGACGAAACCTTATTCTGCGAGATATCTCGTCGGCCTTTCCAGGACGAAGTAATATCCCGAAAAGATGTCGCGTAAGACACTCCAGGACGAAACCTTATTCCGCGAGATATCTCGTCGGCCTTTCCAGGACGAAGTAATATCCCGAAAAGATGTCGCGTGAGACACTCCAGGATGAAACCTTATTCCGCGACATATCGCGTCGGCCTTTCCAGAACGAAGCAATATCCCGAAAAGATGTCTCGTGAGACACTCCAGGACGAAACCTTATTCCGCGAGATATCTCGTCGGCCGTTCCAGGACGAAGCAATATCCCCAAAAATGACACGTACGACATTCCTGGACCATGCACTGTTTGGAAGCCATCTTGTCAGACGCTGACAAACATTTAACGAACGAATTAAATTGAAACATATCGAGTTTCTTGAATGTTCCAAAAGCAAGATGCAAGAATAATCATTAAGAAATATTATGGCTGATTCTGAACCAAGTTTGTGTGCTTGGTGATTGAAATAGTTGAGAATTTCACAAAAAGCTAAAATTTCCAATGCAGATACGTAAGGCTGATTGAATCACGTTACAAAAAAAAACAAACTTTCTTTTATTTTTCTCAGTTTAAACCCCTAATAAGCTACGCCAATCAAAATACCAGTTCAAAAGCTAGCGTTTTGCAATATATGAATATAATTTGATAACACAAATTTCTCTATTGTGGTCATTAACTTTAAATAATCTTCTAATGTTGAAACAAATGCCTTATTTGATGGAAATTAAAACTCCCTTTTTTCCAAAAAGAAGTTTAAAATGTCTTGAGATTTATATCACAGTTGAGGGTTCTGTTATATTAATCTAAGTAAGGAAGTTTATATAGGAAAATGAGGTATCCGGTAGGCTAATGTTTACTCAGGTGCTAATACTTTTATCTAGTTTTATTATCTTGCAATATTAAATGCAAATAATGAAGATATAGTCTGCCAAATACAATAACAATTCTTCTTTCAATATGGAAGCTTTTTGATGTCGTTTCAAAAATTCTTCCGCTAGAGAGAAGCATAGAAGCTTTCTTCCGGTAAATTTTCTTTTCGGTTTGAATTTAATGACGATTCAAAGAGAATCTCTCACAGGCGAGAAGTGCGTGGGAAAAAACTATTAGAATAGAACTTACGATTACATCTGCTTATTTCAATAGTAAAATGATTAGTACATTTATGAGAACGTGGTAACAAAGAGGAAAGCTTATCAGAGCAATTGCCGAAAAAATATTTATAGAAAATGTACAGGGAAGCTACGTTACGGCGGTGGGAATTGTTACTGAAGCCAGATCAGGACCATTAACATTGCAGATTCTTTGTATTTTGTCAAGAATCTCATGATATATAGTTGCAGTAGATGTAACAACAATATTCAATGCATAGACGAATGGTAGATTTATAAACGTGTAAGTTGGATTATGATGAAAAAAATTATCTAGCAAAACAGAGTGAAGCAACTTTTCTAGTTGTAGTACCTTCATGTCAATGAAAAACGTGGAAACGATGAGTTGTTCTCTTGGTGGGTTGGCATCAGCCACACTGACAGAGTGGCCAAAATGATTCTTTAAGATGACAGGGAGCAGTTTCGTTTTGGAGGCTTTCAAATTTACAAGCCATTTCTTGCCGCAGTTAACAACTGACTGAATATAATTTTCGCAGTCAACTGCTTTACTTTATTGAACCTAACGGACTGTTAAGACAGGAGTGAAGATTCAGCAGAGATATGGCGTTGTTCAACTTCTTCGATAGTTCCAGAGTTTTGTTCGCACTACTCAATAATTGTGCAATATTTTCTTTCTCTTTGAATGTTATATGTTTCTTAGGAAATATGAAAATCTTTATAATTCGGAAATTAAAAAAGTTTTCTCGCCCGAGTCAATCCTTCAAATCTATAAACTATTCACCCTTGCATCGAATACTGCTACCATATATGGTCAACAAAATCCAGAGGCGGATATACAAAGTGATTGGCTCTGATCTGGCATCTCATTTACAGTCGCTCTCTCAGAGACGTACCGTCGCTTCCCTCTGTCTTTTCTACAATTACTTTCACGGTAACTGCTCCGACGAGCTACTTTTGCTGGTTCCCAAACTGCATGAATTTAAGCGTGCTACTAGGTTGGCATTTCAGTCCCACCCTTTCACTGTCGAAAATGTGAAATGTAGTCGTATTTTTTATTCCAATAGCTTCACGTCTCGCACTTCCCGGCTGTGGAACGCCCTTCCTCTTTCCTCCCTGATAGCCATAATCTTCAAATACTAAAATGTAATGTCAATCGACATCTGTTACCATGATCCTGATCCCCGTCCTTCTCTATATCCTTTCCTCAAACCCACCCTCTTTAATCTTGTTCTGACTCTCTGTAACCCCTTGCGGGCTAGTGGCAGTCTCACTTTGCTAAATGCTTAAAAAAATAAAATATTGATAACTAAATTATTTTAAATATTAAAAAACATATAAGTTGAAATTGGAATTGTATATTTAATCATCTCAGTATATTCTGAGGCACGG
>OZ010588.1:8848971-8853971 GCA_963932145.1 Acanthosepion lycidas
TGTGTGTGTGTGTATAAATATGTGCAATTTGATGAAAAGAGGAACATGTGACATTACTTGAATATTTTTAGAGGTTGCTTTAAAAACTATAAGATTATCGTTTGTTTTTATTGAAGCCATTATTAAAAATGACAGTGAAGCATTTCAAAAAGCAGACAAATTCATATATATTGAACAATAAAAAAAATTAAAAAATCAAAATCTTCAGACATACTGGGTTGCATATTAATATTCTTTCGTTTTTATTATTTCATTTAGATTTCTCACACTAGTTTCGGCCAACATGGCCATCATCAGGAGAAAAAAATTTCTGCGTGCTGGTAGCAAGGAAATACAGAAATTAATATATATATATATATATATATATATATATATATATATATATATATATATATATATCATGTCATCCCAAAACGGATACACACAAGTATTTCTCCCTACCATCGCCAAATATAATAAAAAATAAAAAAGCATAAATAGATTCAATTTTTTAAAAATATGCCAGTTTATCTGATGATCGCCAAACCGTGAAACCCAGGGTCACAAACTCATATCCATACAACTTAATATGTATATATATATATATATATATATATATATATATATAGATAGATAGATAGATAGATAGATAGGTAAACATAATTATTTATTTGAAAATTATAACATAAATATGTTATAAAATCACTACAAAAATAGCCATTTTGTTTCAACACCTCTGGTGTCTTATCAAATGATGGTTTTGAATGTAGAATAAAGGGTTTTAAAAGGTTCAAATCAATCAAACACTACTCGCTAAAGATAGATAGATAGATAGATAGATATGAGCAGACTAATATATATATATATATATATATATATATATATATATATACATATATATATTTATATAGATAGATAGATAGATAGATAGATAGATAGATAGATAGATAATACCTCCGACATAATCCTAAGACATTAGTGGCAATGGTGTCTTCATCTAGTTAATGTCTTAATGTGATAACTATTTCAGGGAGTTTATATGTGGGAGCTATTTCAGCCGCACCCTGTATTAATATAGGAAGAGTAGTGAATAGCGTTATTAGAGCGTTTATATGACATACATGACGCTTGAGGCATAACACTGACAATAAATACAGTGTTGATTCTTATGTTCACATTTTCTCTCCCTTAATATATATATATATATATATATATATATATATATATATATATATATATATATATATATATATATACTATCATGTTGTGATGAGCAAAGGGTTGCTGATTCTAGTACAAAGATCGGTAACGGATTTGAGCTTTTATCCAGTTCACAATACACTTTTCATTATCAAACGAAAAATGTAGAAGAAACTTCAAATTTTGTAATTTCCAAAAGTCTTTGTGCTCCCAAATATATATAATACATATAAAAGGCTCAAACACTAATATTCCATGGTTATAATTTATTACATTGGAATCGTAATCATTTAATTCATCAGACCTACAAATCCAGAAAGGTTTAATGGAATATTAGTGTTTGAGCCTTTTATATTATATTCTTACTCGGTTCTGGACATTGAATTCTACCTGAATTCTATCCTCTTGGGAATTTATTCATATATATATATATATATATATATATGTGTGTGTGTGTGTGTGTGTGTGTGTGTGTGTACTGACCACTAATATTATCAATCCATATATATATATATATATATATATATATATATATATATATATATATATGTATGTATGTGTGAGGATGAACTAAAAATTGCTTGGCAACCAACTTTCACAAATCATGTGTGTGTGTGCGTGTGTCTTTGTGTGTGTGTGCGCGCACGTGTACATTGGAGATAGATAAATGCAAGTATGTGCGAGGAGAAACTATTCATTCATTATAATTGTCCAGTTGATTGAGGCAAAGAGAAAATGCACTGTAAATGGAATTGGAATGGAAGGCGGCTGTCTAGATGCAATAAACATTTCATTAAAATTAATCACCGTCCAAAGTTAATTGGATAAAGATAAGTTTATTAGAGTCTCTCCTTAAAACTCTAATATTTGCTGATCAACGTCAAGTTTGTAAACAATACTTCAGGATCCATTGGTCCATTATTTCGGAAGTGCGAACAGGCATAGAGATAGATAGATAGATAGATAGATAGATAGATAGATATGAGCAGACTGGGATGGATAGATAGATAGATAGATAGATAGATAGATAGATAGATAGATAGATAGATGACAGGTATAATAACGTGAATACAAAGAAATAAAAGCAGATTCTCTGTGAAAAGTGATTTAAAAGTGTGGATTATTGTATAACATTCGGAAATGTAAATTTTTAAAAACCCATTAACTTTTAACTTCATATATTTCCTTTTCAGAATAATTACAAAGTTACCTCCTTATGATATGTAGTCCACAACATTATAATATATATATATATATATATATATATATATATATATATATATATATATATATATATATATATATATATATATATATCACAGATAAATTTCTATTTCAACACGAACTCAGTCCACATCGAGGTTGATAAAACAGACAACCGATATCTTCGCCCGCCGAAATAGCCCATATGAGGTGATTTGAGGTTTTACTGTGTATAAATCATTTGCTCTGTAATAATAAATACACTGAGCTCTTTTTGTGGATCCGTTTTAATATTTTATCTTACTAGGATCCACTTGGATTATATACCAACGAATTAAAGTCTTTCATTTCGTATAATTTGATATACACTTTTTTTAATATATTTTACTTTGTATTAAGTCTATTGAATTTTTTCGAAAGGTTGTTTCAATTAAACCAAAGTTTTTAAAAACTTATTCTTTCTCGCAGCTGTTATGTAAAATGTCTACATAATGTTTTTCTTCTCATAAAACCCACTCCAGTTACGTAAGTCGAATAAAAAGCAATAAAAATAAACACTTGCGCGTGTTTGATATTTTTTTTTATGCCATATAATACTTTTATATGTTAATCTTAACATTATTTATATAATTAAGTTATTTTCGAAACATCTCAAATACCAATTACGATATGTGTTGAAAAGTAGTTTTTTTAACGATGATACAATTACGCAATATTGTTTTAGTTGAAAATAACTTTTGCTCCACCCTGTATATTAGCCATCTTTCATTTTATGCTGACAAACTCTTGCTTTGATGTGACCCGTTCGTTTTGTGTCTCGACCTGTTTTGTTTGGGTAGAATGTTAAAAAAAAAAAAAAAGAGAAAAGAAATTGCAACTGAACCAATAGGTTTAACCTTCCGAACATTCTACGGAAGGCCTGATTGCCATAAATACTTTTACAGCGAATAGTTAAAAGACTTAAAACACGAAAATATTATTCACTTATGTTTTTATTACCCCTCTCTATAAAAAGTAGAAATAATGGATGCATACGTTTACTTTCTCGTCACTGATTTAAAAAGCATAAAAATGTAATGGTAAAAGTTCTCCATTTGAAGAACTTGCACAAATTCAAGGTTCTTATGAACTCCCATAGAAATTTCTGATAGGATGAAAGAGAAGTTAGGACTTCAAAATGTACATCTGTGTGTGTATATTGGTAATGATTTGTTTAACATAATAATTAATTCTTTACATTTAGTGATATGGCTACAACACGCATACACACGCATACACGGAAACACACAAACACACACACAAAAACAGAAACACACACAAACACACAAAAACACACTCAATCACACACTCAAACACGCACACACATAATAGCGTGTGTGTGCGTCGTCAGGGTCAAAATCGTGGTTTTAATTACTCAAGCTACATCTACAGCGCACATTTTTTTAAAACGAAAGTTCCCATCCCAAGCAAAAAGAAAAATCTCTCTGTGACATCTTTGTTTTGTACATTTAAATATATATATATATATATATATATATATATATATATATATATATATATATATATATATATATATACTCCATACACGTGAATTCAAGCCACGTTTTTGTTCGTCTGTTGCGCAGTTGTAGGTGTTCGGGGGCGTTGGATGGTGTTCACGTTTGTGCTAGAAAAAATATACGACGCAGCGGAGGTTTAAATTCCTCCCAACTCCGAGAAGAGGCTAATTTCTACCAAAAATATGAGATAATTATCATTTATTCGGGTCATGAATTTACTTATTCCGAAAGTTATTTGCTGTTTATTGTCGTTGCGAAAGGTTTACTTTTTTTATTTATTTACAAAAAATCGTTTTCTAGCATGGAAATTAATTGAGTTACAATTTGAATGTCGTCTGGCGTGCACAACACAACCTAATATTTTCATTCTAAAATATATTGTATTTATGATTTTATTACAAAATCAAAAAAGTATAAATTGTGTCAGAAAAATGAGTGGCGAAAAAGTATGTTAGAGTTTAGGCCTTTTTTTATTATATCTATCATGTGTTCACTTCATGAAATAAACTTGAAATACTTTCACTAAATTACGAATTTTCTATCTATCTATCTATCTATCTATCTATCTATCTATCTATCTATCTATCTTCATATCTATCTATCTATCTATCTATCTATCTTCATATCTATCTATCTATCTATCTATCTATCTATCTATGTTTCTTCATATCTATCTATCTCTCTATCTATGTTTCTTCATATCTATCTATCTATCTATCTATCTATCTCTCTATCTATGTTTCTTCATATCTATCTATCTATCTATCTATCTATCTATCTATCTATGTTTCTTCATATCTATCTATCTATCTATCTATCTATCTATCTATCTATCTATGTTTCTTCATATCTATCTATCTATCTATCTATGTTTCTTCATATCTATCTATCTATCTATCTATCTATCTATCTATCTATCTATGTTTCTTCATATCTATCTATCTATCTATCTATGTTCATATCTATCTATGTTTCTTCATATCTATCTATGTTTCTTCATATCTATCTATCTCTCAATCTATCTATCTATGTTCATATCTATGTATCTATGTTTCTTCT
>OZ010588.1:8858971-8861471 GCA_963932145.1 Acanthosepion lycidas
CCTCTCTTGTCTCTAACAAGGCGCCTCAAATAACTTGCAGTAGTATTTTTTAAAAACAAATTGCACATTTTAGCTCACCCAATGTTACTAATATATATTTAGCATACAAGTGCGCCCTCTCCAGTAATAGTGTTGTATCTCAACTTACATATTAATATGAAAATTATTTTAATTTAAAAAGGGTGTTTTGTTTTGTTTTTAATCGACAAATGTTTAAATTCATATCTTGACAGATTGACATCCTGGGTAAGACGTTAAACTACGTCCGCGTCCTGGGTAAGACGTTAAACTACATCCACGTCCTGTGTAAGACGTTAAACTACAGCCGCGTCCTGGGTAAGACGTTAAACTCCGTCTAGCAGCAAGGCCTCTGACCAAGAGGTTTTGATGAGCGTGGAACCACATCTTAATTGTTGGTGACCTGGGGTGATAGCACCTGTTAGGGTCCCAACTATTGGCAAATAGTTAACTATTACCAACAATACTTTTCTGAAAAAAAATATTACTAGCAATACAATTTTGAAGGAAATATATTACCAGAAACAGATTTTTGACAAAACAAAAAAAAAAAATAATAAAAAATTTTGTCGGCTTTAAATAACCCATTGAGATTGAGATTGAGATGCCGTAAATCAAAATAAACTAGACCAAACTTTGACAGGTTGACCAACTACTGCACCGCGGCACGCCAAAATCCAAACAAAAACGACGGAAAGTTTAGATATACTGTCAAAAACTGACGCAGAGAATTAAGTAATTTTGTAATTTTATTTTGCTTGTAAAATCTCAAAGTCTCTACCTTGTTCTCAGTTTTCTTGTTTTCAATATTTCTGAATATTAAAAAAATAAAATAGTAACATTTTAGGGACAATTATGTTAATAATTTCGACTTTTTCTGAAAAAAATATTTTGCATATCACTATAAGAGAAGCACGGTGGAGTAATGGTTAGCGGCCGAGTTCGAATTTCATTCGGACTCATTACATTCCCTTAGGGGAATTCTCTCCTTTTGTCACCCAACCCCCATAGTAGACTGGTTTCTATAACCTTGGGTGGCAACCGGTCTAGGAGAATGAACCTCTGAATTCAAAAACAGGCCTGGAGAGGATTAGGCACTTGGCCAAGAAACACCACTTCTACTGTGGCTGCAATACATATGGTCTCCCCACGACCCTGATACATCACGGGATTCGGGATTGATAAGAGATTCTTCCATTAAGATGTGTGACTATTTCACCAGAAATGTTCACTACATCACATGCAGGGTAGTTTTTTAAATTTTTTATCATTTCTCAGCTGCGTCTCTGACTTCGGGCAGAGTGTGACTAGGTTGCGGCTCCGTCGGAGAACAGAGGCGCAACTGAGGAAAATAATAGTATGAGGCACCCAGCCCTGGGGAGCAGATGCCCGAGGCTGCACCCTTTCATTGCACTAGAAAGAAGGATCAGTGCTCGTACCGAGGCAAACTCAACCGACAGTTGCGGGGGCTCGGGGATAATTATTTTCTTGGCCCGGGTGTACGCGCTCGGGTTCCTGACATTAACCCGACCTTGTGGTGCATCCTGTTTCAGTGGGGATGGCCAGGGTAAATATTTATAGAAATGGACAACTTCCCTAATCTGTATCTAGTGGACAATTTGGATGAGGTAGAAAAGGGTTGCTAAAAAAAATACACAAGAAAAACATATATATATATATATATATATATATATATAGTTTATGAAAAACTAGGTAATCCGTATGGGTAAACCTAAGGAGGATATAATCTAGAGAGCTCAATGTAAATCCAGAGCAAATAATTTAAATAAAAACAAACCACTTTAAGGGTCTATGTAATAAATTATTTTACCACAGCCCTTTTAAAAGGACTACTGATAGATACATATATTGTTATATATATATATTGTTAACTTTATGTTACTGATGTTGTCTTGGAGATTTACGGGTTTGAGATGTTTCTGTTTTTTTTTTGCGTTTCTATTCTTAATGTTTTCATTTTCAACAACTGCAGAATATCTTCTTTAGACCAAACCATGCCCCTCCTTTGACGTTGCCCGTCGTGGTGAATAAGTTTCCAGAACTTACAAAACTAAGTCTTTTATTTTCTTTTCCATGGTATCAGCCGACGTGTGTGGCCGGTGAGATGGCATCATGAAACTAATTAAAACTGACCGGTCGGAGATAGATGAAATCGTATGTTTGGACGGCAGAGAGTTCAAACACGACGCATAGCGTGAGAATGCACTGAATTCGACATCGTAGATGTTTATCTCTCTCTCTCTCTCTCTCACACACACACATAGACATTACCAGAAAACTCACCATCCTTTTTCTACACTTTGTCACACCAATAACAAGTAGTAGTTTTTTGTTTTTTTTTAAATAATGAGCCCCAGGTTGGCGGGTAGTGAGAATAAAATTATATATATATATATATATATATATATATATATATATATATATATATATATATATGTAAGATATTTTTATGTTTATACAT
>OZ010588.1:8866471-8891471 GCA_963932145.1 Acanthosepion lycidas
TGAAAAACAGGCTCTCCGAAAAGAATTTTATAAAGGGGCATAGGGTTTCATTCGTGCGCGCTTTTCTGTTGTATATTATCTAAGTTGTTATGTTATGGGGCATAATTTCTATGAATTACGGGTATAAAAAAAATGATATATAAACTCACAACAAATGCGAATTTTCGTATTCGAAGTCTGAATACAAACTGGAGAAAAGTGGGAATATCAAGATCGGAGAGTAGAAAGGTCAAAACGTTGTGATGATAACAACAAAGATCGGGATAATAGTCACGTGTAAATAATGTTGATAATTCATGAATTAATTTTTCTGTTTAGTAGCTGCTTACTTTCTCTCTAAATAATAATATTACAAATATCCTCGAAAAATATTTTTTAAATTAAAGATTTAAAAAAAGAAAATATTTTTCTGACTCTGGGTTAAAAAGAAGAAAACTACCAAAATCAGTTCTGTTATTAAATTTGGTTTCTTTGTTGTTTTGTTTTTTTTAATCATCAGTGTATTTAAAGCAAAAGTCAGTAAAAGAATTAGAAATTCTTCAAGAAATCAATGAACATCGCCAAAGAAAATTAATTATTAATTAATATGTCTCACCGACCCGTTAAAGAATTTCTACTGATTCCGATTAATATAAATATTTATTTATCTGTATAAATCTGACATGTTTGTTTTTTTATGCCATGTCCGATTAGCATGTAGGCGTTCATGGCTCTTCACAATTTCTTTTTATCTACGAAATGTCATATCTTCTTGGGAAATATTGTGGAGTGATTTTCTCATGCCATCTCCATGGTTTTGAATTCAGAATTTTATTTCTCTTAGACTAGATGCCATCCAAGTTAGAGAACACAGTTTGCCTTGCTATTTAATCTATAATGGAGGGAGGCGGTAGTGAAAAAGTAAATACGTCAGACTGGACCGGAATATGAACTCGGCTCGCCGATTTTACTGTCTGCATAAACTTTTACACCCGCCGTTCATTCACGGACTTGTTTTCTTTTTATCTTTCTTTCTCCGTTATTTTGTTTTCCCTTTTTTCTTTCTTTCATAATTTCATATAAAATCGACAGAAATGCTGTGGGGCTTTGAAATTACATTGAACTCGGATCCCAAAACCAAAAAGTGGGTGGGCCTTGTGAATTTTCTATTTTGAATACAAGCCTTCACATTTTGTGTTAGTTTATATCATTTTTTATACACGTAATTCATAGAAATTACGACCCATAACATATAGTTTTGGGTAATAAACAACAGAAAAGCGTTCACGAAAGAAATATTCCGACCCCTGATAAAATTCTTCCCAGAGACCCTGTTTTTCGGATAACTGCATAACATTTTGAAGTTCTCCAATTAAAAAAAAGAAAACTTATCTCTTCCCAGATCTCTTTTGTCGACCGGGTTAACCTACAATGAATTTGGAACTTGACCCTTTATCTAATCTACGGGGTTTGATTGTCTCGTTCAAATGTCGGAGGCTATATTGTCCAGTTCTTATTTAGTCCTGCTTAAGTTATAGCTATCCCAGTTTCCCCACTACCCAGCCCAGGGATTGAACTTACTACGTCACCAAATTCATGAACTAACGTTTCAAGCTATTAGGCTATTATTATTCCGTAGAAAATAAAAGGTTTTAAAATAAACCAATTTTAAACAGCGAAACATTTTATGGGTATATTTAAAAAGTTTAGTTTACAATCGACACATGATCTGAAAATGGTGAGAAATTATAGAAAGATTGTGCTGTGCCAAGTGTTCGAATGTGTAAAGCCTATACATGTATATTTAGTTTAGAAACATGCAAGGCTAGATTTTAGCAGTGGGAGATACAAGAGAATGATTTATGGAAGTTCAAATCTAGCAGCCTGCCGAAACTGGCTCTCCATCTAAATGTTGACACAGTTGGAAAATACACATTCAGGTTACAAATCAGGTTACAAATCAGGTTACAAATCAGGTTACAAATCAATCTGCCTTATTCAAAAGAATAGCTTTGACTCGGCCATGAAAAATAATTGGCGTTGTAAACAAATACCCAACTGTCTTAGCCACTATGTATGAATTAGAATATTTCAGTTTTGAAACTATTCACCGTGAAAATAACTTAATTAATAAGGATGTAAAAGGAATATTTTTAAAAGTTTTTTTTTATCATTTTTTTTTCGACTATTGAAAACTATTAATAAGCATAAGTCTAGTTCCTGGGGATCCGTCGCCCAAGCACCACCTCCCCATCTATTATCAGATGTTCACAAAGATGCCTGCAAAAGAATCCAGTGAGACTTCCTTTCTGAGTACAACGCACATGCGTTAAACTAACCTTTATCGTCTTTACCGTTGTGGAAAGTAAGAATACATTCTTTCACTCCCCCGCTCCACTACCAATATCATAGTTTTTTTTTTTCCTCTGACGTGTAACGCCTAAGGCTAAAATGGCAACATGTCTTCTTAGATCTCCGGCGCAGTCATCTTTGCCATCTAAATAGCAGTTTCTATTGTTTCTGTAATTCTATAGATTCTTATTCACTACGGCCGCTTACCCTTAAGGTAAACTCTCTCAACCCATGGGTCGCGGCACAATTTGGAGTTGGGGAAAGGTTTATTTCATTTTGAGCTGTCACAATAAAATTTTACTTTCTGAAATTTCTTTTTAACACAATATATATATATATATATATATATATATATATATATATATATATATATATTGTATAGAAATAGGAATTGTGTATTCATATTCCAAGAAAATTTACCAGCGTCCCAACCCGTTTCATAAAATACATCTATTGGATGCTTTAGTACACATCATCAGTGATGTTTCTAGCCGAGGTTCATTAGGGGTTTCGGGTCTTTTAACATCATACCCTCTCTCCACGGTGACCCAGCCGATACTGACTGGGTATCGACTTGTGTACCTTCCTTTAGCTACAATTTTTTCCATCCTTCTTACTACACACTGCGACTCCTTTTGGCAATTTATTGTCCAATCCTAGATAACTTCCAGTTCACCAGTAATGCTCGAATTCAATTATCCTGGACGGTGAAAACTTAATGGAACATTTAACTATAAAATGTCTCTCTGTACTGTCCCACCTTTTGTCTTTACATTTTCGCTGATAGAAATATTTGAAGAAACTACTTTGAAATATTTCTGAGGAAAAATGGCTGAAATCAGCAAAAGGTCGATGAAATTTCTTCTACAAGTTACAAACTTTTGGGAGATTAACAGTTATTATGGATTAATGAAACAGAAATCAGCTTTTCACTAGAAATCTCTGTTCAACTATTAGACTCTGCCTCTCTCCTATATAATCAAGGAATTAGGGTACCTCGAGGCGATGTAATGGTTAACAAGCTTGTCTCGCTAGAACAATTACGACTGAGTAGTGACTTCGATCCTCACTGGGTGCCCCTTACTTTCGACCTTGTGCCTCATCTAAGCTACGCTTGGAAAATCACTATAATCAAGGAATTATCAATATGTAACAGTATTAATCCGAATCTTTGTACATCTGTTGATTCTTGTCACTTTGTCTACAGAGGCAAAAATTGATAAGCTTGTAACAATGCCAAATATCTCACAAATTATATATCTTAACTAAATAAACTTTGAAAAAAAAAAAATAATGCTCTCAGTAAACATAGTAAAAAAAGCTGGTTTTACCAATGATAAAGTTTGGGAAAACATTATCTTTTAAGGAAATGCATACCTTTATAAATAATACAACATTTGACATACTCTAGAAAGTTTTTCGGACAAACCTTTCTGTGTTTATTGAAAATGCACCTTCCGGCTTTCATTAGGTGCATGTCTATCTGGATAACCTACAGGGAATTCCGAACTGAACACATTATTTAATCTACAGGGGTAGACTGTTCTCGTTCCACTGCTCATGGAATATCTCGTCTGGTTCTTCCATTTTATTACTGCTCAGTTATTGAACGCCCTTGAATAACTTCCTTAAGTATAAAATGCCCGTGGAATTTACCCTACTGCATCGTTAAATATTTGAGCTTTTAACGACTTTAACAAAAATTTGCAATAACAATCATATATATGAATATTGGTCATAATTTAAAGAAGTAAGAGGATACAAATGAAAAGATTTAAAACTGACAAGTTTTTCCATTTCACTGAAGCAGACTTTAAACTCATAAGAGCGTTATCGCCTTCCTCCTCCCCCTCTCTCTTTCCTTCTTTCTTTTTATCTTTTTCTCGTTTAAACCAAACATCACCTCTGATATGTCTTTGCCGTATTTTACCGCATTTAAAACGAAATAGTCCATTATTTATGAAGTATTGACAGGGAACATGGATTAATAGAAGAATAATAAACAAGTACAGCTCACATCATACGAATGGCTTTATCTATGTGTAACTTTTTTTCTTTTTTTTTTTTTTTTGCTCATTGTAAAAATGTCATGATGCCATTTCTGACTTTAGGTCTCTGGTCGGGACCCAGAAAGAAATGAGTACACACCAGAAAACAAAGGAAATAATAATAATAATAATAATAATAATAATAATGATGATGATGATCAGTACTTCAAAAAGTGTGGCACTGAAAAACTAAAACTGTTCCTGCTGTGACTGGACCTTTGGGTCTGATAAAGAAACGAACTCAACAACAAATAAAAAAAATCTCCAGGAAATTTCCTAAAATTGTTCAAACCAGTACAGCCCCAAAACCCGCGAAGAGTTTTTTGTCCATTTAAGTTTCTTTGTTTAATTAAGTGGAAACAACCAAAAATCACATCGTTCGTTGGCCTTTCGGTCATTTGTTGCGACCTGACATGAAATTGTAAAACAAATACAGGTCAAATAATAATAATAATAATAACAATAATAATAACAATAATGCCATCAATTTCTGCTTTAGTGGTGATATATTTTGTATATGGTTGACCATTCTCTCTATTCTTCGTACTTCTTTTTATTCTATTCTTTTTTCTGATTTTTCTTTTATTGTTACCAAATTCCATCCGTTGATCTTCATTGATATTTGGAAACTTCTTTCTCATCCATTTCACGAATAAAGTTCTCATTATGAAATTTTACAGTGGTTGTCTGTAACAATTTCACCTTTTAAGGGGGTGCCTTGGCACATTTGTCTATGCCAGGCAAGACCAGATGTAACAGAAATACATTGAATATTGCTGTCACATCTGGTCTGGTACTTCTGCTGAGTATTTAAATATTCTTGATAAAATCAGAAAAAGAATCTGCAATGTTATGAATCCTGACTTAACATCTCGGCTTTAGTCATTTTCCTTCCGCCTTAATATAGCTTCCCTGTGACTTTTCCGTAAATATTTTCATGGTAATTGTTCTGGTGAGCTTTCCACTTTGGTACCTCGATTTTATGTATTTAAGTGCAGTACTAGATTGGCGGTTAGGTCTCGTCATGTTTACGGATGAAATGTCTGCATGGCACTGTAAGTTCTATACGAATAGTTTCTTCTCTCGTATTTCTCGCTTATAGAAAGAAGTCTCTTCCGGATTCTTGCTTCCCAGTCAACTTTGACTTTCAAAAATTTAAATGCAATGGAAATTGTTATCTTCTGTCTTCTTAACTACCGTTCTTTTATTGTTCTCTCGCCTTAAAAATATTTTCTTTTTCTCATATTCTCTCACACTCAGTAAATCCTTTGCGTCTTAGTGGCTTTATTACCTTGCTTGGAACGAAAAAGAAGCCAAATTGTTATCTTCTGTCTTCTTAACTACCGTTCTTTTATTGTTCTCTCGCCTTAAAAATATTTTCTTTTTCTCATATTCTCTCACACTCAGTAAATCCTTTGCGTCTTAGTGGCTTTATTACCTTGCTTGGAACGAAAAAGAAGCCAAATTTTTATCTTCTGTCTTCTTAACTACCGTTCTTTTATTGTTCTCTCGCCTTAAAAATATTTTCTTTTTCTCATATTCTCTCACACTCAGTAAATCCTTTGCGTCTTAGTGGCTTTATTACCTTGCTTGGAACGAAAAAGAAGCCAAATTTTTATCTTCTGTCTTCTTAACTACCGTTCTTTTATTGTTCTCTCGCCTTAAAAATATTTTCTTTTTCTCATATTCTCTCACACTCAGTAAATCCTTTGCGTCTTAGTGGCTTTATTACCTTGCTTGGAACGAAAAAGAAGCCAAATTACATAGTTATGTTATCATGCAATTTCTTCCCTATTACTAAAATACTATCAAGTGCATTATCATTTTTGAGAGACAGTTTCAATTGCTCCTCGTAGGACAAGTGATTAATAAATTTAACAAAGATGAAGTATCCATAGCTTGTTTTAATTATTTAATTTGAGAAAGAGATTTATCTAAATTCCTGGGGTGAACAGTTATCGTTATTTCTTCTTTTATGCACCGTGTCCATTCAGTACGTAGGCGATTATGGCCCTTCACATCTTCATCTCCCTCGTAGCTCTTATTAAGTTTTGTATTCTTGTTATTTCTCCGAAACCCTGTTCTGCCATATATTTGCTCAAAAGCCAATCAAGTATGTTACGCGCTGTTTTTCTTTGTCTCTCTTTCTCTCGGGTATCAGATTTTCCAAGCCCTCTTTTCTCATTACGTTTACCAGACATTTCAACTACCTCTTCCTGATAATAAGTATAAGTTTCCTTTTTGTTTCCATTCTCTCTAAAACCTTGTTGTTGCTCACGTGTTCAGTCAATGCGATTCTCAGCATCCTTCTGTAGAACCACATTTCTGTTACTTCAAGTCTCTTCTTCATCTTTGAGGAAATTGTCCAGCATTCGCTGTCATACAAGAGGACAGATATCACATAACAGTTCAGTACTCTTTTCTTTGTTTCTCTTGCTTCCAGTCTCTTCTTCATCTTTGAGGAAATTGTCCAGCATTCGCTGTCATACAAGAGGACAGATATCACGGAACATTTCAGTACTCTTTTCTTAGTTTCTAACGAATTTTTTATGTTTTCTTAATACTCTGCTTAGCTTTTGAAAAGCATCTTTAGCCATCCTATTACGTCTTCGGATCTCAGTGTCGTAACTTTCCATCCTCTGTTAGAACACTTCCCATATATACTATTTATATTCGCACTATTGTCTTCATCTTTGTTGTTGCTATCACAGCATTTCGGCCATTGTGTCCTCCTTATCTACGGGAATAGACTAGGGGAGATAACTCGTCTAGTTATTATTTTGTTTTTTATTACCGCTAAGTTATTGCTCGCCTTTTCACGCTGAGTCCAAATACACACTGTCCAACCCAGGGATTGAACTCACAATTACTAGTTCACCAGATTCACGGACAAACGTTTTAATGCACTAGGCTATTGCCCTGTAGGATCCAACAATTTAACGCCTTCTAAGTGAATCAGATTGACACATACCTGATGAAGTCCGGAGGGCATAACGGCCGAAACGTTGTGATAACAACATCAAAGATGAGGACAATAGTCCACTTGTTTTTTTTTAAATTTTATCTGTTTATTATGATTATTGAACGTTTTCCTTGAGAGTAACTAGTGGGCTTCTACTGAAGATTAAGTGATTGTAATTGTCGTCAATACTCCGGAACTTTCTTCAGTGTTCAAAATGTTTTCTGCCATACTGTCGTCTTAACCTAATTTCAAGCTCCTGCAGTCTACTTACTTTCTAGAACCGTTTCCAGTACTCCGATAATGAATGGCATGACCGTCATGTTCCAGACATTTCTCAGTTCTCTGCCATGGTCAACATACATATTTGTATTTTTTTTTTCATTTATATTCTGTTGTCCACAATCTGATAAGTTTTCTTCTTGTTTAATGTTTACGACTATCCATCATCATTATTAAGTTAAGCAACGTCAAGCTTGGTTTATATTTAGGGTGCGGGTGGTGTATATGATAACAACTAGAAATTGGAATTTGGGGAGCCGAGTTTCATTTCCAATCGGGTTCGTTATATTCACTTCCGCACAAATACCATCGGAAAAGGTTTAAATCCACCTCATCTCCAACCCCGCAGCTATGAGCTAATTAGAAGGACTTGAATCAGTAAATCATTATCCCCTAAAAATTCTTACAATCTAAATATATTTTCTAGCTTTAAATAGCCTGCAAAAGGTTGATAAACCGTAAAGAACAAATCAATCTTATTGTTGGTATTGTTAGTAGCCGAGGATATATACTGGAGATCAAGTGACAGCAAGTCATCGCAATACTCCCGCATTCTCTCTGGTATTTTTCATTACATTTTCTTTCGTAATGAGAGTTTGTCGAAAGTATTGCGATGATGTGTTTTTTGGGGGTTTTTTTTGCCAGCAAACAGCCCTCGCCATTCCAGACAAGCCTTGTAGTAAAAAAAAAAAAAAAAAGTTAGCCTGTTGCAGTTTTTACCCTTTAGAGAGAGACTAGAGGTTGGGGGGAGGGAGAGAGAGAAAAAGAGAAAGAGAATAAACCTCAAAAATAGATTTTTCCCCTCCGTTACGTAAAAATTGCTTTACGTAAAAAAAATAGAACTGGTGCTCAAAATAAGTCTAGCCCCCTCCCCGTCCTCCTCCTCCTCTTCATCATTATCATCATCATCAACATTATTATTATTTATAAATACTGCCGAGTCGAAACAGTCATAATTTCCTGAGACTAATAATAATAATAATCATAGTAATAATTCTCAATGTAATATATTGTTATACATATGTTTGTACACTAGCGTCTGTTTTTTTAGCATGTCGCTCTCTCACACATTCAATAATAATAATAATAATAGTAGTAGTAGTAGTAATAATAATAATAATAATAATAATAATAATTTAGAAACGAGTTGGAGTTGAACTTGAATCGGAAATTACTCGCTACAAAATCCTAGAATTCAGGCGACAAGGAATTATTAGAATGATACGACAATTGACAGCATCAGTTTTCGGCACAAGTATCCGGGATATCTTTGAAGTGTCTTTAAAATTTACTCCGTTTTTGTAATTAGACGTCGAAGAGGATAGATGTAAGTTCCACGGGAAAGAACAGAAAATACATATCGTTTTTTGTTTGTTTGTTTGGTGCAGGACAGAATATAAAATTCATTTTAAAATGATAGTCACTGGCAATGAAAAACAAAAAAGAAAGAAAGAAAAATTGTGGCGAGATCCAAAACAACTTTCAACATCACAACTTAAAGTGAATATTATTTAAAAAGTTATTTTTTCTGTTGTTTTTCAAACGGAAAATCATCATAAAATAGACTCGAGTGGGTAGAAACGGTAATTAACTGGGAACGATGCAAATTTATTTGATTTAACACTACTGATCAACAGCATATGAACAAATCACGAAATCTAGAGAAAGTACTATTCTATGTGATTTTGAAATTCAAATGGCTTATCAGGTGATCCGATCTCTTTAAAGGAAAAAAAAAACATCTTTGAAATCATGACTGTCACTGTCCTTAGAACAATGAAAGCAAATAAAAAGGACAAAATATGTGAAACTTGCCAAAGAGCTAAAGAAATAAAAATTTTAAAAAATTATATAAATATGCTGAATTCTAGATACTCTGTTTTTGCTCAATACCGCAGTGAGTAATTGGCTCGTTTGAATGACACATTAGATTGAAAAATACCTATTATGATAAAGAAAGCTAATAGCCCATGGTCGGAGTAGTGGAATATGAAGAGATGTTTTTAGACATATTGCGTCTTTGTAGACTTTCAATCAGTCACTTATTTCATTCCAAAAAATATCCCTTATCTTATCAACAATTCCAACAATTGAAGATAATGAAAGATTCTTCGAAACTAAACCGGATTTTTTTCTTTTATGGCGAGAAACCCAATTTATGTAAAGTTTGGCATAAGGTCACAAAAAAGCCAAGGAAAATAATTTATACTATTTACATTATTCGGACTAATGTCCTCATCTTTGTCGCCATATTTATTACAACGTTTCGGCGGTTGTATGCTCCGGCCTTCTTCAGGTGGTTGGAATGTCGAACTGAACCCTTTATTTCTCTCACTGGGGTAGACTGTTCTAGTTCCACGTGCCATGTTTAATGGATGTCAATTATCAGTGATCTCCTGTTAATTCCCCTCTCCAAGTTCTCCACTGCCTTAACCATGTACTGACAGGACACAAAGAGTGTGAGTTCAATACCCGGTTAAGGCAGTGAAGAACTTGGAGAGGCGAATTAACAGGAGATAACTGATAATTGACATCCATTACACATGGCACGTGTACATAATACCTCATCTCAGAAATATAGACAAAATAATTTATTAATTGAATAATGATACTGTACATTTATCTGAATGAAAAAAAAAGTTGTTAGAATATGTTGGAAACTTTCGCATCAGACAAATATAGACGTTACGCGTGGTATGAAGAAGTCTAAGATTTTCACAAATATTATCTAGATGAATTTTGTTTTGCGAACCAAGTGACATTTTCAATTTTTTAAGTGTTTTTTTATCATATTTATTAAAGAAAATACTAAAATACAGATAACATGAAAAATAAAAATAATGATGGTGGCTAGTAATGTTATCATCGTTTTCTCTTGCATATCAGAAAATAGCCTGAAATCATTTCACAGAATTATATCAGTTATGAGCATTCGTAGACATGAAAAACAGCAAAACAGTTACAATACACTGCAATGTAATTTGTGCATTTTTTCAGTGCATAAGTATTTCCCCCGAATAGAACCAATATATATATACATATATATATATATATATATATATATATATATATATATATATATATATATATATAATGAAAAACAAACCACTTTAAGGTACCATTACGATAATTTATTTCACCTAAATCCTTTTTTAAGGATTCAGGATCATCAGGTAAAACTTCCAACAACGAATTGAGAACTCTCAATTCGTTGTTGGAAGTTTTACCTGATGATCCTGAATCCTTAAAAAAGGATTTAGGTGAAATAAATTATCGTAATGGTACCTTAAAGTGGTTTGTTTTTCATTACATATTAGCTCTGTCCTCACATTGAGCTCTCAGGATTTCATCCTCTTTGGATTTACCAATTCGGTTTACCAAGTTCCTTATAACATATATATATATATATATATATATATATATATATATAAGTGTGTGTGTGTGTGTGTGCGTGCGTGTGTGTGTTTGTGTGTGTATAAAAGCCTTAGGGATGGCGGTGGGATCCAAGGCTGTGGCTACTTGTAAAACCGAAGAAGATTTATGCATTGGCCAGGGTAAAGCTTTTTTCGTACAAATAGATGTTTGACCATGATGTCAGAACGTCTTCTATTACCTGACTTGCTTCTACCCGGCTCAGAGTGGCAAATATCAAAATTATACCCTACTTCCCTACTCTCCCACGGACCTTATATTTGTGTATTTGGGTAGTAATCTCTCTTTAATATATGCTTTGTTAAACAAGATTGAAAAAGTACTATTGTTAAGTTTTTTTTTTATTATACTTTTCTTGTAGGCGAACAAGTATGTTCTTTTCTAGACTTAATGCTTGTAGATATTATTCGAATGTTTGTTGATGGTGAGCGCTTTCGGCTAGGTCATTTTCAAGTCATTTTCGACTCTTATAATAAAGAGTGTGTAAGTGCTTTTGTAGACAGTCTAAAAGTTTTAATTCCCAAATAAATCGTAAAATAAGAGCATTTATAGAAAAACGAGAAAGCAACTCTTAATAAAATCAATTATGAACACGGATACAATGTAATGACCGTATTCAGGAATTAAGAATATGTCTACTTATATATATATGTGTGTGTGTGTGTGAAGAAATATAATTTTAAGGTGTGCTACATTTATGGGATAAAGTGCTGAATATCAGAGATACAGCGTGTACATATATATATATATATATATATATATATATATATATATATATATGTCAGTTTTTGTTATGCATGTCAATGTACCAATATACAACCGATGTTGGTATAGTTTTCAAAATATATGATGAATTTTAGTTTATCTATTTTTATTAGCAATATTTACAATAACTTATTTGGAGAATAGAGATTTTATCATACAATTCATGTATTTTTAATACTGTCGTAAATAAATATATAAAATAGTATAGTTATTGATAATTATTTTCATTTCAGGTCTATAAGCATTGCCATGTGTCATAAGAAAAATATAAAGTCAGAATATAAACAAAATACTGTAAGTTATTGTAATCAATGGAAGACAACATTGACAATTGCAAAGATGGCAAGAAATCAAAGGACAGTTAAGAAAGGAATTGAAAATAAGGTTTTAACCAGGAAAAAGGACTTTAAGAATACAAAAATAAAACTTAAAGAGAATTGATACAAATTAAAAAAAAAAAAAAGAAGCAAATAGGAACATATATTTGACGAGCAAGACATTATTTAAAGAAATTGGTACTCCAGATGCAAACAGACAAAATATAATGGCGAATATGAAAAGAGATGCAAGCAAACAAACAATTGTCATTAAAGCAAACATCACATAACGAAAATAAGTGAAGAAGTACACGAAAAATTTCAACAATAACTTTTAGTGATAAATGGGGAGTTAAAATGAACGGACCTGTGTTTTTATGTATTTATTTATTTTTTTCAGAGAAAAAGTCAATCCACAGGAAGTTAACAAAGATTTGTTGTAGTTTAATGTTTTGGACAGTAAAAGTGTAGATGCCCTCAGATTTGATTTCATTGTCAAGACAAATATATAAGTAGCATTCGGAAAAGTTTTTGGAAATGACGTTTTTTATGACCACCAAGAAGAGTAAATTCATGCGGGACAGTATTCTTTCACGCTGTGCAAAGTAGATTATGGCTCACCTTGTCTTGAAGGCTTCAAAGAACACACATGAATGGAATGTCACCTAGCCTCATCACATATTAATCGAATAGAAAACTTGTGGTCCATCAAAAAAGATATAAAGATAGAAATTGGAATCAGTATATTCGAGTACAGATCGCTGGGAAGCAATAAAAAATTACTGCTGTGGGTAATGCTAAAACCGAAGCACAAGTTAACAAATACAATGAATGAAAAACGAACGACTGTTATAGAATTTCACGGCGGCCATATTAACATAATAAATAATTAAAACAAATGTTTTGTTCAGGTAAATAGGATATTGGGTTAATCAAATCTACGTATGCTACAGCCTGTTTTATTTGGATTTATTTATAAATAAAAGTTTGTTGTACTTATAGTAGCCTGAACACTAAAATCTGACACACCCAAAATAAGTTTTATCAATATTTGTAGCAAGGGTAGATATCATAATCTTTTACTCACACAGTATATATATATATATATATATATATATATATATATATATATATATATATATATATATATATATATATATATATGTATATGTGTGTGTGTGTGTATGTGTGTGGATAAAGATGGAAGGAAAACTTTCCTTTACCAAACGGTTTCGTCTTTTGGTGACGTTTATTAAAGCAAATTTTCATCAGAGGACGAAACGCTTTGGTAAAAAAACACTCACCACACAAATATATATATATATATATATATATATATATATATATATATATATATATATATATATATGTATATATATATATATATATATATATATATATATATGTATATATATTTATATATATATATATGTATATATATATATATATATATATGTATATATATATATATATATGTATATATATATATATATATATGTATATATATATATATATATATATATATATATATATATGTATATATATATATATATATATGTATATATATATATATATATGTATATATATATATATATATATATATATATATATATATATATATATATATATATGTTCTGAAAATATACCAGTATCCCTATATAGATATGTCTGTGTGTGTGCATATATATATATATATATATATATATATATATATATATATATATATATATATACATATGTAAGCAAATATATGGGTATAGATCCGACAGTATGAAGAAAAATATACGGAAAAAACAAACAAATATCCTTATATGCAATTATGCTGTTTTAATGTTAATATGTCAACGTCCGACGTTGACATATTAACATTAAAACAGCATAATTGCATATCAGGATTTTTGTTTGTTTTTTCCGTATATTTTTCTTCATAAAAATTAAATTTAAAAATTAGGAGAGCAATTGATTTCACTACCTTGATTTCAATCTTACAGTATCCACAGGCGATTTTTATCGAATGACCTCGCAACGATTTATTAAAAAAAAACAAACAAACTATGGAACGCTAGAAGAAGAAGACTAAGAAGAAGAAGAAGAAGAAGAAGAAGAAGGAGGAGGAGGAGGGGTAAGAGAAGAAAAGCAAGGCTATTGTAGATATATCGGTGCTTGGGGGTAATGTGGTAAAATCAACTGATATCCTAAGTTTTAAAGTTAAATGAACTTTTTATTTTTTTTCACGTGTGTATTTAGCAATCTTTAATACTACTGCTTCAATTACCTGATCATTAACCATGCATATATATATATATATATATATATATATATATATATATATATATATATATATATATATATATACATAATGGATTTATATTTAGTCCGACATTTATATTACTTCAAAGGTTATTATAATGGATCCACGTATTTGAAAAAAACGACCCATTTCATATTTTCAAATAAAAATTTTAAATAAAAATTGGGAGTCTATTTCAAATATTAGTATAAACTATAATAACGTTTGAAGTATATATATATATATATATATATATATATATATATATATATATATATATATATATATATATATATATGCAATTTATTATATATATTATTTATATATTATATATGCGCGGTACTTATAGGAAAGCGCTCAATATCAGTGATAGAGCTAACATATTTACTTGGATCGATGTGAGTTTGTGACCCTGGGTTTCACGCTATTTGCGATCGTCAGACAAAATCGCAAATAGTGTAAAACCCAGGGTCACAAACACACATCAATTTAACTATATATATATATATATATGTGTGTGTGTGTGTGTGTGTGTGTGTGTGTGTGTGTGTGTGAGTTGCTACACTAAATACGAGGGAATATCAGATCAAATCTGTTCACATTTATACCACGTTTCCCGTGTCTCGCCGGACATATCTCTCGAAATCAAGAACTTTACTAATTTCTGCTTTCGTGACTTTTCTAGTAAGTTCGATCCTCACTGAGTGATGTGATGTGTATGTTGTTGGGTCTATGCTAATCTTAGGACCCGATCATCTCTCCCGTTCTACCTCTCTCCCTCTCTCTTTCACATTTACATACATACATATATATATATATATATATATATATATATATATATGTATATATATATATATATATATATATATTGATGGCCTGAAAATGGCGTTCAAACATGAAACAGACTGTCGTTGCCTAGGTGTTGACCCCAGTTTCCACTTTTATATTTACATAAGTTCGATCTCTAATATTGAGAGATTTTATTTATAAATATAGCGTACTTTAAAACTATAATTTCATCATATATATATGTGTGTGTGTGTGTGTTTGTGCGTGTGTTGAGGCGTCAATTTTACAAATATGTCACAATATATGATATTTCAAAATGAAAGCGATATTTTATTCCATATTCCCTTTTAATAAGTGTTAATGAATGTCATCATCTTGGCATCTAAGATGCTGGTCATTAGTACAACAACAACAAAAAAATACATTAATTTTATATATTCTCTTGAAATTTGGCCAATTATTATTATTATTATTATTATTATTATTATTATTATTATTATTATTATTATTATTGCGATGGTGTAAAAAGAAATAAATTGAAACGTAATTCTATCAGTTTCAATCATTTTTGCTAAATATAAACTCCTGTAAACTTTCAATATCTATGTGTTTGTGAGGCTCTGATGAACACATTGAATTCGATATTGTGTGTGTTAAAAAAGACATGGATGTAACGAATCTAAAAAGAAGCACACAGCCGATTGAAATGTTGTTTTGAAAAAAAGCAACGCTCGATTCTAAAGAAAAAAAACATTTTAGCAAGATAACAAGAATGAACTTAAAAGTTTTAAATGTCGTAAAAGAATGTATTTGTTAAAAGTCTGTTAGCCTTTTTTCGTTTAGTTATCAACATAATGGCGTGTATTTTCTTGTCTTATTTGTGTGTGTCTCTGCGTGTGTGTTTTCGCGCACGCGCGTTTTGAGCCTGCCTTTCGGGTCATATTACCTTGCGAATTAACTACTCTTGTTGACGTGTAATATCGCTCATGTTTCGACGGGCTTCTTTTGTTACAACTCTTCTTCTGTCTCCTCCTCCTTTCTTTTCTCTTATTTTCTCTCGTTCATTACATTGAAGAGGTAGAAACGACGGCATCATGATTATCATCATCATCATCATCATCGCTATTACTACCACCATTTCAGCTACTTCAGTAGTAGTAGCAGTAGTATCAGTAGTAGTAAGAACATTAATACTACTATTTCTGTGTGTCGTGACCGTTCATGACGTCGGTGATCACTGCTCTCCACAATTTCCTATCCTTTGTAGCTCTTAGTAAGGTTTTATCTTTTTGCTATCTCTCTTAATCCCTGTTCTACGGACCCACACGTTCGTTAGGCAGGGTATTTTTTTGTCTTTCCTCTGTCCCTCTTGCCTTCAATCTGTCACGTGAGTATCAAATTCTCGAAGCCCTCTTTCCCCATTATGCGCCCTCTCGTTTTTGTTTCTCGTAAAATTAAAACAAAATAGAAAATAATTTATTCTAATTTCAAAACAAAACCAAAGAGCCGAGATAGACATAGATAAAATGATTTTTCTTGGGTGAATTATTAATTAAATTACAGCGAGATTCAGTAGGAAATTGGGTATAGTAATAATTGTAGGTTCAATCTCTGCACCGGGTAGTGCAGACAGGCTCAATAGAAACAGGACGAATAAGAATTGAGTGGTACTAAAAATAAGGATCAGACTAGAGACACCTGAATATGGACAGTGGAAAGAGAAGTATTTATGGACGTAGAAAAAGTAATAAAGGGTTCTGTTCAAAATTCCCTTTGTGGTTACCCGGGTCAATAAATAACTGAAGAAAGCCGATGGACACAACGATCGAAACGTTGTGATGATAACAAAGATAAGGACAAAATGTCTGCATGTAAATACCTCAAACTCCTCAAACCAGAAATTCAGACATTAATATTCAAAAATCCGGAAAAATTAACTTTTCGGCAATCTACATTCGCAGTTTTATTTATTTTCATTTTAATATCGCTTCGCTTACTGTTGATATTAGTAGTAGTAGTAGTAGTAGTAGTAGTAGTAGTAACGGTATTATTATTATTATTATTATTATTATTATTATTATTATTATTTCCTTCTGTGTCCCAGCCAGAGACCTAAGGTGAGAAATGGCATCATGACAAATTGCCACTGAGCAATTGAAAAATAACACACACACACTTATTTTACATACATCCTTCGAAAGGTGTGGGCTGTACTCGTGAGAACAATATTTTTGCATTTCTTTAAGGCATGGGCTTCCAGGAATCCCTTCAATGAGTCTATTGGAATCTTTTCCAATCAATCCGAGGGCTCCATCTACAACAGGGATTGTTGATGTTCTCATGTGCCACACATATTATTATTATTATTATTATTATTATTATTATTATTATTATTATTATTATTATTATTATTTCCTTTGATTTCTGATCTATACAAATTCCCTTCCGGGACCCAAACAGAGACCTAAGGTCAGAAATGGCTTCATGGCATTTTCCACTCATCGTTGTTGTAAAAACAAAAAACAAAAATACAAATCACCTCAGATAAACTCTTAGTAAGGTGCAAGCTGTACTTGCGAGTACATTTTTTTTTGTATTTCTTTAAGTCATGGGCTATCAGGAACACCCTCAATGAATTTATGGGGCCCTTTTCCAATCAATGTGAGGGCTCCAATTAGAACTGGAATTATTGATGCCCTCGTGTGTCACATATTTTTAAATTTCCATTTCAAGATTCTTGTATTTTATTATTATTATTATTATTGTTATTATTATTGTTTTTGTTGTTGTTGTTATTAATTTTCCTAACTCACCATATCTAATGATTCTCACTGGAGTTAACGTGACACTAAGTCTCCTAAAATCTTTCTCGTTAGCAACAAATGTCCCAGTACCGGTGTGGGTAGGACAATCTCCTAATTGCTAATTCATCAGGTCTCTCTTTTAGAGAGTCTTATGATAAATGCTGTTGGTGTTGTTAACCACAAATGCACTCAAGACCAGAGCCTTTTAATAACAGGCCGTATTTATTACTTGAAGTATTTCTTTTCCCAAGGTTGATGAACTGGATCTGTTTTATCATGTCCATTAGTTCTTAAACCGAGACTCACCAGCTAGGATCCAACAATTGTTGAGTTAATCTAAATAACTACTAGTAGCCAAGTAACCCAGTGAAACTGTCACAGGCCTACGAAAACAGGACAGAGAAAAAAAAATTTTCGTATTGTTTTGTTTTATTTTATTTTATTTATTTATTTATTTTGCAACATGCACTTCACGCATATGCGTGTGCTTGTGTGAAGTTTTTATGAGTAACTGGTGCGGCTTTCTCTCACACAGGCGCGCACAGAAATCCATTGAATAGGTCTCCAGAAGTGACACGGAAATGGGTTGGGTGCTTTGTCTTTTCTTTTCTTTTCTTTCTTTCTTTTCTTTCTTTCTTTTCTTTCTGATGATTTGACTCAACACAAATTCAATCTAATCTCATTTTAGGTTTAATTTCAAAAGAAACACGTAAAAAATAATGGAATCGGCGACCCTCCCCAACTAAATTGCATGGCTAACAACTAACAACGAAACGAAACCATTTCTCGTTTTTAATAAGATTCCCGTTAGGCCGATGAAAAGAAGTTTTCGTTGAGGTCCAGTAAGAGACTGAGTTTTCGCATAACACTGAAATACACACACACAAATGAGAAACTTTTATCTTTTGATGAAAGAGCCAGGAGATAGATTTCAAAGCACAAAAGAATAGTCACATTCATTTTGGCGGCAAATGATAGCCAAAATAGATATCTTCATTGCAAGAAAACTTGTATTTAATTACAACTTTAAGATCATTGGAGTCTTTCGAAATATTTCTGCTATTAAAACAAAACAAAAAAACGTACATAATACGTCTCTGGTATGTTCATAAAAGAGGACAGTAACCAGGACTCTAACTAACTAACTAACGAACTAACTAACTATATATATATATATATATATATATATATATATATATATATATATATATATATATATATATATATATATATGGGGGGTATGAATTTTTTGATTCGGCTTTGTTTCTTATTACAATATAAGATCTAGCTATAGGCCGGTTAATATTAATTTGATTGCTTAAGAAAATGAAAACGTTTATAATAATAATAATAATAATAATAATAATAATAATAATAATGATAATTCACACAGAGACAGACACAGACACACACATATATATAAGAAAATGAAGAAATATACTCTTAAGGTATGCTATATTTATGGGATAAAGTGCTCAATATCAGAGATAGAGCGTGTGTAAATATAAAAGTGAACATTGAAGTCAACACTTAGAGACGACAGGCCGTTTCAAGCTAGACGCAATCGTCAGGCCATGACAATTGCGTCTAGCATGAAACAGCCTGTCGCTTCTAAGTTTTTACTTCAATTTTCACTCATATATATATATATATATATATATATATATATATATATATATATACACGAGATAAATATAGATACTTTTATATATCAAGAAAGAACAATATTAGGGAAAATGTATGATAAAAAAAAAGTTTTCGTATGACACGTTTTGTGATTTAGACAAGAATCTGATGAAGTCCTAAGGGTCGAAACGCGTCACACGAAAACTTTATCGACTTTGTCATACATTTTTACACAATGTATATATATATATATATATATATATATATATATATATGCGTGTGTGTGTGTGCATGTGTGTCTATAAGAGAGGGTGAATATATTGTATCAAATTTTGCATATGCATGCGTGAAGAGTGCTTAATATCGGAGATAGAGCATATATATTAAAGACATACTGTATAGACATAGGAATCATCATTGAATGGCGACTGTGAATTTCACGCCTCAAGCATTGTGTCTGAAGATCGCTTGAGTCATGGAACCGACATTTGCAAGGCAATGTTGATTTCTATGCCCACCCACACGCAAAAACTCTCTCTTCGCTTCTCTCTCTCTCCCTCAATGTGTATATATATATATATATATATATATATATATATATATATATATATATATACACGTATGTATGTATTTGCTAGTGATCAAAGATCACATGAAATTCGATTGTCTAATGCCGACTATGTGAATGTCCTTCGTGTCAAACCTGCAGGGTAATTATGTCAGCTTTGTGATTAAATTTGCAGTTCTGATGCTAGTCTGAAGCGGCACATCAGAATGCATGAAGAGAGAGTCATTTTCAAGGCACACCAAAAGTCTTTCGCGTGTCACATATGTAAAAATGTTTGCGGGAGCGAGGCCGGTTTGCAAAGTCATCTGCAAAATCATCCGATGGACGCTCAGCTCAACATGGAAGAAACGGCCTTCTTCTGTAAAGAAGGGGCAGTTATCATGTACAAAGGTATATGCGATGGGGTGCTGAAAAATTCTCGACTTAATCGACGTGAAAAAATCTGCTCAAATAAGCAAAAATCTATACAAGGAGACGATGAAAACTTCTGCGACTGACCCAAAAACCATTTACCCTAAAATTCTAAAGGTTTATTATGCGGGCAACTTTTCGTACACATTTATATATATATATATATATATATATATATATATATATATATATATATATGTACATATATATATATATATATATATATATATATATATATATATATATATGTATGTATGTACATATATATATATATATATATATATATATATATATATATATATGTATGTACATATATATATATATATATATATATATATATATATATATATGTGTATACGGTACATTGAGCAGTGTTTTTTCTTATACTATACTTGCTCGTACATTTGCCTACAGTTATCAATTTCATTATATATATATATGTGTGTGTGTGTGTGTGTGTTGCCTATATAACTGCTGTTCTAAAACCATGACAACTTCTTCTTCTTTCCTTTTGTACTCAGAGTTACTAAGTGTCAAGGAGATCACAAATTTCGATAAATTCAGATATGCATGTGCGTGCATGAATGAAAGAAAAAGTGTAAATAACTGAGTGTGTGTGAGAGAGTGTGATAGAGAGAAAGAGATAAAGAAACTGACAGATAAATAATTGTAAATCCTCCATACGAGCAATGTAGGCCATCAAGCTTTTATATACTTGGCCCTACCCCTTCCCCCACGACGACAAGCGTAACATAGAGACTCTTTTAATCTAGGGGATCCAAAAACGTCACAAGGTCCATGTTGTTATTCATCTAGAAATTGCCCAATTTGGTGACGACCAATGACGGTTTCATTCATATATATATATATATATATATATATATATATATATATATATATATATATATATATATATATATATATATATATATATATTACTCTTACCGCTATTTATTTATACATGGTAAACTTATTCTCTCTATTTGACCAGCTTTTGAGAAGTTTTTCCGGTTGAGAACTTTTGAGCGTTCCCTTAAAAATATATAGATAAATAGATACGTTGGTTTGTAATTAAAAGAAAGATGCTTTCATTGTAATTAAACATTTTCCACGTTATTTTGCTAGAAAACATATCAAATAAAAACTGCCAAACAAGATTTACTCTGTGTGCAACCCTTGCTTCGTACTTTTAAAGCAAGAGAAAGTACAGCTAAATCCGAAAAATAAACAAGATTTGATTTCATAAAGAAGTAATATCAACCCTTTATTACAATAATTACTATTATACATAATATAATAAAAAAAAAGAATTCTACATATCATTACATTATCTATATATATATATATATATATATATATATAATATATATATAGGTGTGTGTGTGTGTGTGTGTGTGGTAAAAGAATTATTTTATGCAAAACTATGAAATCGGTTAAAATTTACACAAAATATATAATAATAAAAAAATTAATTTAAGCTTAATATTCTCAGTGTTATCTTTCCTTTTCGCGAATGTGTTGTCACATCAACGTAAACATCACTTTTGTCCGATAAAGCCTTAAAGTACGAGACACAACGCGACACGAAAACATATATACAATACATATACATATATATATATATATATATATATATATATATATATATATATATCCTGGAGTTGGGATGCTGAAGATGATATCAATCAGCTGAGTGAAAACCTTTTATTTGTATTAACTATATATATATATATATATATATATATATATATATATATATATATATATATATATATTAACTATATATATATATATATATATATATTAACTATATATATATATATATATATATATATATATATATATATATGTATAAGGCACAAACACTATTATTCCATGGTTATAATTTACTGCATTGGAATCGTAATCACGATTCAATTCATCGGACCTACAAATTCAAAACTGTTTCGAAATATATATATATATATATATATATATATATATATATATATATATATATATATATATATATATATATATATATTTCGAAACAGTTTGTATTACTTCGCTAAAGTAAATATGCACAAAAATAACATTTGAAGCAATATATGTGTGTGTCTGTGTCTGTGCCTATGTGAGTATATATATATATATATATATATATATATATATATATATATATATATATATGAGTGTGTGTGTATGTGTGCGTGTGTGTATGCTTGTGTGTATGCGTGTGTACACATACGTATGTGTGTGTATATATGTGTCTGAGTGGGTGTTTTTTGTATAATTTTAAAGTTAGCTTCACATAACAATGTAAAAATAGCAAGCAAATCCAATAATTCTTTAGAAATTGCTTTGTTTACATTTCAGATTCGAACTCAGGCAGATCTGATCTTTAGAGAAAAAGCTGAACGACAGATATGCATTTAAAAAAAAATTGAAACTAGAGCATACGATACCAAGCGGATTAGATCAGGCTGGATCAAACCGGGGTTCTCCATATATTATTAAATCAATAATACCGTATCCTAATTAACTAAAAAGAAAAGAAAAATAAAGTATTTTAAACAACAGATCTCTGCTTGCTTTCAATGCCCTTAATTCAGTACTGAATATTTTGGGAGCTGCAAGCATGAGTTTGAAATTCATTCGGAGAGCCGAGTTCGAATTCCAGTCGAATCCATTACATTCATTTACGTGCTAATACCCTTGGGAAAGATATGAATTCTCTTCTTCACTCCCCCCCAACTATGGGTAAATAGCAAAACAAACCAGATTCTTTTGCCTTGGATAGCAACTGGTATACCGCAGAAAGAAATAGCAACCAACTGCGGGAAAAAAATCTGCCTCGTCAGTCATGTATCGAAAGATACATAATCGCCTAAGCGTATATCACACATGGCATATAACTGACTGACACAGGAGTAATAACCAACCGATCTATTTCACTAATTCTGACCCCGATCGAAGAAGCTCGTGGGCGCCCAGTTGGGAGCGAATGAAGTTAACCTATTTGGCTATTGATTCGGCTATTGAAATTCACTAAACTGTCACGTTTTGGGACGCTTTTGCTCATTATCGCTAGGTTCTAAGTTCCATCCTGACTAGGTCCCTCAAACTTATGCTTTTATGTTAAATCAATATTTATCTTTGTAAATAAAACCCACCTCATTCTTTCACACTCTACACACACACACACACACACACACACATATATATATATATATATATAAATCTTCAGAGTGGTTATATAGACATTTATATAAAGATATTCACCATCAAATATATATATATATATATATATATATATATATATATATATATATATATAAGGCCATCTTCAGAGTGGTTATATAGACATTTATACAAAGATATTCACCATCATATATATATATATATATATATATATATATATATATATCCAAAGAGTATATAGATTTCTTTTTATTCATATATATATATATATATATATATATATATATATATATATGAGTAAAGACATATATGAGTATAGACATATATATGTGTGTGTGTGTAAAGATAAAATATATATTTTACAAATATATATATATATATATATATATATATATATATATATATATATATATATATATGAATTTTTGTTCACAGACACAAATGTCTGTTTTGTTGAATTTAACTGACAATGTATTTTGGTTTGTTTTGTATTTTATATGCGTACAAGTTTTTTCTGAATGTCAAACTTGCCCAAACATTCTTTGATTCCAAGTGTCTTCGGCTGCACTATTGGCCATTTTTTTAGTACTAATATAACAAATAATGTGTAAGCAGCATTTTAGACAAATTTTTAATTTTCGAATACGGTCAGTACCTTACGGCCTTGTTTATAAAACAAGAAGCCAAGCACAAATAACCTAAGTTGTGATTTTTATATTTTTTGCTCATTATGTACAGAAAATAAAACACTGGTGCGTCTACAAAAACTATAATAAAAAACTTAAAAGTACGAGACCTGTCTTGTTAAACGAAATAGGTACTGATATGGTTTTATTGCCCAAACACACACCAATATATATATATATATATATATATATATATATATATATATATATATATATATATATATATGTGTGTGTGTGTGTGTGTGTAAAGATAAAATATATATTTTACAGATATATATATATATATATATATGAATTTTATATATATATTTTACAGATATATATATATATATATATATGAATATATATATATATATATATATATATATACATATATCTTTTCTTTCGCTCTCACACTCTCTCTCTCTCTCTTTCCCCTCTCCATGTCTATCTATCTTTCTCTTCCCCCAAAATACTTACATTGAAATTTTTTGCCTTTTTTCCCCTTCTTTCTTCCTCCTTTTTAACAATAA
>OZ010588.1:8896471-8906471 GCA_963932145.1 Acanthosepion lycidas
CATAGACAGAGGGGTGATGAACAGCTAGCTACCTAGATAGATAGATAATGAAAGGACTAAGAAGATAGATAGATAGATAGATAGATAGATAGATAGATAGATAGATAGATAGATAGATAGATAATGAACACTCTGTGATAGATAGATAGATAGATAGATAGATAGATAGATAGATAGATAGATAGATAGATAGATAATGAACACTCTGTGATAGATAGATAGATAGATAGATAGATAGATAGATAGATAGATAGATAGATATGAACAGACTCAGATAGATAGATAGATAGATAGATAGATAATAAACATAGATAGATAGATAGATAGATAGATAGATAGATAGATAGATAGATAGATAGATAATAAACATAGATAGATAGATAGATAGATAGATAGATAGATAGATAGATAGATAGATATGAATAGGATGAGATAGATAGATAGATAGATAGATAGATAGATAGATAGATAGATAGATAGATAATAAACATAGATAGATAGATAGATAGATAGATAGATAGATAGATAGATAGATAGATAGATAATAAACATAGATAGATAGATAGATAGATAGATAGATGGATAGATAGATAGATAGATAGATAGATAGACAGATAGTTTTAATACTTGCCTTGGATTTCATCCTCCTATTATTTAATCCATAACATTTTTTTTATCCCCATATTTTATGAATGTCTGTGGGTTTTTTCCCTGACACCAAATATTCTTGTATCCATGTCCCATATATTTTCTGTGGTGTTGTACATTTGTATGTTTGATTGCCTTTCTTTTGGGTCCGCCAAAAAGAAATTTAGTCTACGTACTTGGATAACGTGAAATTTGTCATAAATATTCATATTTACCGTCATTTGGTCGAAAAAAAAAAATTTACCCAAATATAATCAAATAATTTAATAGAGAATTTGCATATTAAAAGAAATGTTTTGGTTTTAGAAGTTCTACAATGCCAGGAAAAGCAGCAGGTTGTATACACACACACACACACAAAACTATATATAATAATTATTCTCTCGTATAATATATATATATATATATATATATATATATATATATATACGAGATTGAATCAATAATTCTGCAGCCTGATATATTGGCCGAATATTTTGAGTTTAAATAATCCCTATAATGTTTGACCAACGAAAATAATATTCATCACCGAATTAAGTACATTGACATGAAATGCTAATATGCTAAAAATAAATATTTGTTATATATATATATATATATATAGATATATATAGGAAAACGATACATATGAAAAACAATTTATGGGGTTATTCTACCCACAAGCTCCATCACAACTCCAATTGAAAAGAAATTATGTAAACCCAACTTAAAAAAATTGGTCACAAGTTTAAATAATAAAAGACTTAACTTAATATAAAACAAAATAACACGCTAAAACTTGAAGGAGGAGTTTATTCTATCACCTGTAATAATTGCTAGAAGGAATACATAGTAGAAACCTCAAGGAATTTAATTAAAAGATTATGTGAACACAAAAGGGAACTTTTACCAAATAACACATTAAATGCATTAGTCGCACACCTTAACGAGACTGACCACAATTTTGATTTAAAAAAAAATGTTACTTTAATTAAACGAGAAAGAAATTTACAAAGACGAAAATGTTTAGAAAGTGCTTTAATCGCTCGTTCATCAACAGTCAATTTTCGTGCAGGTTTTTATAACATTTCAGTTTCATCAATCTTGGCAGAACTTCTATCACAATATGCAATATTTAGTAACAAAAAAAAAGTGATGGAAACAAACTAAACAAAAAGAAACAGAATCTAAATGAAATCGGCTAGATTATATAACCAAACATATTTTAAATTTAATAAAAATTTAATTTAAAATCGAGGGCACGTGTACTGTAGTCGCATCAACAAAAACATAAATTTAGTCCGAAAAAGTCCTGAAGGACAAAACGCGTCAGATGAAAACTTTTTTCCACTTTATCACACATCTTTTCCTAAAAGTATCTATCTATCTCAGGCTGTTCTTATCTATCTATCTATCTATCTATCTATCTATCTATCTATCTATCTATCTCAGGCTGTTCTTATCTATCTATCTATCTATCTATCTATCTATCTATCTATCTATCTATCTATCTATCTATCTCATGCTGTTCTTCTTTATCTATCTATCTATCTATCTCAGGCTGTTCTTATCTATCTATCTATCTATCTCAGGCTGTTCTTATCTATCTATCTATCTATCTCAGGCTGTTCTTATTTATCTATCTATCTATCTATCTATCTATCTATCTCAGGCTGTTCTTATCTATCTATCTATCTATCTATCTATCTCAGGCTGTTCTTATTTATCTATCTATCTATCTATCTATCTCAGGCTGTTCTTATCTATCTATCTATCTATCTATCTCAGGCTGTTCTTATCTATCTATCTATCTATCTATCTATCTATCTATCTATCTCAGGCTGTTCTTATTTATCTATCTATCTATCTATCTATCTATCTATCTCAGGCTGTTCTTATTTATCTATCTATCTATCTATCTCAGGCTGTTCTTATCTATCTATCTATCTATCTATCTATCTATCTCAGGCTGTTCTTATCTATCTATCTATCTATCTATCTATCTATCTATCTATCTATCTATCTTAGTCTCTTCTTTATCTATCTATCTATCTGTGTGAGGGTGGGTAGGTGGCATTCATATTGTTTACATTTTGCTATATCTATGATGGATAGATCGTGTGCAGATTTTTTTTTAAAGTTTAGTAGTTAGAGAGACAGAAATAAACCCTGCATAGTGGTTGTTGGGTTTTACACCTTAAGCGATCATTTGTTTACATCTGACCTGCTTGCTAGCTATCTACATATATACCTATCTGAGATATTTCTGGATGATAACACACTTATTTAAAGCAAGCATTTTATGCAATTAAAGACGAGAAGAAATTGCAATCACTCGTCAGGGTGACTTGATAGATGAATTGAATTACTTTACATAGATAGCTAGATATAGACTGAGATAGATAGATAGATAGATAGATAGATAGATAGATAGATAGATAGATAGATAGATAGATAGATAGATAATGTTCATTTCTCTGTCTCTACTCCGAAATTGCATCCACTCGTCAGAGTGACTTGATAAATAAATTGAATTAATTTACACTCTTATGGATTAAAGATAACATTCAATCATGCAACAGTCTCTCGCCACTCGGTGTTGACTTCACTGTTTACTTTTATTCTCTATCCCTGATATGAAAAACATTTTACCTACAAATATACCATACTTTAAAACTATATTTTTGTCATATTTGTGTATGTGTTTCATTGAACAAGATTGACAGTAAATCTTTGTTAATTTTTTAATATATTTTTTTCTTTTATGTAAACAATTGTTTTATTTTTTGTACTTAATGGATATCAAAATTGTGTGAAGTTTTGTTCATCCCGAGCGCTTTAGACTAAAAAGTATTTTTTTTTTGTTGTTTTTTTTATATATATACTAAATGATGTATCAATGTTATTGTAGACACTATAAAAGTTGTTTAAAATAGACATTCTTAATTTCTAAACATGGCCTGTAAATTATGGTCGTGTTTGTTTTTTGGTGGTAATCGCTTGGCATCAACGACCCTTGGAGAATATTTACAATCTTTAAATCCAGAAAAGAAAATAATTGTATAAGAAAAACATGATAAAAATAATTAAAGTATCTTTTGTTTTGTTCAATAAAACATGTAATAAATAAGGTTTTTTGCCCAAACACACAAAATATTTCCATTCTTCTGTGACGTCATAAATCATTTTTAGAAGACTGTCTCTTATTTTAATATTTTTACAGGTTCTCTCAAATTATTGCCTTTTAAAAGTCAAAGGTGTATATTTTTTTTTCAAAAGGGGTGGCTGGCTGGGCTGTGAATAAATAAGTCATATCTTACCTTCCATCCTGCAGAACTGGTACTGTCTCCTTTATCTTTGAAGTAAGGGACATTCTGAACCATCCAGTCATAAATCTGTGACAGGGTAAGCCGCTGATCAGGAGAACTTTGAATAGCTTTCGTTATCAAATCGGCATACGACAAATTACCCCAGGCGTTTCGACGCGATGACGATTTTTTGTTGATGGCTAACGCGTCTTTACCCTGGAGACCTGCTTCGCCCATCACAGAGGGGCCGACCCCTTCCTCATGCGAGGGACTGTTTTGCGAGTCCGGCCCGTCCGATGACCCCACTTCTCGAGGTCGTAAGGGCCACGTGTTGGACCTGCCTCGCATTTGAGGTTTAAAGTTCAGATCCACGTCTGAAGGAGAAATTTTCGATTCCATCTTTATTTCGCACGGTGGTTGTGCGTTATTCATTTTGGGGGCCTTTTTTTTATCTTTTTTTTGGGGTGGGTGGGTAGGTGAGGGGACTGATCCTGAATGCTTGTTAGTCAAGCTAAAGATGATTTTTTATCGTTACGAAGTGAACACAACAATTTAAGCTTATACAGAGAATTGCAAAAAATATATATATATTTGAAAAAATAATATTAAAAAATGATAAAGAAAATATGTAAAAAAAACAAAAACAAAAAAAAAAATTAAACGTCTCTCTAGTAAGTAGCTATGGTGTCAAAATTATTTATTTCTGGGCGGTTTCGCAATTTAAGTTTCGACTTCTTTCCCTGAGATGAAGAAAAAATATCTTGTATCTCGAGCAAAGAAAACCAAAAAAAAAAAGAAAATATATATATATATATATATATATATATATATATATATATATATATATATATATATTCTTATTTTTTCTTTCTTTCTTTTGCTGTAAATTTGTTAAAATACACGCTCACGCACACATACACACACTCACTCACTCACTCACTCTCTCTCTCTCTCTCTCACACACACACACACACACACACACACACGTGTTTTTGTTGTTGTTGTTGTTTTAGTGGTTTGGGGCTGGGGAAATATTGAGTATCACTTTAAAACGTCTTCATCATCTTTGGTTGAAATAGACATCTTCCGCGGATATTAACAAAATCCGGTTTTTATCGAAGTAAATCCAGGAATACAAGCGAAGATTTTTCTTTTTCTTTTTTAAATCGATTTCTGGTAATTTCTTTTTTCAAATATTCAAATTCCGGCTGATAAATCAGGAAAAGATTTTTTTAAATTTTGTTTTTAAGATATTTGTTTTCTTTTCTGTGGTTTCCGATTTGTCACAACAATAAAAATATCAGTAAATTTGCTGGTACAGGATGATTCAATTTGAAAATAACAATAATAATAAAAATAGAAAAATCCGTACAAAAGCTTAAAATCCACTTGTTTTATTTTCTTTTTGAAATTCGTAAATATATTCACATCCCTCTATTAGGATTTGAGTAAGTGGTTGGTTTTTTTAAAACCACTACCAATGTTTTTGATATTATTGTGTCTCTACACGCACTTAGCCTCATGTTGGCCTTTTGTTAAAAGCATTTACAATCCTCGGTAGACACATGGAAAACTAAAATACAAATGGTGTAGTCGCAATTAGTGGGTCGAGTCTAATTTCGACAAAACCTCCCGACAAATACACCAAAATATAAAAGTCTTTTTTCTCTTATTACGAAGTGTTAGTCGTTCGTAATCGAAGATATTTTTAAAATCCAAGCCTCTTCATTTTTGATGTTGTCGTCGAAGTTGTTGCCGTTTGTGTTTTGTTGGAGGTGGCTAAAAGTTTTAAATAAATAAATACAACACACACATACATATATATATATACATATATATATATATATATATTTTATATATATATATATATATATATATATATATATATATATATATATATTAAAGATTATGTTGTGTCTAAAATAACGAATGTAACGTAATCAAGTTGTACATACATATTTAGAGTGATTATGTACGAACATGTGTGTTTGTTTTGTTTAATTTTTCTGTTATTTTTTTTTTTTTTTTACCTTTGTGAAAGTGCGTCTAATGTGCGTGTGTTACTGTTTAGGCAATATACGCGTTGGCTCACTTGATGATTAAAAGACAGTATTTTTTCGCGTTGTTGTCGCTTTTCAAATGTACAATACGTAGTAGAAGTTAGTAGCAGTAAGAGCAGGCTATTATAAATGGAAGGAGGTTAGACACTTGTCCTTTCTCTCTCTCTCTCTCTAGTTTAGTTCGAATATGTAACTCCAGATGGCGCGTTGGAAATATTTCGCTGTGCAAAATATATCTAACTCGAGTCTGTGTGCAAGCCTAACACCAACAAACGCGAAGAGAGAAGGGAGAGGTAGATAGATAGATAGAGAGAGAGAGGCGGAAAGGGAGAGAGTACAAAATGGGCCAATGTTACGTGTGCTCTCTATCTAGGTAGGTAGGTGTGCGTAAGTATGCGATTGTGAACAGAGGTAGCGGTTGTACGCACCTACCCAAGAAGGATGAGGTGTGGGAGATAAGTAGGTAGGTACTTGGTGAATACTTAATTATTGCAGCAAGGGTAAGTAAATAAATAAATAAAAAAAAACAAAAAAAAAACGTTTATTTAAAAAAAAAAGCACTTTGCTGAAACGACTCGCAGATTAACTTCAGAGTTTTATTATTATTATTATTATTATTATTATTATTTGGTATATACGTTTTCATTTTGGTCACAAGCAATAATAACGAAAACGAACCATGGACAAGTTAGTTGCGCAGAAATATTTTTAAAAGTTTTATTATTAAACATCAGCGAAAGAGTTGGGGGTGGAAAGATATATATATATATTATTCATTTTTCTCTACCAAGCTCAAATGTATTTAATAATTGTTCATTTTCTTAATATTAGGGCACCGTTGTTGCATCTTCCGTCCGTAGAACGCTGGAGTTGTTTGACAGCACACACGCAAAACACTCACGCAGTTTCCCACCACTTATTGCAAGAATGTTATCTTTTGTACATCAAATGATGCTAAAACTCTGTTTTCTCATCCATATCCACGAAAGGTTTATAATTCTTCATACAAGAGGAAATAACCATTTTAATAAAGATTATTACTTCCTCCAATTAGTTTTCTGTCGGTCGTTAAACGCGAGAGTATACTAAAAAAGAAAATGTGAGTTCTGTACGTGTGCGTGTGTTTTAGAAACTGACCTGGGTAAACTGAAGTGGTGTATTTTGTTAGAAACAATGATGACATACGGTTTTCTGTCTTCTTGTTTTAAAAGAAACTATATTTGAAAAGCAATTATTACATAAAATAAAGAAGAACTCTTCGGCGATACACACGTATGGAAAACGAAAAAAAAAATTGTAACGTTCGAGACTGTACGTTACTTAAAAATAAAATCAGGAAATGAAGATGGTTGTGTATGTTGACGTTGTTGTAAGTAGAAAGAGAGTGTGTATGTGCGTGTGTGAGAGAGAGGGCGAGTGCGTGCGTGAGAGAGAGGGCGAGTGTGTGCGTGAGAGAGAGATAAATTGGTTTTATTATTTCGAGTTGATTTGTTTTACTGTACATAGAAATAAGAAGATGAAGTTGATGGCTGACACACACACATACACGCACATGCCAGTGAATATTTCCGAGTTAAGAGATAGATTTAAAACAATTACTGATAAAAATGCCGTGACAGGAGAAAAAAAATGGCAAATATAAAACACGAGGTAGAAAAACTGACCAGGGTGTTGGAGAATTAAATGCAAATATCAAATACAAACATTTGTCAGTTTGTTTGAATGACAGCAAGTTTCAGAAGATTTGGTCAAAATAATTTGCTTTTTCTTTTAATAGCTCTTCGTGTTTCACTTAAAATACTTCCTTATAAACAGAGGTCACAAAAAGGGTTTCTTTTTAAATTAACTATTCGTTCTTTAAGAAGTGTAATTAAATTTATAAAGAAAACGACTACAACAATGTTAGTTTTTAGTATCATCTAACTGTGAACTCTGAGTGTCAAACTGGCTTTTCTTTTTTTAATTGAATCAGGCCAGAAACTGTTGTTAGTTAGCAGTAGTCGTAGTAAATGAACACTTCTTTTCTTTGTTTTCTTTTTTCTTTCGTTTTTCTCGAGAGAATATAAAAGTCCCGGTTGTTAGTTACGAAAAGGTTTATATTAGTAGTATTAATAATCGTCAAGAAGGAGCAGTTATATGTTACACTACAGTTGCGTGTGTCTGAAAAAAAAAAAAAAAATAATAAAACGTGTGTGATCACTTTTAGAGACTCAGTGGTCGAAAAATACGAACTTCTTTTCTTTTTTAATTACAGCTAACTGTCCATAAATAGGAGAGCTATGTTTTTTATTTAGTCCTTTTTTATTTTTTTAACCGGTTTATTTTTAGGTGAAAAATAAAACAACGACAGAGAAGACGACAGCGATAAAAAAGATGTTTATGAAGAATAAAGCTTACGTTTTTTAGTGGGTGTATCTATCAACTGTCTTATTTTTTTTTCTTCGTCCGTAATCATATATGGAGAATATTTCTTTTTTGTTTCTTTTTTCGTTTTTTTTTTTTATTAAATTTTGCGTGAATAATGCGTCCCTGCAAAGTGGAATGAATGTTTGAGCTTGTTTATGATGCTAAAAATGTCTATGTGCGTTAGACAGTCTTTAAGATAAGCGACACACGGATAACATAAAAACAATTCATGGTTATATTTTAAAGAGATCGAAAGGCAAAACACCTTGTCAAGGTTATAAATATTATCAGTAACAATCCAACATGGAACCTGATTTTAGCGTAAAAAAAAACTAACCTACACACACGCGCGCGTGCGCACGCACACACATAATTTGGCTAAAACCAGACTTTCGTCTTTTCCAATTCTACAGCTGTTGTCACCTTCTGCGTATACACAGTAAGTGTTGTATAGTATACACTAACTATTTGCGATCCGTGTGTGTGTGTGTGTGTGTATATATATATATATATATATATATATATATATATATATATATATATATATATATATATTTATATACGCGCGTGTGTGAGTGTGAGGCAGGAGAAATCTGCTTTTAAAGGATTGCCTTCTATTAGTAGCGACAGCATAAAACCAAGCTTTTTCGTAGAATCTCGTTATCCATAGGAGCGAACCGTAATGTTGAATTGGTAACGTGGTTATGTATTGGCGGAAAGTGTTGAGAAAAACCTTCGAAAAACCGGGGAGACGATGAACGGGTGAGTAGGAGTTGGAATGGACAAACAGAGGAGGAGGGAGACGAGAGAGTTGACCCAAGAGTCGAGCAGAGAAGACTGCAAAAAAAAAAAAAAAAAAAAAAGAAGATAGTAGGAGGTGGAGGAGAAGGAGCGGGAATAGGAGGAGTAGCGATAAAAGAAGAGGAGGGAGGTTCTTCAGAAGAGGCATCAAGGGAGAGGGCAAGTGAAAGTGGACTCAAAGAAGAAGTAGGAGGGAAGTGATGTGAATGGGGTTAGGAGGATGAGGATGAGGCGAAGAGGAAGAAGAAGAAGAAGAAAGGAGAGGCATGATGACACTGATGATGATAATGATGATGTTTAAGAAAGAAAGAAAGAAAAGAAACGAAAATAGAAAGCGAAATAGAAACACAGAAGAAAGAAGGGGGGGTGAGACAGACAAACAGACAGACAGACAAACTGAGACCAAATAACGACTCAACTTGTCAGGCAGAGAGAAGCGGAGAGACTTGAAACGGAAAGGGAGAGACCCAAATCGGCAGAGAGAAAAACAAATAGACAAAACCGCACTAAAGGAAAAGGCGTTTTTGAAACTCACCATATTTTTCTAATTAAGACTAGGACAACACAAAACCAATCAATAAGAGAAGAATGTGTTGCGTCAATCAGCGTTCAAGATTCTCGCTTTTACTTGAGTTCAAATACTGGCCACTAGCAAAGAAATAAATAACTACCTCAGCCACTTAGCAGGCTTACTAGATATTTATTTATTAAACCTAGGTTATTTTGGCACAAGGTCACCAAACAAAGAGCACCTAGTGAGAATCCGAATAAGTTTTACGAGACAAGTTTTGTTCGCAA